>CM060947.1:262265546-262840546 GCA_030765055.1 Mantis religiosa | reverse complement strand
TAAACAGTTTCTGGATATTCATGTCTTCAACTCTTATTTTAGCCTCTTTCCAAAAACCTCTATAATTAGTTTCTCTCTTTCTCCAAATATCACCCATACCATTATCTTCTAATTACTTACCCTCCTTTATTTGGTAAAGTTAGTTCTTGATACTTCAAGCATTGTTTCAGTATATTCCCCTCCTCTAGATTCAATACCCTATATCAATATTTCAGGTTTACTAAGAAAATGCTGAGTTGCTGCATTTCGACTGACAACGGGAGATGATTGCTTGAACATACATCTTTTCTGATTTGGGATGGTAACATCTTCAAGTTGTTTCTAATTGTTACATATTTATCTTTATAATTACTTTTTATTCAGAGAATACGTTTATTTGAATTGGGACTGGAGAATTAGAGAAGACATGGATGTTTTCTGGAAGCTGTCATCGTTAACCGCTCAATTTCCGTCCGGCCCCGTACAAATGGAACCTTTGAACCTCTCCATGCAGGGGCCTGTGGTTTTCGCTTTGCTGACGTAACCCTTATCATCAGCCTCCTCCGAAAACGAAAACGACTGCGGAGGCGGCCCGTATATGCCAATAACAATGGCGACGTTAAAACACAATGCCGTCTCACTTATCGCTGTAGTCTGGCCACAACAGTAATAAAGCAAGCCTTCGTTCCTTTTGATACCGTCGAGCAAATAATATACCCACATGCTGTGAAATGTGTCTTTAATATTTCTGTCGCTAACAATAACACTGGCACTCTCAACTTCAAACTGATGCTTCAACAACGCATAACACTGCAATTCGCTTAGTAGTAATCTTTACCAAACAGAACTTTCAGCCCAAAGCATATGATCTAATAATGAAGTCAATATTATTCATATTCATTTTTTTTCCTTGTTCCATTTATACGCCGCCTTTAACTACAATGGTCATATCCGCGGCCGTTCTCTTTTAGAACATACTGAAGGTGTTAATCTTTGGTTTTTAATCATTAGATCACGTACACATTTATACCTCGCCTTTAACTGCAATGGCCATATCGGCGGCCATTCTCCTTTGGAACATAACGAAAGTGTTAACTCGTTATCTTTGGTTTTTAATCAATAGATCACGTACACATTTATACCCCGCCTTTAACTGCAATTGTCATATAGGCGGCCGTTCTCCTTTGGAAAATATCGAAGGTGCTAACTCGTTATCTTTGGTTTTTAATCATTAGATCACATACACATTTATACCCTGCCTTTAACTGCAATTGCCATATCGGCGGTCGTTCTCCTTTGGAACATAACGAAGGTGTTAACTTGTATTCGTTGGGTTTTAATCATTAGATCACGTACACATTTATACCCCGCCTTTAACTATAATGGTCATATTGGCGGCCGTTCTCCTTTGGAACACACTGAAGATGTTAACTCGTTATCTTTGGGTTTTAATCATTAGATCCCGTACACATTTATACCCCGCCTTTAAATACAATGGTCATATCGGCCACCGTTCTCCTTTGGAACATATCGAAGGTGTTAACTCGTATTCGTTGGGTTTTAATCATTAGATCACGTACACATTTATACCTCGCCTTTAAATACAATGGTCATATCGGCAGCCGTTCTTCTTTGGAACATATCGAAGGTGTTAACTCGTATTCGTTGGGTTTTAATCATTAGATCACGTACACATTTATACCCCGCCTTTAACTACAATGGTCATATCGGCGGTCGTTCTCCTTTGGAACATAACGAAGGTGTTAACTTGTATTCGTTGGGTTTTAATCATTAGATCACGTACACATTTATACCCCGCCTTTAACTATAATGGTCATATTGGCGGCCGTTCTCCTTTGGAACACACTGAAGATGTTAACTCGTTATCTTTGGGTTTTAATCATTAGATCCCGTACACATTTATACCCCGCCTTTAAATACAATGGTCATATCGGCCACCGTTCTCCTTTGGAACATATCGAAGGTGTTAACTCGTATTCGTTGGGTTTTAATCATTAGATCACGTACACATTTATACCTCGCCTTTAAATACAATGGTCATATCGGCGGCCGTTCTTCTTTGGAACATATCGAAGGTGTTAACTCGTATTCGTTGGGTTTTAATCATTAGATCACGTACACATTTATACCCCGCCTTTAACTACAATGGTCATATCGGCGACCGTTCTCCTTTGGAACATACCGAAGGTGTTAACTCGTATTCGTTGGGTTTTAATCATTAGATCACGTACACATTTATACCCCGCCTTTAACTCCAATGGTCATATCGGCGGCCGTTCTCCTTTGGAACATATCGAAGGTGTTAACTCGTATTCGTTGGGTTTTAATCATTAGATCACGTACACATTTATACCTCGCCTTTAACTACAATGGTCATATCGGCGGCCGTTCTCCTTTGGAGACATATCGAAGGTGTTAACTCGTATTCGTTGGGTTTTAATCATTAGATCACGTACACAGTTATACCCCGTCTTTAACTACAATGGTCATATCGGCGGCCGTTCTTCTTTGGAACATATCGAAGGTGTTAACTCGTATTCGTTGGGTTTTAATCATTAGATCACGTACACATTTATACCCCGCCTTTAACTGCAATGGTCATATCGGCGGCCGTTCTTCTTTGGAACATATCGAAGGTGTTAACTCGTTATGTTTCGGTTTTAATCATTAGATCACGTATCATTAGATCACGTACACATATATACCCCGTCTTTAACTACAATGGTCATATCGGCGGCCGTTCTTCTTTGGAACATATCGAAGGTGTTAACTCGTATACGTTGGGTTTTAATCATTAGATCACGTACACATTTATACCCCGCCTTTAACTCCAATGGTCATATCGGCGGCCGTTCTTCTTTGGAACATATCGAAGGTGTTAACTCGTATTCGTTGGGTTTTAATCATTAGATCATGTACACATTTATACCCCGTCTTTAACTGCTATGGTCATATCGGCGGTCGTTCTCCTTTGGTACATATCGAAGGTGTTAACTCGTATTCGTTGGGTTTTAATCATTAGATCACGTACACATTTATACCCCGCCTTTAACTCCAATGGTCATATCGGCGGCCGTTCTTCTTTGGAACATATCGAAGGTGTTAACTCGTTATCTTTGGGTTTTAATCATTAGATCACGTACACATATATACCCCGTCTTTAACTACAATGGTCATATCGGCGGCCGTTCTTCTTTGGAACATATCGAAGGTGTTAACTCGTTATCTTTGGGTTTTAATCATTAGATCACGTACACATTTATACCCCGTCTTTAACTACAATGGTCATATCGGCGGTCGTTCTCCTTTGGTACATATCGAAGGTGTTAACTCGTATTCGTTGGGTTTTAATCATTAGATCACGTACACATTTATACCCCGCCTTTAACTACAATGGTCATATCGGCGGTCGTTCTCCTTTGGTACATATCGAAGGTGTTAACTCGTTATCTTTGGGTTTTAATCATTAGATCACGTACACATTTATACCCCGTCTTTAACTGCTATGGTCATATCGGCGGTCGTTCTCCTTTGGTACATATCGAAGGTGTTAACTCGTATTCGTTGGGTTTTAATCATTAGATCACGTACACATTTATACCCCGCCTTTAACTCCAATGGTCATATCGGCGGCCGTTCTTCTTTGGAACATATCGAAGGTGTTAACTCGTTATGTTTGGGTTTTAATCATTAGATCACGTACACATATATACCCCGTCTTTAACTACAATGGTCATATCGGCGGCCGTTCTTCTTTGGAACATATCGAAGGTGTTAACTCGTTATCTTTGGGTTTTAATCATTAGATCACGTACACATTTATACCCCGTCTTTAACTACAATGGTCATATCGGCGGCCGTTCTTCTTTGGAACATATCGAAGGTGTTAACTCGTATTCGTTGGGTTTTAATCATTAGATCACGTACACATTTATACCCCGCCTTTAACTCCAATGGTCATATCGGCGGCCGTTCTTCTTTGGAACATATCGAAGGTGTTAACCCGTTATCTTTGGGTTTTAATCATTAGATCGCGTACACATTTATACCCCGCCTTTAACTCCAATGGTCATATCGGCGGCCGTTCTCCTTTGGAACATATCGAAGCTGCTAACTCGTATTCGTTGGGTTTTAATCATTAGATCACGTACACATTTATACCCCGTCTTTAACTCCAATGGTCATATCGGCGGCCGTTCTCCTTTGGAACATATCGAAGCTGTTAACTCGTATTTGTTGGGTTTTAATCATTACATCACGTACACATTTATAGCCCGCTTTAACTACAATGGTCATATCGGCGACCGTTCTCCTTTGGAACATATCGAAGGTGTTAACTCGTATTCGTTGGGTTTTAATCATTAGATCACGTACACATTTATACCCCGTCTTTAACTCCAATGGTCATATCGGCGACCGTTCTCCTTTGGAACATACTGAAGATGTTAACTCGTTATCTTTGGGTTTTAATCATTAGATCACGTACACATTTATACCCCGCCTTTAACTACAATGGTCATATCGGCGGCCGTTCTCCTTTGGAACATACTGAAGATGTTAACTCGTTATCTTTGGGTTTTAATCATTAGATCACGTACACATTTATACCCCGCCTTTAACTACAATGGTCATATCGGCGGCCGTTCTCCTTTGGAACATACTGAAGATGTTAACTCGTTATCTTTGGGTTTTAATCATTAGATCACGTACACATTTATACCTCGCCTTTAACTACAATGGTCATATCGGCGGCCGTTCTCCTTTGGAACATACTGAAGATGTTAACTCGTTATCTTTAGTTTTTAATCATTAGATCATTCCATTCACACTCTTATTCATACTTCTAGACTCTGGGAAAGATGGGGAATTATCTTGGTCGGAGAAAACTCCCCTGCCCCAACGCAAGGAATCAAACCCTGGACCCCTAGCACGGCAGGCAGGTGCTCTACCGACTGAGTACATATTCATTTATTTCATCCTTAAGATCATGTTAACATGATATGGAATAGTCAACATTGTACAATAGAAATACAATTCAATTTACACTAAAACAATACAATTAATAATAATAATGCCCAATCACACACAGTTTTAATTAGCTAGTTTATACAGAACTATCCATTTGCATACTCCATAATTGAATAAAACGAATTTTCTACTAAATATGCTTTAAACTTTCTCTTAAATATATTTAAATTTTCTGCGTTTCTTATATTAGGAGGTAGTCTGTTGAACAATTTAATCCCATTGTGATAAGCACTGGATTTAGCTAGGTTTGTTCTGCAGTATTGTACATGTAAATTTTCTTTCTGCCTTGTACTATGAAAATAATCTCTCTCCCTCTCCCCCTCTCCCCTCTCCTTCTCACCCCCTCTACCACTATCACCCTCTCCCCCTCCCTCTCTCCGTTTCCCTCCTCTCCCTCTCTCTCTGTCCCTCTCTCTCTTGTAATGTTACGTCCTTTAACATTTTAAGTCAATGGGCGCCGGGGTAGCGCGGTGGTTTCGTTCGCGGCTCCCGTTCTAAGGGTCCCGAGTTCGATTCCCGGCTCTGGGGTTGGCGATTTTAAGTCGGCCCTATCCACGCCTTCACCTCTGTCTAGCACACGTGAAGTATCCCCTATGCCCAACGTGGTTCGGAGTCCACGGTAAAAACTGTAGGTCCTCTCACCTCACCGCCATCTTCACTATCACCCTATCATCGGAGGTAATGGACACCGCCCTCTGGGTGCCTCCACCTGAGAAATGGGTCCGGTCATCACTTGGTGGGGTGAGGTTACCCCGAAGGCCAAGGTTGCCATGTGGGGAGTGTTAGTAACTAACTAACTAACATTTTAAGTCATATCGGACAATGAATGAAATGGGTGAAAAGATGCTCAAATGGGCCCAGGATCCATGGAGCTTAGAGTTATCCAACATTCGTCTTGAAGGATAAGGGAAAACCCCAGAAAAACCTTATCTATGTAACTCACCCTGACCGAGATTCGAACTCGGGACGTCTTGAACGTGAGGCAGACATACAACCATCTACGCTACCGAGGCGGGCATGAATCTCTTTATTGTTTGGTATCTGATGTCTTATTTCTGTGATATGTTTGATAACTTGTAATATGTAGTCATGACCCTTGATTTTTTAAATAATTCCCTGTATGATGCTCTGCTCGATTTACCAGCCATTATTGTTAAAGCCCGCTTTTACCGTCGTTTGTTAACAACTTCGTTTACAAGTATAATCACGGGTAATTATCGTTGTAGTTGCAAATGTTAAATCAATGAATATTGGTAATACCAGAATTCCTTCCCCGAAACTCTATTTTTTTAAGTTTCACTTAAATTACATTCCACCCAACAATACAATATCGAGTATAAGATACTGTGATTTGTTGGGTTCGTAGAATTAAAAGTCAAATTTGCCGCAGGAAGACATTGTTCAATTCTCATGTAACAACATTACATCTCATATCACAATCTACAGCACCAAGGTCGATGCAATAACAAACATTAGCTTTCGTTACAACAGTTCACAGCTGACTCTGCTTACCTCACTGTTTTTCAACTGCAACTCAACTCTTGGCCAGTCGTCGCCTCTTTAAATACCGCACTGATAATTTCTAGATTATTCAAAAATAAATCAGAAACCCGAACAGTCTCTATGAGTCAAGAAGTAACTATTTATCTCAGTTTGTTTGTTTCGGCAGACCTTTATCTGCATGTTATCTTTGTCTGCTGGCTCTTGGTTTTCACACTGCCCGCCTATCAGTTCCTTTTGTGTAAACAAGCCACGCGTAACACTTACAGTACGCATAAGATATAGTCATATTCTTTAAAAGTTGGTCACTGTGATATACTTCGATGTTGCATTTTCTTCGCATTTCCAGCAGACACACGCGCACACACGTACACGTACACACGCACAAAATAATACCAGCTTAGCATTTCTAAAAGATATAAATATTTTAAAATAGCTATGTTCACAAAATAGTTAATTTTAGACAGATAACGTTAAAAGCTAGTTGGAGAATTTGTCATGTCGGCATGTTGACTATAGTAGCTCAAATGCTTAGAGCGGCTGGACGGAAACCAGAAGATCTGTGGTTCAAATCCCGGCTATGGCATTGAATTTTTCAGTCTGGCTCTACACTTTCATAGGGTTTTTTGTTTTCTTAGAGATAAACAGATATACAAAAGTCATTCATCATGAAGCGAACTTCAGAGGATATTTTAAGAAAATTAAAGGTTATTTATGTGAAGACATCCTAATATATGGTATCATAATTAATATTGGCACAGCTACTTATAAGAAGATGAAAATGCTCAAAAATCTTTCCATTAAATAGTTAGTTTGGGGAGGGAAATTTTCTTAAAACCTTCATATTGCTATCCTGAACGATGTTTCACTTCATTATTCAAATGACTTTAAAATATGTATTTGTGGTGAACTTTCGATGTCCAATTTGTGGGTGGAATGCAATACCAGGTCAAGTAAATCTAAGACGTCAGTGTTTCTTCCTTCGTTCTGTTTCAAAACATGACGTAAGAATATTAAAAGCATACGAGTATTTTGCCCTTTGGGAGAAGTCTAGTTTCAAGTCGACGGAGCGGGAAAAAGGAGGAATGAGATAAATCAAGGCAGCAATAGGGAATCACGATCTTATAACACAAAGGGGCCCCGTTCAAAATGGCCGCACTGGGATATCAATCGGAGACAAATTCCAATTTAAAGGATCACGGAGTACTCGTACATGCATTTCCACGGATGACTGAACAGACTTATTGCAAGTTTTCTCTGGTCACTTCCATCCTATATATCCTATATTACATTGCCTTCTATAAAAGTTATATTTGGAGTATCTGGATATTCCCAAAACACTGGATGTGTTACAGTCACATGACTTTCACGTGAGTTGATTACGATTAGTATTTCATTACGAAGGGTATTCGGTACGTAGGCTACCATGCTGGACCCATTGTTCCTATGCCCCCAAGGGGGGCACCGCCGGGAGGAAGGATGAGGTGAAGGAGACAGAGGGCCGCCGTCCCAAGGAGTAACGACAGTACAGGGAGCAAGGTTCCTACAGTTTACTTGGATAGAGACTTCCCCCGTCAGGCCAGTACAACGAACTCGCTCCCCCAAAGCGGGACGGTAACGAGCCCATCAGCCGAGCCCTAATGGTAACAGGCAGGGGATCCGAGCCCCAAACGTCCCTGGCTGGGGATCCCGAAATGGTCCCAGCAGAGGAGCGGAGACCGGCAACCAACCTAACGGAGGAGGAAGTAGTTTTCCTCAGAGCATATCATCCTACCATGCACCGCCGAGACACCCGCCGACACTTCTCCCATAGGGGAAGGGAACCATCCCCTTCAGCTGCCGTGGTGCGGGCGCTACGAACCCTTAGCTCTGGTGGTACCTCTGACGTTACTAGAGGAACCTTGGGCCGAACTGCCGAGCCCCTGCCGATGGGGAGTTGCTCGGATTGGGTTGCACTCGAGGGGGTAGTGTGTTCCCGACACCCGCGGAAAATCGAGTACCTCAGCCACCTGGAGAGGGTAGAGGGTTGCCCAAAATGTCCCGCGTACTAGCCTGCAGAGCGAGTAGAAGGTGTGCTAGATCACCAGGCGGCTCCACCGAGGTTTTTCGCTAGTCTTCCCTGCGGGGTTTACGCGCGTAAGTGGCGTATCCACTTCCACCCGTCTTGACGTTGTTGTCAATGGTGGAGGCTTTTTAGACTCAAGGTATTGCCCCAAGGAATACACCCCAGAGCTTTCAATTGCTGCCGGGCAGATAGACGCCGGAGTCTATCACTTTCGGGTAGACCTCACGACAACAACAATATAAATGCTAATTTGGGCCCCAGAAGACTTTATGTGGTCGCTGTACTCTCGTAAGGGGAGTGCTGGTGGGTCCAGGCTCAGAAGTCTCAGCCCTTGTTAAGGTCTGTGGATAGACATTATGTATGTACAGGATATTTCAAATTGAAGACTTGCGGTTGGTTCAAATGTGGAATCTACGATTACAAGTTTCTAAAGTGCTAGTACGTCACTGCTAATTATAACACTACTTGAGCGTACAACACACGAAAATGGAGAGATCTGTCGGAGCACTCCCTCTGATGCGAGAGTTATTCGTAAGGTAAGATCCGTTATTTTTTATATATTTAGTATAAATATCAGAATATTTTCTTTATGCCATGATTCTTCATTACAAACAACAGATTTAATCAATGTTTCCAATTCCACTTCTTCTTTCTCTCTTTATACGAGGGCTGTTCAATAAAGAATGAACATAATATTTTACGGTCATAATTTTTCACACTAAAATTCAAACCTATTATATTCTGTTAGCTTAATGTGAAACAAACAGGCCGTAGTAGTTTCATTGTTTGTACTCCTGCTTCCCGTCTGTGAGAACTAGGCAAGTTCAGACATGTTCAGTATCGCCTACCGCTGCAATGGAGGTAACACGCGAGGAACAATATGTAGTTGAGGCCTATACAATGTTACAGGAGGCCTATGGAGAGTCTGTTCTTCCCTACAGCACAACTCGAAGGTGGTGTAAAAGGTTTAAAGAGGGGAGACAATCAATTTCAAAGGAAGGTGGACATGGTACTCCAGTTAGTGTTCTTACGGAAGAAAACATCAACACTGCTGCTGCCATTGTGAGAGGGGATCAACGAATTACCTTAAGATCACTTTCTGAAATAATGAACATTTCTTTGGGTGTCACCAACACGTTGGTGACAGAAACATTACACATGAGACGTGTTTGTGCGCGATGGGTTCCAAGACTGTTGATTCCCGAACAAAAGGACATTCGCATGCAGTTAAAGTTGATGTTAAGGAAGATCCGGAGCTTCTTTCAAACGTAATCACTGGTGATGAAACTTGGCTACATCATTTTGATGTGAGAGCAAACTGCAAAGTTCAGTGTGGAAATATCCTTCATCACCAACCCCCAGAAAAGCAAAGGTGGTTGCTTCTGCTGGGAAAGTTATGGTCATCTCATTCTTTGATATTCATGGAATGATTTATCAGCATGTTGTATCTGCACACACATCACTAACTGGACAATACTACAGGGATGTCCTGAAAACATTGCAAATCCATATCAGGCGCAAAAGACCACATTTCCGTGAAACAGGCTGGATGCTGCACCACGATAATGCGCGGCCGCATATTGCCAATGTTGTTGCTGAATATATTGCAAAAATCAACGTCAAGTGTAGGCCTCAACCTCCCTATAGTCCGGATTTTACCTGTTGTGCCTCTTTCCTATTCCCTAACTTGAAGACACGCCTTCGTGGGAGGCATTATCCATCATCAGAAGCAGTGGTGAAGGCTGCGAGGGCGATTTTGAAGGATATCTCAAAAATGGTTTCCAGCATGACTTTCAAGACTGGCAGAAACGCTGAGACAAGTGCATCGCATTCAGGGGAGACTATTTTGAGAACGACCATCAAAATATGAGGATGAGTAAAGGTACGTTGTCATAAAAAAAGAAAATGTGGTCATTCTTTATTTAACAGGCCGTCGTATATTCCTGTCTGTATTAGCAAGTTGGTGCGTAACGGTGCGACGTGTAGGAAACTTAACTGTTGAGTAAACCGTGACGTCAGATTCATAAACAACAGTAGTGTTAAATGTAGAATGAAGTAATAGCAAGAATGTCAACTGTGTCTCTTCCTTCAGATAGCAGAAACGGAAAATGTAAACAAGCAATAGGAAATTGCATACAAAAGAAAACAGATAAAACTGCTTGAGAAGAGCGGGGGAATAACCTCACTTCAATGAAACAATTGGCAAGGAAGCAAAGTATTAAAAAGAGGTTAACGTAAATGGAGAAATATAGAACATATGAACAGAGAAAACAAATAGAAACAATTGTAACTCGATATCATACTTTTGCAGGTATTTCTCTCCATTCTGTTTGTTTTTTTACATACAATTCCTTTAGGGATACACATTATACGTATACAAATATTATGGATACAAAGGAAACAACGGCTGGCCCCGTTGCTCAGTCACCTGCCTGCCATGCTTGGGGCCCCAGGTTCGATTCCTGGCGGTGAGGGTGGGGATTTTTCTCCGACCAAGATAATTTCTCATCTTCCACAGAGTCTGGGAGTATGAATGAGAGTGCGAATGTGTGCGTGATCTAATGATTGAAACCCAACTAATACTAGTTAACACCTTCGATATGTTCCAAAGGAGAACGGCCGCCAATATGACCATTGGAGTTAAAGGCAATGGAACAACAATATGAGAAATGTTGAACAGATGAACCCTATAGGCTGGTGTGAACTCCTTCAGTCTCGCATTATTTTGCTACTTCTGCCAGTGTTGCTCTACTTCGAAACTGGTTTACTAAATTCCGTCTGGGTTTGAAACAAAAAATTGAATTTCACCAACAAGTGTTACCTTAACACTCGTGTAAAATCTCTTGTTAAACTAACAAATCAAATTTCTGTTGTTAAGTCCTTAATAATTGTAAATATACAAGATGTCTGGCGTGAACGCAGCTGTTGATGTCGATTTGCTATATTTAACACCATCTAAAGTCCGCCTCGGTAGCGTGGTGGTAGCATATCTGCCTCACGTTCAAGAGGTCCCGAGATCGAATCTTGGTCAGGGTGAGTTACCCGGATAAGGTTTTGTCTAGGGTTTTCCCTTATCCTGAAAAACGAATCTCAGGTAACTCTAAGCTCTATGGATCCTTGGCTCATTTGAGCATAATTTCACCCATTCCATTCATCGTCCGATATGACTTAACGTTGGAGGACGTAAATTACAAACAAACAAAAAACGTCTAAATGGCATTCGTAATAGAGTACTGCCTATGAGGAGAAATGATTTTGAGGAACTATCAGAAGAAAATTTTCTACAGAGGTATAGACTGTCAAAGCAAGTTGCTATGAAGGTTACTGCGGAAGCACAAGAGAGGTTAGAACATGCATCGAAAGGAATATGCCGATCTCGCCTTTGCTTCAAGTATTAATAACTTTGATATTTTATAATTCACTGAATTATGTGGATAATACACTGTCCACCTCCCGTCTCGAAACGTTCAAGTCACTCGTGACTTGTCCTTCTTCGCTCCTCGTTTTAAATTTACGTAATACTGAGTTAGAACATGCATCGAAAGGAATATGCTGATCTCGTCTTTGCTTCAAGTATTAATAACTTTGATATTTTATAATTCACTGAATTATGTGGATAATACACTGTCCACCTCCCGTTTCGAAACGTTCAAGTCACTCGTGACTTGTCCTTCTTCGCTCCTCGTTTTAAATTTACGTAATACTGAGTTAGAACATGCATCGAAAGGAATATGCTGATCTCGTCTTTGCTTCAAGTATTAATAACTTTGCGATTTTATAATTCACTGAATTATGAGGATAATACACTGTCCACCTCCCGTCTTGAAACGTTCAAGTCGCTCGTTACTTGTCTTTCTTCGCTCCTCGTTTTAAATTTACGTAATACTGAGTTAGAACATGCATCGAAAGGAATATACCGATCTCGCCTTTTCTTCAAGTATTAATAACTTTGCGCATCTTTTACATTTACCGCATCCGTCCTTTTATTTTCCACGATATCTTTATACTTCGTCACCAATCAATTAACGATTCTTTCTTCATGGATAAGAAATTTGTCTCATGGGTTTTGTTTACGATTTTGTTTACCCACCATTTTTTCATCCGTGTGCAGAGGAAACTGAAAACAAAAGCGCATCGCAGTACGTTCAGAAAATAATACGACTCATCAATAGCCTTCTATAGCTGTAATATTTACAAGTGTCTTGACGTTAACACGTGTTAGTTAACATTTACAGAAAAAGGTTGGTGAAATGCATGAAATTTAACAGCTTTGTTAGCGCTGAGACAATTATTACGTTACATTTGTTAATGTCGATTTTAACCTCTGTTGTTGAAATCGGGAATAAGAGTTCCTAATACAATTTTGTACAAAGTGATATGAGTTCGACACCAAAGGTAGAGAAAGTAAAACTGGTGCCCCAGTAGAAGCAGCAGGCTTGAAACGCAATATCTGAAGAATGCTTTGTATTTGTAGAGGAGGAGGTGGGAAATTGACACCCGAGTTTTGTCTTACATCAGAGTCGATAGCTCTTCTGAATCGTCTTCATTTCCACGATACAAACAAACACAGCCCTTTGTCACCTACTACAACCTCCTTATTTCACTATTATATATCTTGGATTTTCTGGGAATGTGATCACAAATCCTCTTCGTTATCAGTCAGTTTTGTATAACACGTTTAAAATCGACTACAAAAAAAAGTTCAACTGTTCAATTGTTAGAATGAACAATTTGTGTCAAAATGTAGAAATATTAAATATTTTTTGCATTATCTGCAAATTCCCAGAGGAATAGAACAGAGGAAAAGTGCATTCCATTTTTAAAAAATGAAATAAAATTACTGCCAGAGCTATATGGGCATTTCACTCATCGTCAGATATGACTTAACGTTGCAGGTTTCTTCTTATCCTGAAAGATGAATCTCTGGTAACAGTAAGCTCTATGTACCCTGTACTCATTTAAACATTTCATTCAGTCTGCGATATGACTTACCGTTGGAGGTTTCCCCTTATCCTGAAAGATGAATGTCTGGTAACTCTAAGCTCTATGTACCCTATACTCATTTGAACATCATTTCATTCATCGTCCGATATGACTTAACGTTGGAGGTTTTCCCTTATCCTGAAAGATGGATGTCCGAAAACTCTAAGCTCTATGAGCCCTGTACTCATTTGAACATCTCATCCATCGTCCGATATGACTTAACATTGGAGGTTTTCCCTAAAAGATGAAAGCCTGATAACACTAAGCTCTATGTACCCTGTACTCATTTAAACATTTCATTCATCGTCCGATATGACTTAACGCTGGAAGTTTTCTCTTATCCTGAAAGATAAATGTCTAGTAACTCTAAGCTCAATGTACCTTGTACTCATTTGAACATCATTTCATTCATCGTCCGATATAACTTAACGCTGGGGGCTTTCTCTTATCCTGAAAGATAAATGTCTGGTAACTCTAAGCTCTATGCACCCTGTACTCATTTGAAAATCATTTCATTCATCGTCCGCTATGACTTAACGTTGAAGTTTTCCCTTATCCTGAAAGATGAATGTCTGATAATTCTAAGCTCTATGTACCCTGTACTCATTTGAACATCATTTCATTCATCGTCCGCTATGACTTAACGTTGAAGTTTTCCCTTATCCTGAAAGATGAATGTCTGGTAACTCTAAGCTCTATGTATCCTGGACTCAGTTGTAAATTATTTCATTTATCGTCAGATATGACAATGTTGGAGAACGTAAATTTAAAAAGTAAAATCTTTGACTTAGCCACTGTCAAACAAAACATAAATAAATGAATTTTCATTTGTTCTAGTAATGTTAGAGGATATTTAACGAAAACTAAATCGTTCCCTTAGCAACCAACCTTTTGTATTAAATGAATGACATTTTGAATTCCATTGCAGCTACCTTTCAGAAGAAAAGAACCGAAGCAATGCTGAAGGAAAAAATATGTAAATTTACTGTCGATGACATCACACTGTAGAATAATAGCGGAATAACTTTTTTTTTTTTTCAAAATATTACATTTGATGTGTTGAGCATTCTCAATTAAGTCTAATAATTTTATTTGTGTTATTCATTACTTGATCTTATATGTATGCCTGCAAATTTGTAAAGGATAGATATGATTTCTTTGTTTACACATTGTCGTGTGTCAGGGATGGTTGAGGTAGTTTGTGGAGCCATGTCATTGTTGTGGTAACTATGTGTATACGGCAGCTTTTGTCTGTGCTAATTTGGAATAAGAGACATCAAGCACCACGAAACGAAATGGTCGCATATTCCCTTACAGCCGTAATCTCTCTATTATTAAATAGTTCACGGAGCACCAGGTTCGAGCCCCGAGGTAAGCAATAATGCCAGCCGCTGCAAGGGGAAGCACTGAGCCGTATTATTGCTCACGTCACAATGTCGTTAGTACGATATCATTATTATATTATACTGCATATCGTAGAGAACCTTCCGGGGTTGCCAAACAAGACAGGAAGTTTGTAAGTCAAGGAAGTCAAACGTTTGTTGCATCAAGACAAAAGAGAAAACAACTCAACTTCAATAAAACCTCGTTGGCTGTCGGAATTGCGTCTAAATATTTCATTGAATCATTTAGCTGCGTTACTTTAGCTTCCATGTTCTTTGTATGAAGGGCTACTATCAGCAATCTCCACTTTTATGTCAAATTGCGGTATACCGTGTTATCCTGCATATTTAACGTACTACTTCCGTTCGAACATGGCAAGACACGAGGGTGGGTCAAAAAGTAATGCCTCCCATTTCTTTTTCCCCTTAAATAAGTAAGTTATGTGAAAACTTTGAATTTGGCGCAATTCCTCAAACCTTCTTCTCTAATCCTCTGCAGTAGTAACTTCCTAAGCCAACAGGTGGCAGCACTGCATCCTCTTGCAAAATGCCTGACATCGACATTCGTATTAGACAGCGTTCTGTGATTGAATTTTTGACTACGGAAGGAGAAACGCCAATTCGCATTCACGAAAGGCTAAAGAATGTGTATGGTTATGCAACGGTGGATGTCAACACTGTTAGACGATGGGTTCGTCGCTGTAACGAAGCTGAAGGGCAAACACCATTGGCAGATGAAAAGCGAAGCGGCAGGCCGGTGACTGCAATGACTCCATGCAACATTCAGCGAGTCGATGATATTCGTGGTGATCGCCGGCTAACAACAGGTGAATTGTGTCGCATTACCTCCCTCAGTAAAGGCGATGTGATGACGATTATTCAATATCTGGTTTCTCAAAAGTTTGTTCACGTTGGACACCAAGAATGTTAACTGCCCTAAACAAAGAAACAAGGAAAACAATAGCCTACGAACACTTGCAGCACTTCAATTTGGAGGGAGAGGAGTTTCTGGGAAAAAAAAAACTGTTACTGGAGGCGAAACGTGGGTTCATTTTTTTGTACCTGAATCAAAGAGGCAGTCAGTGGAATGGCATCACACAACGTCACCGAAAAAGAAATTCAAAACTAAGTGGTCGGCAGTGAAAGTTCTGGCGACAGTGTTTTGGGATGCAGAGGGTGTGCTTATGATTGATTTTTGGAGCAGTGATGCACAATAAATTCTGTCCAATACCTCAGAACTCTCAAAAAGCTGAAAGCACGTCTTCGCCGAGTTCGCCTAACAAAAACTATGGCGGATGTTCTTCTTTTGCATGACAATGCAAGACCACACACCAGCCGTTACACCACTGCAGAAAGTGAGAAATTGGGATGGCAAGTCTTACCTCACTGACCTGGCACCATCAGACATACATCTGTTCGGGCCACTAAAGGAAGCTCATCGTGGGATTCATTTCGAAGATGAGGAGGCTGTGAAAACGTCCGTGCGTCAATGGCTTAGGAAGCAAGACCGTGTGTTTCACCACACTGGAATACATGCCCTAGTTAAAAGGTGGACCAAAACTGTGGAAAAGGACGGAGATTATATTTAATAGTGACAAATTAATCGTCAATGTTGTAGTTTTCAAGATATGTAAATAGGATTCAATTTTCTTGGCAATTAAAAGAGAAAAGAATAGGAGGCATTACTTTTTGACCCACCCCCGTACATGTTATTTCTGTGCATAATAAAAGCAAGAGTGAATGGAGCATAAGCATCAGAAAAAAATTTAGTTGATCCTTTCCCATATATTCACTGCTATCTATTTGAATTCATAGACGACATGGCATGCATTTAGAGCAGTGTTTCTCAAAGTGCGGTCCGCGATCCCGGGGGTCCGCGAGGGGGTCACTTAAGTGAAGTTATAATTTTGAGTTGAAACTAAAGAAAATGTAGAATTGTATTTCTTGAGTCACTTATCTGCTCGGTGCCGAATCATATTTCTTTTACTTAACATCTTTTATACAGCTATGTCGTAACGATGTCTTGCATTTTGCCAAGATGGTCGTATCCCGAAACTTCGCTCTATGGTGGTTAACAGAGGAATGCTCTGCCAGTCCAGACTTCTCAGGTTGCATTAAATGAATGATCCTTTTATATTCGATTATTCTGGTAGCGATGGTGCTTCCGGTTTGTCCTATATACGGTGTCCCACATTCACAGGGAATGCGGTACACTCCCTCAACTTGGAAGTCCAGTTTGTCTTTCACTGGTCTCAACAGATGTTTAATTAAATTAGATGTTTATGTTGGCAAAATGCAATAGTCACTAGGAGTGGAGAATTTATAGGAGGCTTTGGCGATTTCCTGTGAAAGGAGCACGCTTAATCGTGATGCTGGATTTCTGTTCATCTCCTCTTGGAAACCGGCCTTCGATTTAAGAAGCAAAGATCAATATAGATTGACAATCAAGTTAAGTAATTAGTTTCCTTCACACAATTTTCTATACTCACCCCATCTCCTGACTTGGCATTTAATTTACTGAAAACAGTGTTTTGTTCAGTAATGCGAATTTTGATAGTCTTTTGTCTTTGTGTATATTTGTGCTATATTCAGTATTTCATTTTTGGTTATAACATTTTATAAATATTCTGATGATGGGAGAGATGCACACCCCGAAACTTTGATATCTAATCATCTTTCCACCTGGCTGGCTGCCCGAGAAGAAAGTGAGCAAATTTAAAAATATATTTTTTATTTGAAATACATTTTATACACAAGTTTATTTTATCTATTTTAAATTTATATTTTAAATTGTTAATTAAATTTAAAACTAAATATACAAGAAATATCTTAAATTACACGTACAGTAATTATTTAAATTCCAATTATAACATTCAACCAAAAGTCGACTCGTTTATATAAATTGTGTTGCCAAATAATGGGGGTCCGCGAACAAATTGTAAGATGATAAGGGGGTCCTTGAGGCAGAAGAGTTTGAGAAACACTGGGATAGAGTATATGTCTACAAATAAAAATGGCTAAGGACCTCCGGAATACGAAAAATGTACTACCAACTTACAAACTGCACGTGTAAATAAATTACACCATGTAGACAAATGGTGTCGTGTGACTGATGTTATTTTAAATTTATATAAAACGTTCTAGCAGATAAATTCCCTTAGAAAGCTACGAAAAGCACGATGTTCCTTAGATACCTGAATTCAATATTGCCAGATGACGCTATGGAATCCAAAACTCCCACATAACAATATTGAAAGCGGAATCTCTTTCACCTGCTCGGTAAGCAAACGTTTTACATATTTCTATTAAACCACAAGTGGTGTGCCGGATTTTTGTGCCGCAGTCCAAGAATTCCTGCTTTACAAATAAAACTCTATTTGCATCATAAATAACTACTACGGTAAACTATTTTGAAACTTTATCTCACAGGTGTCTTAAAGCGTGTATGATGAGGCCAAAAGTAGTACGTGTTTGGCTCAGTAGGTTTTAAAGCGAGCAGTTACATTCTTCCACAATCAAGAGGAAATCCATTAACTCGGTAAATCACTCTTGTGACGCAACAACGCGAAGTGACACTCTCAACTGTCGTATTTAACTTGCTTAATCCAATCTAGCAGGTAGCTAAACAAACGAGAGCGAAGCTGTACACTTCCAACAGGTGCTTATTAATACACTGAAACGACTTCAATTAGGAATTACAAGCCAGAAACAAAAGACGACAGACAGAGCCCACACAATTCTATTTACCTCTACATAAGCATTAATACCAGTACCCAAGGAGAATATGAGAATACAGTACACTTAACCAATAGTCAAATGATTTAACAGCTGGTTGTCTAGCTAGTGGCTTTTAAATTTCGTTGTCTTCATATGCTCAGGAGTAGAAAACCGAATTACGAGAAAAGTGTATTTCAAAATTCAGAAAAATAACCAGGAATACCTCGGAAATTGTGAACTTTGCAAAAGAGTGCACATGGCATAAATTATATGAAGCACTCAGATTCAGAAGTTAAGTCAATGTTTTTGAGAAACAGTAGCCATAAAAATGTTAATGGGTAGGGAGGAAAATAAGGTAAGAAGAACTGCTGAGTTCTTGCAGAAAGTCAAAGAAAAATGGGCAAGAAATGTAAAGAATATAAGAATGGAAGATGTGGGGGAAGAAAGGAGCTAAGTAAGTAACAAGGAAAAATGGAGGTTAAGAGCTACCTGGCAGAGCAGAAGACCAGAGTGTCATGTAAGCCAAGGTAGCAACAAGGTAAACACAAATAAATGTAAAGAATATAAGAAAGTAAGATGAGGGAGAAGAAAGAGCCTAATTAAGTAACAAGGAGGTATGGAGGTTAAGAGCTACCTGACAGATCACAAGACCAGGATGTCATGTAAGCCAAGGTAGCAACAATGTAAGTACAAATAAATGTAAAGAATATAAGAAAGGAAGATGAGGGGGAAGAAAGGGACTAATTAAGTAAAAAGGAGACATGGAGGTTAAGAGCTACCTGACAGAGCACAAGACCAGGATGTCATGTAAGCCAAGGTAGCAACAATGTAAGTACAAATAAATGTAAAGAATATAAGAAAGGAAGATGAGGGGGAAGAAAGGGACTAATTAAGTAAAAAGGAGACATGGAGGTTAAGAGCTACCTGACAGAGCACAAGATCAGGATGTCATGTAAGCCAAGGTAGCAACAATGTAAGTACAGATAAATGTAAAGAATATAAGAAAGGAAGATGAGGGGGAAGAAAGGGACTAATTAAGTAACAAGCAGGCATGCAGGTTAAGAGCTACCTGGCAGAGCAGAAGACCAGGGTGTCATGTAAGTCAAGGTAGGCACAAGGAAAAGACAAATAAATGTAAAGAATATAAGAAAGGAAGATGAGGGGGAAGAATGGAGCTAATTAAGTAACAAGGAGGCATGAAGGTTAAGAGCTACCTGACAGAGCAGAAGACCAGGGTGTCATGTAAGTCAAGGTAGGCACAAGGAAAAGACAAATAAATGTAAAGAATATAAGAAAGGAAGATGAGGGGGAAGAATGGAGCTAATTAAGTAACAAGGAGGCATGGAGGCTAAGAGCTACCTGACAGAGCAGAAGACCAGGGTGTCATGTAAGCCAAGCTAGCAGCAAGGTAAAGTCAAATAAATGTAAAGAATATAAGAAAGGAAGATGAGGGGGAAAAAAGAGGATAATTAAGTAAAAAAGAGACATGGAGGTTAAGAGCTACCTGGCAGAGCAGAAGACCAGGGTGTCATGTAAGACAAGGTAGGAATAAGGTAAAGTCAAATAAATGTAGCCAAAAGTTTTAAATTGTAAAATTTTGGAATATGCACAATAAATAAATATATTAAACACACAATAAGCTCCCTCAATAACAGTTCTGTAATAGTGCTAAAGCATTTCCGGATCAGAATATGTTAGGTCCAACATATTATGACCCTGGCATGTTGAATGGGCGTCAATTTCAGAAATAAAAGTTGTTAAGTCAGCCTTTTGGAGTTATATGTTGTTAAGTCAAGTAGTTGCCGCATTAGCCGTTTGGTAGTGCAACTACACTCTGACACACAAGCTCTTTGATATCAACTGTTAATACATTTTAGATTAGACTAGACATTAGACATTTTTAGACAGTCCTCAAGTGCACGTTCAGGAAGTTTATCTGTACATCCCAATACCAGGGCACTCTTTGATGCCTATTGACAGAAGTTTGGTAATATTGAGAAGAAGAAACGATCAATTTGTTTGTGTTTCGTAATTTTCGTCCTACACCAACTGACGCTCTCCTCGTGGTGCTAGGGCTAATTCCTCTAGATCTGGAGATTCGCCGAAGAGCTGCATGCTACTGGCTACGTAAGAACAACATTCGGGCAGCACAATTAGCTGGCGGAGTAGTGCGCGATGAGCTAGAAATTAAGGAAGTACTATACTAACTGCTGAATGGCAACAAGAATGGGACGTGAGCACAACCAGCAGGCGTACGTATGACATCCTACCAAATATCGAGGAACGCCTGAAAATGAAATTCCTACAACGATCCAGAGGCCTAATACATTATCTGACTGGTCATGTCCCATACTCCAGTTACCTCCACAGATTCCATCTGAAAGACACAGAAAACTGTCGATGTGGAACAACCGAAACACCGGAACATGCTGTATGGGAATGTCCACCAACAATACGACATAGGACAACAGCGATGTCGTACGTACAGGACAAGTCAATTCACGAAATAATAAGAAGCAGACGACTCTGGACTTGGTTTGACAAAGCGGCAAACACCTTCTCAATTAAGGCAAGGGAAGAATTCATCAATGGAAGACAACCTTAAAAACACTCTCGACTAAGACAAACTACCGGCGATGACAGAAAATAATTAGGTTAAGCTAAAATTAGGAATTAGGATAAGCCAATGTTAGAAATTAAGGAATATTTATATGTAAAGTTAATTGTAAGTACTCCTAGGGTACCTCAAAATACTCATTGTAAAACAAATGTATCAAAATTGAATAAAGTGTGGAACACAGTCTGGTTTGTAAAATAGGCACCAGACTCCCAGAATTAAGGAGGCCGAGGTCTTGCTGTAGAGCAAGATCTCGACCTTTTTTTTAACTTTTTAAGGCATATCGGACAATGAATGGAGTGGATGAAATGATGCTCAAATGGGCCCAGGGTCCATGGAGCTTAGATATTCGTCTTTTAGGATAAGGGAAAACCCAGGAAAAAACATTGTCCAGGTAAGTTACCCTGACTGAGATTGGAACTCGGGTCCTCTTGAATGTAGGCAGAGAGCAGCAGCACAGAGGTGTCGTTGAAGGTGAAGTTCCTCCTCAGAGGAGGGGCCTTCGACATTTTGCCATTTTGAGACCTTGTCCCTTACTGGCATGGTGGTGAGTTTTAATGATATGACGGTGGGTAGATGGTGGTGAGTAGGTAATGTAATAGTTGTTTAAATACACTCCTGGAAATGGAAATAAGAACACATTGACGCCAGTGTGTCAGACCCACCATACTTGCTCCGGACACTGCGAGAGGACTGTACAAGCAATGATCACACACACGCCACAGCGGACACACCAGGAACAACGGTGTTGGCCGTCGAATGGCGCTAGCTGCGCATCGTTTGGTTACCACCGCCGTCATTGTCAGCCAGTTTGCCGTGGCATACGAAGCTCCATCGCAGTCTTTAACACTGGTAGCATGCCACGACAGCGTGCACGTGAACCGTATGTGCAGTTGACGGACTTTGAGCGAGGGCGTATAGTGGGCATGCGGGAGACCGGGTGGACGTACCGCCGAATTGCTCAACACGTGGGGCGTGAGGTCTCCACAGTACATCGATGTTATTGCCAGTGGTTGGCGGAAGGTGCACGTGCCCGTCGACCTAGAACCGGACTGCAGCGACGCAAGGATGCACGCCAAGAACGTCGGATCCTACGCAGTGCCGTAGGGGACCGCACCGCCACTTCCCAGCAAATTAGGGACACTGTTGCTCCTGGGGTATCGGCGAGGACCATTCGCAACCGTCTCCATGAAGCTGGGCTACGGTCCCGCGCACCGTTAGGCCGTCTTCCGCTCACGCCCCAACATCGTGCAGCCCGCCTCCAGTGGTGTCGCGACAGGCGTGAATGGAGGGACAAATGGAGACGTGTCGTCTTCAGTGATGAGAGTCGCGTCTGCCTTGGTGCCAATGATGGTCGTATGCGTGTTTGGCGCCGTGCAGGTGAGCGCCACAATCAGGACTGCATACGACCGAGGCACACAGGGCCAACACCCGGCATCATGGTGTGGGGAGCGATCTCCTACACTGGCCGTACACCTCTGGTGATCGTCGAGGGGACACTGAATAGTGCATGGTACATCCAAACCGTCATCGAACCCAGCGTTCTACCATTCCTAGACCGGCAAGGGAACTTGCTGTTCCAACAGGACAATGCACGTCCGCATGAATCCCGTTCCACTCAACGTGCTCTAGAAGGTGTAAGTCAACTACCCTGGCCAGCAAGATCTCCGGATCTGTCCCCCATTGAGCATGTTTGGGACTGGATGAAACGTCGTCTCACGCGGTCTGCACGTCCAGCACGAACGCTGGTCCAACTGAAGCGCCAACTGGAAATGGCATGGCAAGCCGTTACACAGGACTACATCCAGCATCTCTACGATCGTCTCCATGGGAGTAGCAGCCTGCATTGCTGCGAAAGGTGGATATACACGGTACTAGTGCCGACATTGTGCACGCTCTGTTGCCTGTGTCTATGTGCCTATGGTTCTGTCAGTGTGATCATGTGATGTATCTGACCCCAGGAATATGTCAATAAAGTTTCCTCTTCCTGGGACAATGAATTCACGGTGTTCTTATTTCAATTTCCAGGAGTGTAGTTGTAGGGATTAGAAGTGTAATGGATAGCTCAGATATGGTTTGTAGGAGTCTATGGTGGTGCTAGCACTAGTCTGGGTCGCTTGTAGGTTTCACCGGGGTTGAGGTGATATTCCCCAAGACCGAGGATTAGATTATTAAAGCTAGAAGAGAGCTTGTTACAAAAACCATGGGATAGAGTGAGTATGTAGTCTGTGATTTTTGGCAAGAACAGATCTGTATGGATATTATCGTTAGGGATGTACCAATCGGAAGCTGTTGGTATCCGAAGGTAGCGGTTTAGAAGGACTTGGAGTTTGTGGAGATGGGATTTTGCAGCTCCCCAGACTGTGCAAGCATAGGTTAGTGCAGGGTGGAGTATCTCCTTGTATATGAACAATTTGTTATGCAGGCTTACTGTCGATTTCCTATAATACTGTAACTTTGTGGGTTCATGAAATTAAAAGTCCAATTGTGCAAACTCAAAATGTTCTTTACTTCCACCGAATTACAGTTGGAACACTTGTCGATTACACAGAATTATGTAATGCACACAATTATAATTCGTCAGTTCGTCTGTCCCAGGTCCACTCTACACTCCAATTACGTACAACTCCTCTGATGCACGTTCACAGTCTTCCGGTCCGTTAACTCACTCGGTGCTCCTCACGGCTGCTCGCCAAGAACTGAACTGGCTCGCCAACTGCAGCCCCTTTTTATAGGAATATCGCTGTTTCTGGAAGTCTCGCGTTTCAGTGAATCACCCTGAAGGTTCCAGATGGCAGGGGCAGGAGAAAGAGACGGCCAGATGTTTTTCCAGCCATCCCTTCGTTACCGCTATAAGACAAATGTGTAGGCGTGGTCAAATGCCTCCCGGCCCTCACCCAGCCGCCAGTTGGTCGCGCCTTCCGATAATTGGGCGACAATACATACGATACAGCATGGCCATTCTTCTGGACACTTTGTTTGCCACAGTGTTGATGTCTTGTTTCCACGTCAGACTCCAATCCAGGGTTACTCCGAGGTATGTAGCCTCCGTGGACCATTGTACTTCTCCAGCCAGGTGGAGGTTCGGTACATCTTGTAGAGTGCGGCGGGTGAATGTGACTGCCTGAGATTAGGTTGCATTTATCTTCAGGTGGCAAGTGATGAACCAGGCAGATAGCATATCAGCGTAACGCTGTGCCTTGGTTACTGCATTGACATGTCGCTTAGATGAGACTGTTAATGTGGTATCATCAGCGAATAGGCAAACGTTACAGCCTATTAGGGTAGGGAGGGTGTTTATATAGGTGAGGAATAAGAAGGGACCAAGGACAGTACCTTGAGGTACCCCGGTGCTGCTACCATCTCCGCTACCGAGGCGGGCGAAACGATCAATGGATGAAGTCTTAGTCCCTTCCACATAGGTGAAACTGATCAAAGATTCACTACAGAGGAAGCCCAATGATGTTGTCCATGTCAAACATCCACTGACAAATAACAGGGAACATGATGGCACTGCAGTTGTTGAAGTTGCCCTCGACCATGTCCTTGTAAGAAGTATTCCTGAATTCACTTTCATCCGGGGTGTGTATTTCCAAAGAGGACGTGCACCAGAAGTTCGTCACACAATGTCTTCCTCACTTTATCGTCCTCAGTCTCTTTTGAGGAGAGTAGTGAGGTTACAAGTCTTACACAAGACATGTGACAGTGCGAAAAACACACCAGATAGCCTTCGGAAGATTAAGAAGACAAAATATTACGATGTTCGTTCACTACTGGAACATGTCACTCTGCAAGAAGGTACCACATTTCATGACACAATGACACATGAAAGTGATGTAGTAGAGATAGAGTGATGTTTTGATGACAATGTTGTATGTCAATTCATGAAGTGCATACTGGATTAGTCCATAGTAGAGATGTATTAGTGAATACAAAGTAATAATTTACCGATGGCTACATATTCCTCTGACGACCGGAGAGTTACCGAGCTGTACCCTAAGGGTACCCGGCGCCTCCGTGGGCAAGAGCTAAAGACTAAAATAGCCCCCATCTGATCCGAAAACTTAAGACGGGATGGAAGCGGATACGCCACTTACGCGCGCCAACTCCAAAATGGGAAGGCTACCGATATGACCTCGGTGGGGCCACCTGGCACACCTTCTACTAGCTATGCAGGCTAGTACGCTGGAATATTACGGCTTCCCTCAACCCTGTCCGGAGACGCACCCGATCTCCCACGAGTATCGGAGGGCCGCGCCATGGCTCAGTGGTTAGACCGCTTGGCTCTCACCGAGGCGGCCCGGGTTCGATCCCAGGCGACCACAAAGTGAGATTTGTGATGGAAAACACGGCGCTGGGCGGGTTTTCTCCGGAATATCCGGTTTCCCCCGCCATCTCATTCCACCGTGCTCCATCTTCATCTCAGGTGTCATCAGTGCCATCGCCTGCGGTGCCGTATGTAGTAAAAGCAGGCATTAAACACTACACATTTCCACATGTATCGGGAACCCCTCCCCCCTCGAGTCCAACCTTATCCGAACAACTCCCCTAAGGGAAGGGCTCGGCAGTTCGGCCCGAGATTCCTCTAGTGACGTCAGAGGTACCCCGAGTGCTGGGTTTCCGCAGCGCCCGCACCACGGCAGCTGAAGAGGAAGGATCCCCTCCCCTACATGTTATAACTTGACATAACAGCTTCTGATTCCTAATGTTAGTTTTTCCATTATACAACAGTATGGCTACATATTATAATAATGTATAATGGAAAACTCTAATATTAAGAATCAGAAGCTGTTAAGTCAAGTGACTTCAACTTTTCATCCATTTTAAGTTAAAAGTTGTTAAGTCGCAGTAATAAAGTATCGTGTTACACATGCTACATATGTCAAACCGTGAGAAACACTTCAACAGTACTTTGTACCTCTAAACGGACCCATCACATAAAATTCTTTCATTTGTATTACTATTTTGGTATTTAAAATTACTTTTAAAAACTTTTAGCAGCTCTCCTGTGCAATTTTGAAACAGTGACTTAGCAACTTCTCCTTCTGACCCCTTCATTTGTTTTAATTATATTTAGATTTTACCTATCCCTTATAGATTACAACTTATATAAAATCATGCAGAACGAAGAGCACTGCAGAGGTTACTTCGAAGAAATTGGAGATGTGCAGTTAAATTTTTATTCTATATTAAATATGCAATATTATAATACACGAGCGCTGTTCAATAAAGAATCATCACTTCCTTTTTTTTTTTTTTTTTTTTTTTTTTTTTTTGACAACGTACCCTTACTAATCCTCATAATTTTGATGGTCCTTCTCAAAATAGTCTCCCCTGAATGTGATGCACTTGTCCCAGCGTTTCTGCCAGTCTTCAAAGACATGCAGGACACCATTTTAAAAGAGATCCTTCAAAATCGCCGCCGCAGCCTTCACCACTGCTTCTGATGATGGATAATGCCTCCCACGAAGGCGTTTCTTCAAGTTAGGGAATAGGAAAATGTCACATGGGGCTAAATTCGGACTATAGGGAGGGTGAGGGATGCACTTCACGTAGACTTTTGCAAGATATTCAGCAACAACCTTGGCAAAATTCGGCCGCGCATTATCGTTGTGCAGCATCCAGCCTGCTTCACGGAAATGTGGTCTTTTGCGCCTGATATGGACTTACAATGTTTTCAGGACATCCCTGTAGTATTGTCCAGTTACTGATGTGTGTGCAGGTACAACATGCTGATAAACCATTCCATGAATATCAAAGAATGAGATGACCATAACCTTCCCAGCAGAAGCAACCACTTTTGCTTTTTAGGGGTTGGTGATGAAAGAGATTTCCACACTGAGCTTTGTTGTTTGCTCTCAGGATCAAAATGATGTAGCCAAGTTTCATTAGCAGTGATTACGTTTGAAAGAAACTCCGCATCTTCCTCTAACATCAACTTTAACTGCTGCAGAGCTGCATGCGAATGTCATTTTGTTCGGGAATCAACAGTCTTGGAACCCATCGCGCACAAACACGTCTCATGTGTAATGTTTCTGTCACCAACGTGTGGGTGGCACACAATGAAATATTCAGTATTTCAGAAAGTGATCTTAAGGTAATTCGTCGATCCTCTCTCACAATAGCAGCAGCAGTGTTGATGTTTAATTCCGTCAGAGCAGTAACTGCAGCACCGGGTCCACCTTGCTATAAAATTGATTGCCTCCCCTCTTTAAACATTTTAAACCATCTTGAAACTGTGCTGTAGGTAAGAACAGACTCTCCATAGGCCTCCTGTAACATTGTATAGGCCTTAACTGAAGATTTGTTAAGACGGAAGCAGAATTTCAAAGCCGCATATTGTTCCTCGCGTGTTACCTCCACTGCAGCGGTAGACGATACTGAACATGTCTGAACTTGCCTGGTTCTCACAGGCGGGAAGTAGAGGATCAACAATGAAACTACTACGACGTGTTTGTTTCGCCTTAAGCTAAAAGAATATAATAAGACTGAATTTTAGTGCGAACAATTATGTTCGTAAAACAATTGTGATCATTCTTTATTGAACAGCCTTCATAAATCGTTAGAACCTTTTAGGAGAGAAATAAAATTTTCGAAGTATTTTCTTCCTTGAAAAATGCTTAAGGTAACGTGTGTAGTGTTTAACGGCCGCTTTTACTACATACGGCACCGCAGGCGGTGACACTGATGATACGTGAGATGAAGATGGAGCACCGGTGAAATGAGATGGCGGGGAAAACCGGAGATCCCGGAGAAAACCCGCCCCAGCGCCGTGTTGTCCACAACAAATCTCATTTTGCGGTCACCTGTGATCGAAACCGGGCCGCCTTGGTGAGAGCCAAGTGGTCTAACCACTGAGCCACGGCGCGGCCCATGCTTTAACCGATTTTTCGTTTTTGAGTTAAACTGCCGAAATTTCATGCCAAATACACAATTTCATGCTAGCTGAATAAAATCAATTTGGAAAATCAGGGTGAAATTTTTGGGGGGAAGGAAATATGGAAACTACAACATACTCTAATGCCACTTGGAATGTTCCTTGGTTCAAATCTCGGATATGACACTTTCAATCTGATTTCAGTTTTTCAGTCTCATTTTACTTTTTCCATTTGCAAAAATAGTTTTGTAAGAATGGGGAGAAAAGTGATCTGAATAGAACACGTGCAATATTTTGTTGAGATAATTAGTGATATCTTCTAAAGTCTAGTGGATGTGGTACTGCTGAATTATGCATCATACCACAGCTTTGTCGTTAGATTAGCATTGCTAAATAACGGGAGTATTGCCGAGACTGAACCTTCAAGTACGGACGAGTTTCGTATGCAGAAATATGTATGTCGATCGGAATGTATGTCGCACTCGTGTACCTGGTTGTCTTACGTCTAAAATGCACTGAGCTTTCGGGTAAACTGCGTTAAATAAAGCTAAGAACTAAACTACACTAGTGAAGCGATAGTGAAAGGAGAACTGAAGTAATCATGATCAATATAAAGCTAATAAGATTATCATAGGTCAAGTTATTAGTTTTTTTTTTTTTTTCGAGTGGAGGAAAAATCCATTTATGGATTTCCACTGTGTTGGAGGGCACAGTGGGGTATGTTGGCTTCACCTCAAGGGTACTACTCCACTAAAAAAACCTCCACCGGATTGGGAAGGAGAAATGTGCTGCGGTACCGCCTTAAGCACCCGTGCATTCCAGGAACTGATCTTAGCTGTCTCGCAGTGCGATTCAGCAGAGGGTGGTTTCTGATGCAGGGATACAGACTTGACATGAAGCCCAGCCTGATCCACTGCCTATTGTGGGTGGTATTTGGTAGCATTCCTGGTGTTATTTGTTGGGAAGTTTATGGCAATTTATCAGGCCGTAGCGCTGTGTCTTAAGTTTAGCTGTTTTGTTGTCATTGCAAGTAAAACTTGCAAACATGTCAGTTGTAATCTATTATACGAGGGCTATCCAGAAAGTAGATTACGTTTTCGTCTGTTTCCGCTAGGGGCGGGGCTAGCGCGGCCATCTTGGGGTCAGAGCGTTGCGCAGCTCAGTCGGCATCTAGCCGTGCTAGTGAGAGGTTCGTGCTGTGCTCCGTTCAGATACTGTGACGGTTTGAAATGTCTGCGTTAATTGAAAATCCCGCGAGGTGCGTGCAGTAATAAGGTTTCTGACTGCAAAAAACTGTAAACCGATAGAAATCTATCGGCAGCTTTGTGAAGTGTATGGGGGCAACATTATCACTGAAGGTGGAGTGCGTCAGTGGGTCATCAGATTTAAAAATGGCCGAACCAATGTTCACGACGAAGATCGAAGTGGGAGACCCAGCATAGTGACTGCCGAACTTGTCGAAAAAGTCGATGCTAAAGTCCGTGAAAATCGAAGGTTCACAATAACGGAACTTTCTTTGAGTTTTCCACAAACTTCGCGAAGTTTGTTGCACGAAATCATCAGCGAAAAGCTTGGTTACCACAAGTTTTGTGCAAGATGGATTCCAAAAATCTTGACAGAGGACCACAAAAATCAGCGAATGGCTGCAGCTTTGAACTTTTTGGACGTTTACCATAAGGATGGTGACTCTTTACTCGATCGCATCGTTACTGGTGACGAAACATGGGTGAAACACGTGAACTGTGAAACGAAATTGCAATCAATGCAGTGGGGGCACACAAGTTCTCCCCAAAAACCCAAGAAATGCATGCAAACAATGTCGGCAAGGAAGATGATGGCGACTGTTTTTTGGGACGGAAAAGGTGTGATTTTGGTGGACTTCCTGGAAAGAGGCACTACAATAAACTCTCAAAGGTATTGCCAAACTCTCCAAAAACTCAGAAGAGCCATTCAAAACAAGCGCAGAGGAATGTTGAGCTCTAAGATCTTGTTGATTTACGACAACGCCCGGCCCCACACGGCAAATGTCACTCGTGAAGTTCTTGAATCTTTTAAGTGGGAGTTGTTTCCTCATCCGCCGTACAGTCCCGACCTGGCACCGAGCGACTTCCACCTATTCCCAGCAATGAAGAAGTGGCTGGCTATGCAGCGTTTTGATGACGACGCACAGCTGCAAGAAGAGGTAACGAAGTGGTTGAAGGCACAGGCGGCCGAATTTTTCGACGAAAGAATTTCCAAGCTCGTACATCGCTACGATAAATGCCTTAATTTGAATGGTGACTATGTCGAAAAGTAGTATTTGAGTGTGGCTTTCATCTGTAAATAATAAAATTTGTTTCCTATACTTTGTTTACTTTTTATTGCAAAACGTAATCTACTTTCTGGATAGCCCTCGTATTATACTTACTGCTATCTTGCTAAACCTAAATATAACTCTAGTTTGCATTGTCGGCATTTGCCTTTAATGGTCAGTTGTAATTATCTGCCGCCAGCATCGTCAGTTGTGTGAAAATACCTTCTCATATTCCATGTGTCTGCCTGGTCCATATTTTGGAGTGCACACTCGGCGGGCGGCCTACCTATCAATTGTAGGTGCGAGCCTGTGCCACTCACGGGGGACCCTCTTTCCCCGGGGCCGCCTTGGCCAATGATTGGCGCAAGGACTTGAGGGCTGTGGAAGGTGTGTGTGTGGGCATGTGTGTGTATGTTGGTGTACACGTGTATGGGTGTGTGTTTTATCTCCGTTCAGCGATGTCAAGCATCCGGAACGTTTTATTAGTGGACATGGACCTTATGCCACCTACTTTAAGAGGATAGGAAGACGAGCGACAAGTCTATGTACAGCATGCAGCATAGAGGACACACCAGAACACCAAATTTTCGAGTGTCAAGAGCATCGAGAAGTGGATAATTTGAGACAAGAGCTGCAAGGAAAGACAACATGGGAAATAATAAGAGATGCAGAGGAGTTCAATATGTTAGACACAATAACAAACATCATTTCAACAAAAGCTTGGGAACAATATATAACTTCTAAGAAATCGACACCAATGGAATTGGCTACACCTGCAACACTTCAACAAATAAGACGATCAACTAGATTACAAAGACGAGAGATGGAAGGAAATATGAACATAGGAAGAGATCCAATTGAGGAAGCAACACGAGTAGGAGAAGAGGAATAAAGAGATTTTGAAATTGAACATATCCATGAGTTGGGAGGAGAAGAGATAATAAACCAACAAGGTGATATAGACTGAAATCGGACTGACTTGACAGCGATATATATAATTGAAGAGAGAGACTAACTTGGAAACAAAAGGAAAAAAAATAAATAATTAGGATAGTTAGGTTAGTTGACTGCAAAGTTTAGCAGTCACTTAGGTTATTGTTTCTGCAAACAATTAAAAAGTTATTCTTATAATTAATAAATGTATAAATGAAAATAAGAAATAGTTAAAAGGTTCCGATATAGAATCTAGGCATCGGAACATAAGAAAGCAGAGTTTATTTTTTTTTTTTTATTTTTTTTTATCCGGAACGTTAACCAGGTTTTCTAGATACTGTTGTATGTCTACCTCTGGCTCCCCGAGATTACTTGTTCTTTCAAAAATAGACAGTGGCCTTGCGTGTTTATCATGTGTTGTGCCATATTCCCCTAGTGCCCGTATTAGTTGGTTGTGGTTTAGGTTCTTTTTCTCGAGTAGGTTGAAGCTGAGCCTTTTGATGAATTGCTCGATGGAATGCATTTTTAACTCCTCGTGGAGTTGGTATGCCGGTGCGAGTGGTGGTAGCCTGGTAATAATCCGAAGTATTCTATTTTGCATTGTTTGCAATCCTTTAATATGCGTTTTGGCTGCATGTACCCATGCGGGGGCAGCGTAAGCTAGGCTGGGTCTAATAAGTGTTTTATATAGTGTACGGTAGTAGTGTTACGGTGTGCCCATTTGATGGAAACTGCTTGTCCAGGCAGCACTGCTGATTACATCATCCCCGTTCTATATGATCCACAGTTTTACACCAACAGTCTTATTATCCGTTGACACAGATTTTCTAATTGTTTCTTTAAAGCGCAAGATAAGGAAAGTGTTCATGCTAATGCAACAAGATACGATGTTTCATTTAATTTCCATTTCGATGCGGTGTTTCCGGTGGGAATGTCTTCATTTCATTTCGACGCGGAGGTAATCAGCGTCGTGCTTCGTGACACGGCGTCCCGACGCCTCTCTGTTAGATTAGTACCGCCAAGGTAATCGATCCTTTCCTTACATTTTCTGTTAGCCGCTACATGATTCAGCATTAGCGGCTGTTTCACAGCAATAATTATATAATGTTTCTTAAAATTATCACCTTAAATACGAGCATCTCACTGTTTCTCCCCACCCTCTCATTATTTCCTCCAATTTCTTATTCTCCCTCTCTATTGTCCCCTTTCTTTCTCATCCCATCTCTTACTCTCCCCCTCTGTTGTCCTCTCTCTTTCTCATCCCATCTCCTATTCTCCCTCTCTATTGTCCTCTCTCTTTCTATTACCATCTCTTATTCTCCCCCTCTATTTTGCTCTCTCTTTCTCATCCCATCTCTTATTCTCCCCCTCTATTTTGCTCTCTCTTTTTCATCCCATCTCTAATTCTCCCCCTCTATTTTGCTCTCTCTTTCTCTTCCCATCTCTTATTCTCCCCCTCTATTTTGCTCTCTCTTTCTCATTCCATCTCTTATTTTTCCCCTCTAATTTGCTCTCTCTTTTTCATCCCATCCCTTATTCACCCCTCTATTTTGCTCTCTCTTTTTCATCCAATCTCTTATTCTCCCCCTCTATTTTTCTCTCTCATTCTCATCCCATCTCTTATTCTCCCCCTCTATTTTGCTCTCTCTCTCTCTCATCCCATCTCCTATTCTCCCTCTCTATTGTCCTCTCTCTTTCTATTACCATCTCTTATTCTCCCCCTCTATTTTGCTCTCTCTTTTTCATCCCATCTCTAATTCTCCCCCTCTATTTTGCTCTCTCTTTCTCATCCCATCTCTTATTCTCCCCCTCTATTTTGCTCTCTCTTTCTCATTCCATCTCTTATTTTTCCCCTCTAATTTGCTCTCTCTTTTTCATCCCATCCCTTATTCACCCCTCTATTTTGCTCTCTCTTTTTCATCCAATCTCTTATTCTCCCCCTCTATTTTTCTCTCTCATTCTCATTCCATCTCTTATTTTTCTCCTCTATTTTGCTCTCTCTTTCACATCCCATCTCTTATTCTCCCCATTTATTTTGCTCTCTATTTCTCATCCCATCTCTTACTCTCCACCTCTATTATCCTCTCTCTTTCTTATCCCATCTCTTATTCTCCACCTCCATTATCCTCTCTCTTTCTCATCCAATCTCTTATTCTCCCCCTCTATTTTGCTCTCTCTTTCTCATCCCATCTCTTATTCTCCCCCTCCATTTTGCTCTCTCTTTCTCATCCCATCTCTTATTCTCCCCCTCTATTTTGCTCTCTCTTTCCCATCCCATCTCTTATTCTCCCTCTCTATTTTTCTCTCTCTTTCCCATCCCATCTCTTATTCTCCCCCTCTATTATCTCTCTCTTTCTCATCCCATCTCTTATTCTCCCCCTCTATTTTTCTCTCTCTTTCCCATCCCATCTCTTACTCTCCATTTCTATTATCCTCTCTCTTTCTTATCCCATCTCTTATTTTACCCCTCTATTTTGCTCTCTCTTTGTCATCCCATCTCTTACTCTCCACTTCTATTATCCTCTCTCTTTCTTATCCCATCTCTTATTCTCCCCCTCTATTTTGGTCTCTCTTTCTTATCCCATCTCTTATTCTCCACCTCCATTATCCTCTCTCTTTCTCATACCATCTCTTACTCTCCCCCTCTATTTTTCTCTCTCTTTCTCATCCCATCTCTTATTCTCCCCCTCTATTTTGCTCTCTCTATCTCATCCCATCTCCTATTCTCCCTCTCTATTGTCCTCTCTCTTTCTATTACCATCTCTTATTCTCCCCCTCTATTTTGCTCTCTCTTTCTCATCCCATCTCTTATTCTCCCCCTCTATTTTGCTCTCTCTTTCTCATTCCATCTCTTATTCTCCCCATTTATTTTGCTGTCTTTCTCATCCCATCTCTTACTCTCCCCATTTATTTTGCTCTCTCTTTCTCATCCCATCCCTTATTTTTCCCGTCTAATTTGCTCTCTCTTTTTCATCCCATCTCTTATTCTCCCCATTTATTTTGCTCTCTCTTTCTCATTCCATCTCTTACTCTCCCCATTTATTTTGCTCTCTCTTTCTCATTCCATCTCTTATTTTTCCCCTCTAATTTGCTCTCTCTTTTTCGTCCCATCTCTAATTCTCCCCATTTATTTTGCTCTCTCTTTCTCATCCCATCTCTTACTCTCCCCCTCTATTTTGCTCTCTCTTTCTCATTCCATCTCTTATTCTTCCCCTCTAATTTGCTCTCTCTTTTTCATCCCATCTCTTATTCTCCCCCTCAATTTTGCTCTCTCTTTCTCATTCCATCTCTTATTTTTCCCCTCTAATTTGCTCTCTCTTTTTCATCCCATCTCTTACTCTCCCCCTCTATTTTGCTCTCTCTTTCTCATTCCATCTCTTATTTTTCCCCTCTATTTTGCTCTCTCTTTCTCATCCCATCTCTTACTCTCCACTTCTATTATCCTCTCTCTTTCTCATACCATCTCTTACTCTCCCCATTTATTTTGCTCTCTCTTTCTCATTCCATCTCTTATTTTCCCCCTCTAATTTGCTCTCTCTTTTTCATCCCATCTCTTATTCTCCCCATTTATTTTGCTCTCTCTTTCTCATCCCATCTCTTACTCTCCCCCTCTGTTTTGCTCTCTCTTTCTCATTCCATCTCTTATTTTCCCCTCTAATTTGCTCTCTCTTTTTCATCCCATCTCTTATTCTCCCCCTCTATTTTGCTCTCTTTTTCTCACTCCATCTCTTATTTTTCCCCTCCATTTTGCTCTCTCTTTCTCATCCCATCTCGTATTCTCCACCTCTATTATCTCCTCTCTTTATCATCCCATCTCTTATTCTCTCCCTCTATTATCCTCTATCTTTCTCATCACATCATCTCCTTCTAACTGTACACACTTCTCTCAGCGATGTTCTCATCTCTGTAACCCGTCCTAATAGTACTCGAATTTTTCAACATAGTCTCCTTGTAACTCTACACACTTCTCCCAGCGATGTTCCCATCTCTGTAACCCGTCCAAATAGTACTCGGCGTTTTTCAACATAGTCTCCTTGTAACTGTACACACTTCTCACAGCGATGTTCTCATCTCTGTAACCCGTCCAAATAGTACTCGGCGTTTTTCAGCATAGTCTCCTATTAACCCTACACACTTCTCTCAGCGATGTTCCCATCTCTGTAACCCGTCCAAATAGTACTCGGCATTTTTCAGCATAGTCTCCTATTAACTCTACACACTTCTCACAGCGATGCTCACATCTCTGTAACCCGTCCAAATAGTACTCGACGTTTTTCAACATAGTCTCCTTGTAACTGTACACACTTCTCCCAGCGATGCTCCCATCTCTGTAACCCGTCCAAATAGTACTCGACGTTTTTCAACATAGTCTCCTTGTAACTGTATACACTTCTCCCAGCGATGTTCCCATCTCTGTAACACGTCCAAATAGTACTCGCCGTTTTTCAACATAGTCTCCTTGTAGCTCTACACACTTCTCCCAGCGATGCTCCCATCTCTGTAACCCGTCCAAATAGTACTCGGCGTTTTTCAACATAGTCTCCTTGTAACTCTACACACTTCTCCAAGCGATGCTCTCATTTCTGTAACCCGTACAAATAGTACTTGGCGTTTTTCAACATAGTCTCCTTGTAACTCTGCACACTTCTCCCAGCGTTGCTCCCATCTCTGTAAACCGTCCAAATAGTACTCGGCGTTTTTTAACATAGTCTCCTTGTAACTCTGCACACTTCTGCCAGCGTTTCTCCCATCTCTGTAACCCGTCCAAATAGTACTCGGCGTTTTTCAACATAGTCTCCTTGTAACTCTACACACTTCTCCCAGCGTTGCTCCCATCTCTGTAACCCGTCCAAATAGTACTCGGCGTTTTTCAACATAGTCTCCTTGTAACTCTACACACTTCTCCCAGCGTTGCTCCCATCTCTGTAACCCGTCCAAATAGTACTCGGCGTTTTTCAACATAGTCTCCTTGTAACTGTACACACTTCTCCCAGCGATGTTCCCATCTCTGTAACACGTCCAAATAGTACTCGGCGTTTTCCAACATAGTCTCCTTGTATCTCTACACACTTCTCCCAGCAATGTTCTCATCTCTGTAACCCGTCCAAATAGTACTCGACTGTTTTCAACATAGTCTCCTTGTATCTCTACACACTTCTCCCAGCAATGTTCCCATCTCTGTAAGCCGTCCAAATAGTACTCGACGTTTTTCAACATAGTCTCCTTGTAACTCTACACACTTCTCCCAGCAATGTTCTCATCTCTGTAACCCGTCCAAATAGTACTCGGCGTTTTTCTCTGCAAAATAATTGTTCACGAAGGTGATTGCCTCTTCATTCAACGAAAATCTCTGTCCTCCGAGCGCAATTTTCAGATGAGGGAACAAAAAGATGTCGCTTGGGGCGAGATCTGGTGAGTCAAGCAGTTCAAAACGTAATTCGTGGATGTTCGCCATTGCAAACGCTGAGGTGTGAGACGGTACGTTGTCTTGGTGAAACAGGATTTTCTTTTTCTGCAAATTTGGCCGCTTTTCCGTAAGTTTTAACTTCAGATTGTCAAGTAATGATGCGTAGTATGCTCCTGCAATGGTTTTTCCTTTTGGATATAATCGGTTAAAATAACTCTCTGACTATCCCAAAAGAAAAGTTGCCATCAATTTCCCAGCCAAAAAAAAAACATTTTTGCTTTTTTTGGAGCCGGTTTCCCCTTTGCAGTCCACTGTTTGGACTACATATTTATTTCGGACGTATAATGGGGTGTCCAAGTTTCATTTACAGTAATTAATCAGCGCCAAAACTCGGATTTGTTGCGCCTGAACTACGCCAACAGAGCGTTGGAAATGTTCATACGAACACTTTTTTGTTCTAACGTGAGCAAACGCGGCACACAACGCGCGGACAGCTTTCTCATGTCTAAATATTGATTTAATATGTGACAAACGCGTTCTTTGGACGTGTTCATAGCCTCTGCTATCTCTCTCACTTTAATTTGGCGGTCGTCTAGCAGCATTTGGCGATGCTTTCGTCGGTTGTTGTAGTTTTTGGTTGTCCCGAACGTTCATCGTCTCTCAAGCTCTTACGGCCACGTTTAAATTCAGCTTTCCAAAATTTCACTGTGGTAAATGATGGTACTGGGTCCCCATACACAGAACCCAACTCTTATTTGATCTGCGTAGGCGTATTGTTTTTCAGAAACAAATACTTAACGACAGGTCGATACTCAATTTTGTCCATTTTCATAAAAACACTCACATCAACCTACTCAAACGACTGTTAGATAACATCTAAGCGTCCAAAATGGCTGAAAGTTTAGTGAGTAACTGTCAACAGTTAAACAACGAAATTCACTTGCTTTTATTTACGAGTAGTGTCATCTTCATGTTCAGGTCGGATACTTTTCAGACCATCCTCGTAGTTCACACAGTACTACGTCACTACTTGTTTTCGGCGTATGCACATTTGGTGTACATCTGACGTCATTCATACTCCGTACCCAGCCCTTTATTAATAACTTTAGTATTCTTGTTAACCGTAAGATATAGACAAAATTTTTGTGCACAAAACGTATAAATCGCCCTGAAGGACATAAACTATCCCAAATAAAATTTTTGTACAGTAAACCATTTCCGAATGAAGCCTTGTGAGTGATTTGAGTCTCCAAATACTTACTTTTTCAAAATAGGAAGCCGTTATTCACTTTTTTCACCTCTTAGTCAATCAAAGAGAATGGAATTTCATTGCAACGAATTCTTAAAACATTTGAATATCACTTAAAGCCTGCTGTATTCTTATATTCCAATGCTGGTTACAAAAATTAATATATAACACTATGTTCCCCTACCTTTAACTCTATTAATATGAAATACATGGAAAAATGAAGTGTTCCACAAGAATAAGGTAAGTCAAATAAGTTAAATGCATCATTTACTACAAAACATAGGTTTTGTCTATCATAATTTCTGTATTTCTGTTATTGGTGATTGTTTATCAGTGTGATTTTAACCTTATGTTTCAATTGATATTTCACACTATGAGCCAATGACAACATGACTGAGGAGGTTCGTAATATGGCATTCCTTTCCTGACGCCAGAGTTGCGTTGATTTACGTAATCCGTGACAATAAAGCGTACGCAAATGGTCAACTACGATTTACGACAAGAAATCGATATTTTAGTACAAATTTATCGCATTGTTGATTGTAACGATGACTTGTACACAGAGCACAAAACAACCACACTTATTTCAATGCAAACATAACAATAGCCTGTTTAGCAATGAATAATCACGAGCCATACCTATGTAAAACATACTAGGAAGAAATAGCTTGGTTAAAAGAAATTTAGTAATATGAATGTAAAATACATTAATATTTGATATCTCCAATCTGTTCCATTATCTAAAAATGTGTTTTAAGTGGCTACTTAAGGGAATGCAGCACCGAAATTGGCTAAAAATATGGGAAAAAATAATATTTTTGTTTTTGAGCTAATAAAATATTTTGAAACTTATAGTATCATAATGCAACTAAATTTATGAGTTTCAGGCATTTAAATAACCTCACACGACAATTTAAATGCCCATGTGCACGTGCATGCTTGTCCTTGCATTCACAGAATTCTGTCATTTGAGTTCGATTGAATGTACTAAATTAATACATTTGAAATTATTGGGCAAAGTTTCTGGTGGAATTTTGTGTGTTGGTATGATGGTTATTTCTTACAATATGTGGCACCATGGCAACAAAACACTGGCTGCAAACATTGAAAGCAAATAGTAATGTTTATATTTTTGCTTTTGTATGAGTTTCTAACTTGGTCGCGATTTGCTTGTGTTTCTCGTTAAACTACATGCTGTTTATATATAACTGATGGGTTTTAGTCTGCCATTTAACATTTATAAAGGTATTTTATACTTCAAAACGTGCATATAACTGTTATATAGGTTATAGGTAAAACATTCTTTGAAACAACTGACGTTCTGTTGACTGTGTACATAGTTAGGATCATGGATAGGCTAAACGATACATGGGAAGAAACACCTAAACATAACACAACAATGGGAACATACTTGAGACCTGTGTAATGCCTGTGTACCAAAGGCCGGCATCATATGAAATTCTAAGATGTACATTGGTTAAGACTCAAAATGCAAATGAAAGTTTACATAACATGATATGTCATAATTGCCCAAAAGAAATATTTGCGTCAAAGAAGAGGCTTCAGGTTGCTGTGATATCAACCATCAGTGAATTCAATTTTGGTTGTTCTGCCTCACTCAAGCTGCAGTCAGACATAATGGACACAGATTTCACCAACATCTCTACAAATTAGCCAAGGGAAGGACCAATTACACTTACTTCATTCAGCAATTACTGCGAAGGTAACTTCTAAAACATCCAGAAGGAAACTGAAATTGAAGAACACTGCAGCAGAAGAGAGAAGGAAGAGGCAGCAGGGTCCAACTTACCTATCTGTAGGGTTTTAGTCTACTTCAAGGCATGCAGCTGAGAAGGAATATGTTTTGGATTTTAAATTTTGATTTACTCAGTTATAGATTTTTCAACATTTTTAGTCATTCAAAATGTTCCACACCCTGCAGTTTTGATTCAGTCCCTCAAAAATTTTCCACACATGTTCTTAAAAAGCAGAGAAAGGTTTATATCACATGAACTTTTAATATTCATTCCATTTTTAAAGTTATTGATATGAAAAATTAAAGATTTCATCATTTTTTGGATTTTTTTGTTTGCTCCAGACCTAATATTTTCCCTCTGTAACTAACAGTGGTATAAGAAATTCATATGATAGATCTTTTCTTCATAACCATCTGAATATTTGTAGAAATAGAAAAATTAAAATTTTGAAAATTTCCATCACGTGGAGCGGTTTGAATTTTGCCCAAATTTTGAACTTCACAAATTAATTACTCAAAAACTATTGAAGATATAAAAACCAAATTTTGAATACTATGTCCACTATACATCAAAACTAAGTGGTAAACATTTCAGCAAGATTGATTGAAAATGGCTGGATTTGGGGTTTTCGGTGCTGCATCCCCTTAAATGCTTATCAAACAAATAAATAGTTTCTTTGTTAGCGAATGCTGTCAGTTACCAAGACGATACTAGCAACACCAATGTGCAGAAATGTCATACCATAGGAGTTATTCTACATGCCAGTAAATGTAAAGACATGTAGCTCTGCCTTAAAGCGCAGAGAACCACAGAGCTGCGTCTACTTATCGCTACAATTGGTACTTCTGTTTAACTTTGTATAATACTCATTCCGCAAAGATTACAAGCAAGTTGGTGCGTGCAGAGAAACACAAAGCCTCGTGCTTACTCTGTGTATCTTGTCATTTTTGTCACAACAGACATGATTATTCCCGTCTGAATACTATAAACATGTTAAAATCGTTAAAGTATGTCTGACCATGTTTAAAAACATGAAAAATAACAAATGTTTTCCATCTAAAATACATTTTGGGAAAGAATTTAATTAGAATGTTGTGCCAAAGTCTTACAAAGATATTTTTTCTTTAAAATGTGTTTTTCACATTTACAAAACTTACTCTATACACTATCAATTATGATATTATTAACTTTGGAGGTTTTCCCTTATCCTGAAAGATGAATATCTCGTAACTCTAAGCTCTATGTACCCTGTACTCATTTGAACATCATTTCATTCATCGTCCGATATGACTTAACGTTGGAGGTTTTCCCTTATCCTGAAAGGTGAATGTCTGGTAACTCTAAGCTCTATGTACCCTGTACTTATTTGAACATTACTTCATTCATCGTCCGATATGACTTAACGTTGGAGGTTTTCCCTTATCCTGAAAGATGAATGTCTCGTAACTCTAAGCTCTATGTACCCTGTACTCAATTGAACATCATTTCATTCGTCGTCCGATATGACTTAACGTTGGAGGTTTTCTCTTATCCTGAAAGATGAATGTCTGATAACTCTAAGCTCTATGTACCCTGTACTCATTTGAACATCCTTTCATTCGTCGTCCGATATGACTTAACGTTGGAGGTTTTCTCTTATCCTGAAAGATGAATGTCTGATAACTCTAAGCTCTATGTACCCTGTACTCATTTGAACATCATTTCATTCATCGTCCGATATGACTTAACGTTGGAGGTTTTCCCTTATCCTGAAAGATGAATGTCTGGTAACTCTAAGCTCTATGTACCCTGTACTCATTTGAACATCATTTCATTCATCGTCCGATATGACTTAACGTTGGAGGTTTTCCCTTATCCTGAAAGATGAATGTCTGGTAACTCTAAGCTCTATGTACCCTGTACTTATTTGAACATTACTTCATTCATCGTCCGATATGACTTAACGTTGGAGGTTTTCCCTTATCCTGAAAGATGAATGTCTCGTAACTCTAAGCTCTATGTACCCTGTACTCATTTGAACATCATTTCATTCATCGTCCGATATGACTTAACGTTGGAGGTTTTCCCTTATCCTGAAAGATGAATGTCTCGTAACTCTAAGCTCTATGTACCCTGTACTCATTTGAACATCATTTCATTCATCGTCCGATATGACTTAACGTTGTAGGTTTTCTCTTATCCTGAAAGATGAATGTCTGGTAACTCTAAGCTCCATGTACCCTGTACTCATTTGTACATCATTTCATTCATCGTCCGATATGACTTAACGTTGGAGGTTTTCTCTTATCCTGAAAAATGAATGTCTCGTAATTTTAAGCTCTATGTACCCTGTACTCATTTGTACATCATTTCATTCATCGTCCGATATGACTTAACGTTGGAGGTTTTCCCTTATCCTGAAAGAGGAATGTCTGGTAACTCTAAGCTCTATGTACCCTGTACTCATTTGAACATCATTTCATTCATCGTCCGATATGACTTAACGTTGGAGGTTTTCTCTTATCCTGAAAGAGGAATGTCTGGTAACTCTAAGCTCTATGTACCCTGTACTCATTTGAACATCATTTCATTCATCGTCCGATATGACTTAACGTTGTAGGTTTTCTCTTATCCTGAAAGATGAATGTCTGGTAACTCTAAGCTCCATGTAGCCTGTTCTCATTTGTACATCATTTCATTCATCGTCCGATATGACTTAACGTTGGAGGTTTTCTCTTATCCTGAAAAATGAATGTCTCGTAATTTTAAGCTCTATGTACCCTGTACTCATTTGTACATCATTTCATTCATCGTCCGATATGACTTAAAGTTGGAGGTTTTCTCTTATCCTAAAAGATGAGTGTCTGGAAACTCTAAGCTCTATGTACCCTGTACTCATTTGAACATCATTTCATTCATCGTCCGATATGACTTAACGTTGGAGGTTTTCTCTTATCCTGAAAAATGAATGTCTCGGAATTTTAAGCTCTATGTACCCTGTACTCATTTGAACATCATTTCATTCATCGTCCGATATGACTTAACGTTGGAGGTTTTCTCTTATCCTAAAAGATGAATGTCTGGTAACTCTAAGCTCTATGTACCCTGTACTCATTTGAACATCATTTCATTCATCGTCCGATATGACTTAACGTTGGAGGTTTTCTCTTATCCTGAAAAATGAATGTCTCGTAATTTTAAGCTCTATGTACCCTGTACTCATTTGTACATCATTTCATTCATCGTCCGATATGACTTAACGTTGGAGGTTTTCTCTTATCCTGAAAGATGAATGTCTCGTAACTCTAAGCTCTATGTACCCTGTACTCATTTGAACATCATTTCATTCATCGTCCGATATGACTTAACGTTGTAGGTTTTCTCTTATCCTGAAGGATGAATGTCTGGTAACTCTAAGCTCTATGTACCCTGTACTCGTTTGAACATCATTTCATTCATCGTCCGATATGACCTAACGTTGGAGGTTTTCTCTTATCCTGAAAGATGAGTGTCTGGTAACTCTAATCCCTCTGTACCCTGTACTCGTTTGAACATCATTTCATTTATCGTCCGATATGACTTAACGTTGGAGGTTTTCTCTTATGCTGAAAGATGAGTGTCTGGTAACTCTAAGCCCTCTGTATACTGTACTCGTTTGAACATCATTTCATTTATCGTCCGATATGACTTAACGTTGGAGGTTTTCTCTTATGCTGAAAGACGAATGTCTGGTAACTCTAAGCTCTATGTACCCTGTACACATTTGAACATCATTTCATTTATCGTCCGATATGACTTAACGTTGGAGGTCTTCCCTTATCCTGAAAGATAAACGTCTGGTAACTCTAAGCTCTATGTACCCTGTACTCGTTTGAACATCATTTCATTCATCGTCCGATATGACTTAACGTTGGAGGTTTTCTCTTATTCTGAAAGAGGAATGTCTGGTAACTCTAAGCTCTATGTACCCTGTACTCATTTGAACATCATTTCATTTATCGTCCGATATAACTTAACGTTGGAGGTTTTCCCTTATCCTGAAAGATGAATGTCTGATAACTCTAAGCTCTATGTACCCTGTACTCGTTTGAACATCATTTCATTTATCGTCCGATATAACTTAACGTTGGAGGTTTTCCCTTATCCTGAAAGATGAATGGTAACTCTAAGCTCTATGTACCCTGTACACATTTGAACATCATTTCATGTATCGTCCGATATAACTTAACGTTGGAGGTTTTCCCTTATCCTGAAAGATGAATGTCTGGTAACTCTAAGCTGTATGTACCCTGTACACATTTGAACATCATTTCATTTATCGTCCGATATAACTTAACGTTGGAGGTTTTCCCTTATCCTGAAAGATGAATGTCTGGTAACTCTAAGCTCTATGTACCCTGTACTCGTTTGAACATCATTTCATTCATCGTCCGATATGACTTAACGTTGGAGGTTTTCCCTTATCCTGAAAGATGAATGTCTGATAACTCTAAGCTCTATGTACCCTGTACTCATTTGAACATCATTTCATTTATCGTCCGATATGACTTAACGTTGGAGGTTTTCTCTTATCCTGAAAGATGAATGTCTGATAACTCTAAGCTCTATGTACCCTGTACTCATTTGAACATCATTTCATTTATCGTCCGATATGACTTAACGTTGGAGGTTTTCCCTTATCCTGAAAGATGAATGTCTGATAACTCTAAGCTCTATGTACCCTGTACTCATTTGAACATCATTTCATTTATCGTCCGATATGACTTAACGTTGGAGGTTTTCTCTTATCCTGAAAGATGAATGTCTGATAACTCTAAGCTCTATGTACCCTGTACTCATTTGAAATTTATTTCATTCATTGTCCGATATGACTTAACGTTGGAGGTTTTCTCTTATCCTGAAAGATGAATGTCTATTAACTCTAAGCTCTATGTACCCTGTACTCATTTCAACATCATTTCATTCATCGTTCAATATGACTTTACGTGTCAAACAATCTCGATTTGCTTCTGGTCTAATCTACATTCTAATCACTAGAGGACAGTTAAAACTCCTCCTGCTTAAACCTGTTTTCGGAATTAATTTTTCTTAGGAATTATTTCTGATGCGCGATTATCTTGGCGAAAAAAATTTTCCAGTTAATTAAGAGTATTGTGTGTTGCGAATTGATGATATTATGTACTATTCTTGTTCAAACCGTTGTTCCAAAGCATTTAATTCACGTTAATTGAGAAAGAGTTATGTGCATATTGTTTTATTATATTATATTGTTTTTTAAATACAATGGGGAGCAGACAATAAGACGATAGTCAAACATTTTAACGGCTTCCAACAATTTATCACCTTCAATGGGAAGGCCGCGCTCTGGCTGAGTGGTTAGACCGCTCGGCTTTCATCAAGCCGCTGGAGTGGGTTTTCTCCAAGATCTCCAGTTCCCCCCTCAACTTATCCTGAAAAATTAATGTCTGACACTCTAAGCTCTATGTACCCTGTACTCATTTGAACATCATTTCATTCATCGTATATGACTTAACATTGTAGCACGTAAATTTAAAAAAAAATTGGAAGATTTACCCCTTATTTGAACAATTTAAATTCGAAGTGCAGAGCATGTACATTTAACTGTAAACTTTATATAAAGATAGTTTTATATAAACTTTGTGTATCTTATTCCGTGATTGTTGCTAGGGAACGATAAATATCCGTGGGGTTGCTTGTGTATAATGGATATAATTTCTGTGTTGCATATTTTTGCAAAATTGTCATATCCTTCGCAAAACTGGATGAAAACAAAGTTGAAAACAATGTAGTGATATATAAAGGTCGCATAATTTCTAATTCGTGTTCTCACTCGTTTTATAACAGCTCTCTAAGAATAACCACAAAATAAACAAATGAACAGGTCACACTCCCTGACCCCTTTCAGAGTATGAACGCTTGGACTAAGAGGTAACGTCGGCACGTTCTGGAGCTAGAAAGATTTGGTAAACACCTACAGGTTTGGATGCTGCGCTAGAGAGAAATCGATTTATGGCGAGAAAATCTTGACGAATGGCTGCGAGGATCACGAAACACTCAGATAACAGTTCTCGCCTTGAATGCGTTTACACAAATGCATACATCTCCTTCAGTCTTTTTACGAATAAAAAATAAATTGTCTTCGTTGCTACACATACCAATATCGACAGTTACATTCCTTTCCAAAGCCTGATACCAGAAATACGTGTTTTGAACGTCCCTGGATAAAATAAGATTAACGAAAAATGTATACATAAAAGGATTGAAAAATGCAATATCAAAAATGTAAATGAAGTTTCTACCCTTAAAAATTAAGATATGATTAACATAATTTTAAGAACTTTATTTGCCACCTTTGGGCTAGTAAAAGGTTTCAAAATCTTTTACAGACTTAGGTGTAATTCTGACTCCTCAGAATAAATATAATATAAAATGTACTACATTTCTTTAAAAAGATAACATTTCCGACAGTGGAAAATCTGGCATTTATCATTTATTAACAGTTTAGATTCCTACCAGGTTTACACTGGAAGAAGCAAATTAATTTGTAAACCAGAATGAACCAACGTTTTAGAAATATACATAAATGAATTGACGTTTGTCAGCCCCGCAAAAACTCGAGAACGGCTAAACCTATTTCCCTAATTTTGAAATATTTGTATAAGTCCAAGGAAGGTTTAAAATATGAGAGAAAAAACCTGCAGTAATAATGGACCGCATTATTAACTAAATATAAAACTATACACGCAAACTTTTACGGAATACATACACCTTCCTTTATTTTCAACAAACCAAAGCATTACAAAGTACAAAGGTATTCCACTCCTTACCAAAGTCTTCAAAGATATTTCACTTACCATATTTTATTTAAGAACGTTTATCATTTGTTATCAAGACTGAAGTTTTTATGCAGTATGGTGGTGTTACCTTTTAAAGTTTAGACACAAAATTAATTTCTAAACGCAGTATAACACTATAAATATTTGACCAAAGACAACTGTTGTCAAATATTGGTGAATCTTTGGATACCTTCCTTATAATTTGTGTTTGTGAATTCGTGAATGTGAATTGATTTAAACTAGTAATTTCTTCACACTAGCCGTATACAGGCTAAACTATTGGATAGATAGACTCGACATGAAAAATTCAATGCCACGGCCGGGATTTGAACTATGGATGTCCCAGTTTCTGTCCAGTCGCTCTTAACCTTTGAGCTACCATAGCCAAAGTGCCGTCATGACATTAAATTCTCCAATTGACTCACATATTTCCCCGTTTGTAGCGACTTACTGTCGTAAGTACTTGAGTCCCAGGCTTCATCATTTAACTCTTATTATTTTAGTTAATTGATGGATATTATTAATTTCTCCATAGCGAATTAGTCATGGTAGCTCAATGGATAAGAGCGACTGAGCGGAAACCAGTAGATCCGTGGTTCAAATCCCAGCCGTGGCATTGAATTTTTCATGCCGACTCTATCAATCGTAAATGTGAATTGAATGGACACAAAATAATTTAAATTCCTTTGTGACTTTGTGAAGTTCGTGGAAACCATTTTACTATGCCAAGGAGAAGACGACCTGACTTAGGTCGTAGAAGTCAGTCAAATGTACGACGAGCAACGTCACGTGTTGACCGCACTGGTGCAGTGGGCAACAATGAATATGTTTCGGGCTTTAAAATAGTGAATTTACATGTATTTCCATTTGCTGAATTCAAAAATCAATATAACATGATAGATTAGCTCTTGTTTTGAAGATGAGGTGACATTTCATTTTTAGAGTGAAGATTTTAAATTTGGGGATTTTTTTTAAAGTTGGCCCACTTGTCAAATAACAAAACGCAATCAGAGAGAAATTTTGGAAATTAAGTGATGCAAAAGTTAAGGAAGGCACTTTTGTCGGACCATAAATAAAAGAACTTGTAAAGGATTCTGCATTTTCCAAATTTTGGAGAGGAAAGAAAAGGAAGCTTGGGAAGACTTCGATGGTGTTGTTCATGGATTTTTAGGCAAGAAAAGAGATGACAACTACAAGCATTTGGTGACAGTGCTCCTGCAAAAATACCGTAACCTTGGAAACAACATGTCCCTTCAGATCCATTTTCTCTACTCCCACCTAGACTTTTTCCCTCCTAGTTGTGGAGCTGTTAGTGATGAACATGGGGAGAGATTCCATCAGGACATTTCTGTTATGGAACAAAGATATCAGGGTCGTTGGAATGAAGTCATTCTTGCGGATTACTGTTGGTCTTTGCATAGGGATTCTGCTGAACTCCATCACAAGAGGCAAGCTAAAAGACGACGAAGTCAATAGGCCACCACATGATTCTCTTCAGACACGACTATCTGTGAAGTATTTTTCCAGCAATTTAGAACTATTATCATGTAATTACGAGTTAAAAAAGTCAAATGCCCTTTCATTGTTGTTAGCATGTATGTAATTAAAATGTATCCTTTTTTCTCAATCCGTTAATATGTAATACTTCCACCTTGTGTATATCATAGAAACTAGAGCTAATAAAATTTTTCATTGCTATATTTGTTTTTCTCAACCCAAAATTTGTAGGAATTGTCTCATGAAGTGCTCGAAAAATTGAAAAATTATTTTTTGTTGTCCAGTGTGATAAGCGAGACGTAGATAATCCTAATAGTCATGTTGGTATGTGATACCGAAATTAAAGGATTGCAGAAAGTAAAGAACCATGATGGATTTCTAAGGAATGTTGTTCTTTGTTACAACACGTGCAAGGGCAGTTTAGTCGAATAGCATTTGGGGTGAATAGTTGTTTTAACAAAAGAATCGTAAGAGACAGTGTCCCTAGCAGAGTTATAAAGGGTAGCACTTGACTTTGTTTGAATAGGTATTCTTCGTACCCTTAATAATGGCATGGGCGAGTCTAATAATCACAATGGACAAAATAGCTACAAAGGGAATCTTTGTGTGAAAAGAGGGTTCCAGAAGTGAATGTTACACACCTACACTCAGCTGTGAGGACACTCAGTCCTCGGCGTGAAGCCGATTAGGGCAGTCTTCTTCTCTCTTGGTCGAAGGCAGACCAGAAGCGATGAGAGAAGGTATTTGTCGGTTCATATGTACGTGAAGAGCGAATTAAGTTTTATCGAGTAATAAGCATTTCACATATAGTAACTCTAAACAGTGATATTGGTAATCCTTGGTCGGCAACTTCAGGTTTGATGTTATGATAAAAAGAAGCAGTCATTAAACCAGTTTGAAACGGGCATTCCAGTGTCATTAAAACTATCCTTCTCATACATATCCACGAATACCCTGAGAGAAACCTCATTGCTTAAAACTGAGCTGCCCGTTTCCTGCGATACCGCCGGGAACTACTGCGCATCCATAGGTTTCCAGCGAAACCGCCGGGACCTACTACGCATCCATAGGTTTTCAGCGAAACCGCCGGGACCTGCTACGCATCCATAGGTTTCCAGCGAAACCGCCGGGAACTACTACGCATCCATAGGTTTCCAGCGATACCGCCGGGACCTGCTACGCATCCATAGATTGCTCGCATTTCTGCCGGGACCTCCTGCGCATCCATAGGCTTCCAGCGAAACCTCCGGGACCTACTACGCATCCATAGGTTTTCAGCGAAACCGCCGGGACCTGCTACGCATCCATAGGTTTCCAGCGAAACCGCCGGGAACTACTACGCATCCATAGGTTTCCAGCGATACCGCCGGGAACTACTACGCATCCATAGGTTTCCAGCGATACCGCCGGGAACTACTACGCATCCATAGGTTTCCAGCGAAACCGCTGGTATCTATTGCACATCCATAGGTTTCCAGCGAAATCTTTGGGACCTACTGCGCATCCATAGGTTTCCAGCGAAACCGCCGGGACCTACTGCGCATCCATAGGTTTCCAGCGATACCGCCGGGACCTACTACACATCCATAGGTTTCCAGCGAAACCGCCGGGACCTACTACGCATCCATAGGTTTCCAGCGATACCGCCGGGACATACTATGCATCCATAGGTTTCCAGCGAAACCGCCGGGACCTACTGCGCATCCATAGGTTTCCAGCGCAACCGCCTGGACCTACTACGCATCCATAGGTTTTCAGCGAAACCGCCGGGACCTGCTACGCATCCATAGGTTTCCAGCGAAACCGCCGGGACCTACTACGCATCCATAGGTTTCCAGCGATACCGCCGGGACCTACTATGCATCCATAGGTTTCCAGCGAAACCGCCGGGACCTACTGCGCATCCATAGGTTTCCAGCGATACCGCCGGGACCTACTACGCATCCATAGGTTTCCAGCGATACCGCCGGGACCTACTATGCATCCATAGATTTCCAGCGAAACCGCCGGGACCTACTACGCATCCATAGGTTTCCAGCGAAACCGCCGGGACCTACTACGCATCCATAGATTTCCAGCGAAACCGCCGGGACCTACTACGCATCCATAGGTTTCCAGCAAAACCGCCGGGACCTACTACGCATCCATAGGTTTCCAGCGAAACCGCCGGGACCTACTACGCATCCATAGATTTCCAGCAAAACCGCCGGGACCTACTATGCATCCATAGATTTCCAGCGAAACCGCCGGGACCTACTATGCATCCATAGATTTCCAGCGAAACCGCCGGGACCTACTACGCATCCATAGGTTTCCAGCGAAACCGCCGGGACCTACTACGCATCCATAGGTTTCCAGCAAAACCGCCGGGACCTACTATGCATCCATAGATTTCCAGCGAAACCGCCGGGACCTACTACGCATCCATAGGTTTCCAGCGAAACCGCCGGGACCTACTACGCATCCATAGGTTTCCAGCGAAACCGCCGGGACCTACTACGCATCCATAGGTTTCCAGCAAAACCGCCGGGACCTACTACGCATCCATAGGTTTCCAGCGAAACCGCCGGGACCTACTACGCATCCATAGGTTTCCAGCGAAACCGCCGGGACCTACTACGCATCCATAGATTTCCAGCGAAACCGCCGGGATCTACTACGCATCCATAGGTTTCCAGCGAAACCGCCGGGATCTACTACGCATCCATAGGTTTCCAGCGAAACCACCGGGACCTACTGCGCATCCTTAGGTTTCCAGCGAAACCGCCGGGACCTACTACGCATCCATAAGTTTCCAGCGAAACCGCCGGGACCTACTGTAGTTATTTTCGTATAAATCAGTTGACACAGTTATAAACCAGGATGACGTAGTCAACTATTTAAAAAAGTTTTTAAATTCATTAGAATTGATTGGACTAACACCTCACAATTTAAAATTAAAAGTGATCATGCTGAGTAACATTAACCAACCACGACTGTACAATTGAACGAGAATAACAGTGAGAATGCTAATGAATAACGTCATCGAGTCAACAATCATCAAGGGAAACTACAAAGGAGAGGATATCTTGATCCCGCGTATTCCGATGATTCCAACGGATTTACCTTTCGATTTTAAGCGTCTACAATTTCCCATGCGTTTTGGCCTTTGCGATTTCCATAAATAAATCGCATGGACAGTCGTTGAAAGTTTACGGAATCAACTTGGAGTTTCGCTGTTCCTCTCAGAGACGGTTATACGTCACGTGTTCACGCGTCGGAAAACATTCATCTTTATATATTTACGCACCACTAAAAATACAAAATATTGTTTATTAGAAAGCTATAAATTTATTAACTTAATTGTAACTGTGTTGTATTTAAACTTCAAAATAAATATTCGCGGGACGAAGTTCGTCGGGTCAGGTAATATATATTAACAGATTGATGAGTAAGGAGTGTGATTTCGGCTTGGGATTGGGATTTCAGTACGGAGGAGATTCGGTCATGCCACCATACTGGGCCCATTGCCGCAATGCCCCCAAGTGAAGACACCCCCGGAAGGAAGAATGAGGCGAACGAGACAGAGGGTGGCCGTCCCAAGGAGTCACGACAGTACAGAGGGCAGGGTCCGTACAGATTACCTGGCGAGAGACTTCCCTCATCAGGTCAGGACAATGAACTTGCTCCCCCCACAGCGGGACGGCAACGAGCCCAGCAGCCGAGCCCTAATTGCACCAAGTCAGGCGATCCGAGCCCCAAAGGTCCCTGACTGGCACTCACGAAGTGGTCCCAGTAGAGCAGCGGAGACCGGTAACCAACCTACCGCAGGAGGAAGTAGTTTCCCTCAGAGTATATCATCCTACCACGCACCGCCGAGACTCCCGCCGACACTTCTACCCTGAAAGAGACCACCAGATGAGAGATGATATAAAATGATAATGAAGATGAAATTGAGCGACAGGAAATTCGGGGCATGTAATTAACCTACCCAGCATTCACCTACCGACCCAGGAAAACCCCCGAAAAATCCCATGTGTCAGGTAGGTCGGCCACGGGAATGGAACCCAGACCTCCCGAATGCGGGAGACAGATGAAACCGCATGAGCCATCCCACTCGGTAGGTGTGTGATTTACTCGTGAAATAAATCCAGAAGCTAAATTATTAAAGTAATTAAATGGACCGATAGAGCAATTGGATTAGGAAAAAATATTTATCTTGAAAAATGGAAATCGCGTGATGAATCTTAAATACTGTCAATCAATTCTGTCAATAAGTTTTTTTTTTTTTTTTACTTTCAGAGGTTGGTAATAAATACAAAAATAGTCCTTCACCTAGCGGTAGTAACGATAACCATATAAATAAACAATTCCGCTGATTTTGCACATGATATATTTTTTAAACTTTTACCTTGGAAGAATTTATTATTTTTCAAACAAAAAAGTGAAGTTTGTAGTAATTATTACAATATATTGAAGTCCTCTTCATTTTGGTAAATTGTAATAGACAAAAATCTTTCTGCACAACAAACTAAGATGTCATAATTCAGTTATTTATTGTGAGATACTTGTAAAAAAATGAGAGATAAAGTAGGTAACATCTGCTATTTTGTATTATTCTGAAGGTGTATAGGTGTTGTGCAGTAAATTCAACAATCGATCTAACAGGTAAGTTAAAGTTTACCAGTACAAGACATGGAGCAACAACTTTGGGTTTGCATTTCTTTCAAATTTGTCTGGTATGTGTAAATAAAGTCGATTTCTGGTTCTAAACTTTTGTCAGCGAAACAAAGTTAATGGCGCTGGAAAGTAAACCTTGGAATTCCAATTGCAATTAATGAAAGATTTACTCGCCCCGTTTGCATTCCTTGGAAGCGAATACTTGGGTAAACATCGATTTTAAAGGTATCCCTGGGTCCAATCTCAGTTTCCAATAAAACGGAATCCTTTGCATGCCTTTCTGTCTTCTACAAACTTGGTTACGAGAAGTGTCAAAATTTAGGAAACTATTATCTTCCGTTTGTCAGACGTAGAACGAAACTTGAGAATTTAAATGGGAGTAATTGGAAGCTTAGGTTTTAGGAAGGAACGGTAATGTCACGGTGAAATTTACATTTAAGCTTTACAATAGCTTATACAATTTATTAGTCCCTCTTCGATCGCCTATGTTTGTTTCTTCTTATGTTTAACATTTTGTTCTATAATATTGTGACGACGTAACAATGGATGTTAATGGATAAGGAACACATGGTCAGATCGTACACGGGGGAATTGCTCAGAGTAGAAAAATACTTGCTTTTCGAAAGGTTGGGGTTTTCTATCAGGTTACAAAAGAACTACAACTCACTTAATAAGAATATTTACTAAACTAAATAATTACAAATGTGGCCACAGCGGTCATTTACCTGCCTCAAGAGGCTGCGGACACGTCCATATTTACAGGCCGAATCATGGTCCAAGAGAGAGCGAGAAAACCGCTTACACAAACTTATCTGTGGAGGAATGTCTTTCTCTTGAACCTCAATGAGGTTAAGTGTATTATCTATGTATATATGTTCTTTGGAATAAAGTAGTGCTGTACTAAGATGGCCGTGTTATGAAGTACCCTGGTATTCCTATACCATGGTGGGAGAGAATGGTAGGGACCATTAAACGCTGCCTGAAGGAAGTATTAGGCAAAGTCCAAGTAACGGAGAAAGGCCTAAACACCGTCCTGATAATGACTGAAGCAGCCCTGAACTCCAGACCTATCACAAGGAGAAGAAGTAGGTTCTGAACCACTGAAACCAGCACACTTTCTTTGCGGAGCAAAACTAACAATACCCAGTGGATCTGAGCCTACGACGAGCGTCTCGCTAACAAAAGAATTCAGGAAACAGCAGAAGTTGGCTCACGATATATGGAAATGTTGGTCCAGGGAATACCTCACTCAGCTGAGGAGTTTTCATGAGGTCTGAAAACCCCAGAAAAAATCTCCCCAGCTCAGAATCGGAGAAGTTGCTCTCATCCACGAACCAGTCCGTCCAAGGCATATGTGGAAGAAAGGCCGGATAGTTGAACTGCATGAAGGAAGGGATAGTGACGTTAGAGCAGCTAAACTTCACACCGCAAATGGAAGCACGATCACCCAACCCGTCCAACTGGTCATCCTCTTGGAGACTGACCAGGGGTGGAGAGGATGTGGAGGAATGTCTTTCTCTCGAACCTCATTGAGGTTAAGTGTATTATCTTTGCATATAAGTTCTTTGGAATAAAGCAGGGGCGGTTCCTCCATAAGGTTGCAGGTTTGCGCTACACTCACTGATTTTGAATATACAACAGGTGCATTTTGCACATTAAAGCTGTACTTGTTTGCATTGTTTTATATACAAACATGTTTCAATTACGCTTATCGTCTGTAGCTGCCCATGACCGCAGAAGTCGAAATAAACAGCGATTAGCTGTAGGAGCCGCAGGTTTGCAGCGAAGAGTTAACCTAAGATTTCGCCCAAATGTAGGCTCACTGAGGGGTTTGCGGGAAGGTGAAGAGATGGGAGTGGCTTCTTGTACATTGCTTAAATGGAGGTTTATAAACCTAGCTCCTCCTACTCTTAGCAACGGCTATAGCGTGACCTTCAGGCTTAGCTTCTGTGTGCTCTGATTTTCGAACACAGGGAGAATTTAATTAAATGCATGCAGGTTATTCAGAAGAGAGCTCTGTTAAACAACAACGCCACACTTGTTCAGGCTTCTGGGTTTATGGCCACTTTGAAAGATTATAATTTTGTATTCTGGCTGTCTTTCTTCTACAAGATCATGCCACATGTGGACATTTTGTACAATCAGCTGCAGAAACAAGACTGCAATGCAACGTTTGCCATCGCCCAGCTAAACGCATTTAAAAGGGAAGTGCAAAATATAAGAAATAGCGTGGATATCGAGGAACACGAAGAAACTGCAATTAAGAGGAGAAGAATAGAAGATCATGATGTGAAAAGAAGAGAAGCTCTTGAAGTATGTGACATTCTTAGAGAAGCAAAGGACAGATTTAGCTTCACGGGGCATCTGATAGCGTCAACTTTGTTTCATCAAGAAAATTTCTAAGACATTTCCAGAGGATTCCCTTAGAGAAACAATAAGGTTCTATCCTTTTATCATTGGAACAAAAATTCGTAGAGAACTGACTGTAATTTACAGTCGAGAGGAGTTTCGTGGAATGTCCGGCGCTTTGTGCTTGATGGACTTCATTAAGGAAAACAATTTATGTGCTACATTCAGCGAATATGTCAAACTCCTCCGAGTACTGTTAACTATGCCAATGTTTACCGCTGAAGCAGAACGCTGTTCCTCAACTTATATCATTCTTTATTGAACAGCCCTTTCGGGGACCACAGGGTACCTGAATGAATAAAACTAAATGAATAGAATATAAATTGGAAAACAAATTACAAATAAGAAAGAAAAATCAATAGACATGATATACTATTGAATGAATACTATTCAATTTGTTCATATAAGGTGAATATTACTCCAAGAGCAAGGAGCTACTAAACAAAATTAATGGCGACGCAAATTGTTCAAGAATCTTTGACAATATCGATTGCTGCATCAAATAACCGTTTTGGTTTACAGTTTTGTCCGTTTTCTACTGCCCGACTGCCACAAAGAATACAATGACGGACCACTTTTAAACTGGGAGTTGGTACTTCATACATGAAATAGGAGGTATGGGCTCGTAAAACCAACGTTAGTCTTCTCTCCCCCCCCCCTCTCTCTCTCTCTCTCTCTCTCTCTCGCTCACTCACTCACTCAGTCCTATGACAATGCAGAGAGAACAGAATTACACAGACGTCACATAGAGAACCAACTTTAAAACGTTTCACTATAGCTACTGTATTCCCCTGTAACTACAATAAGATAATGTTTATCTTGGAGTAGATAGAGCAATAAGTGTTTGTACAAGAGTAGAGAAAGTCATGTATCTAAAACATTTGACTATCACTTAAAGTCTGCTGTATTCCCTTGTAACTACAGTAAGATAATGTTTATCTTGAAGTAGATAGAGCAATAAGTGTTTGTAGAAGAGCAGAGAAAGTCATGTATATAAAACATTTGACTATCACTTAAAGTCTACTGTATTCCCTTGTAACTACAATAAGATAATGTTTATCTTGAGGCAGATAGAGCAATAAGTGTTTGTATAAGAGTAGAGAAAGTCATGTATATAAAACATTTGACTTTCACTTAAAGTCTACTGTATTCCCTTGTAACTACAATAAGATAATGTTTATCTTGAAGTAGATAGAGCAATAAGTGTTTGTACAAGAGTAGAGAAAGTCATGTATATAAAACATTTGACTATCACTTAAAGTCTAGTGTATTCCCTTGTAACTACAATAAGATAATGTTTATCTTGAAGTAGATAGAGCAATAAGTGTTTGTACAAGAGTAGAGAAAGTCATGTATATAAAACATCTGACTATCACTTAAAGTCTACTGTATTCCCTTGTAACTACAATAAGATAATGTTTATCTTGAAGTAGATAGAGCAATAAGTGTTTGTACAAGAGTAGAGAAAGTCATGTATATAAAACATCTGACTATCACTTAAAGTCTACTGTATTCCCTTGTAACTACAATAAGATAATGTTTATCTTGAAATAGATAGAGCAATAAGTGTTTGTATAAGAGTAGAGAAAGTCATGTACATAAAACATTTGACTATCACTTAAAGTCTAGTGTATTCCCTTGTAACTACAATAAGATAATGTTTATCTTGAAATAGATAGAGCAATAAGTGTTTGTATAAGAGTAGAGAAAGTCATGTACATAAAACATCTGACTATCACTTAAAGTCTACTGTATTCCCTTGTAACTACAATAAGATAATGTTTATCTTGAAATAGATAGAGCAATAAGTGTTTGTATAAGAGTAGAGAAAGTCATGTACATAAAACATTTGACTATCACTTAAAGTCTACTGTATTCCCTTGTAACTACAATAAGATAATGTTTATCTTGAAATAGATAGAGCAATAAGTGTTTGTATAAGAGTAGAGAAAGTCATGTACATAAAACATCTGACTATCACTTAAAGTCTACTGTATTCTCTTGTAACTACAATAAGATAATGTTTATCTTGAAGTAGATAGAGCAATAAGTGTTTGTATAAGAGTAGAGAAAGTCATGTACATAAAACATCTGACTATCACTTAAAGTCTACTGTATTCCCTTGTAACTACAATAAGATAATGTTTATCTTGAAATAGATAGAGCAATAAGTGTTTGTATAAGAGTAGAGAAAGTCATGTACATAAAACATCTGACTATCACTTAAAGTCTACTGTATTCTCTTGTAACTACAATAAGATAATGTTTATCTTGAAATAGATAGAGCAATAACTGTTTGTACAAGAGTAGAGAAAGTCATGTACATAAAACATTTGACTATCACTTAAAGTCTAGTGTATTCCCTTGTAACTACAATAAGATAATGTTTATCTTGAAGTAGATAGAGCAATAAGTGTTTGTACAAGAGTAGACAAAGTCACGTATATAAAACATTTGACTATCACTTAAAGTCTAGTGTATTCCCTTGTAACTACAATAAGATAATGTTTATCTTGAAGTAGATAGAGCAATAAGTGTTTGTACAAGGGTAGAGAAAGTCATGTATATAAAACATTTGACTATCACTTAAAGTCTAGTGTATTCCCTTGTAACTACAATAAGATAATGTTTATCTTGAAGTAGATAGAGCAATAAGTGTTTGTACAAGAGTAGAGAAAGTCATGTATATAAAACATTTGACTATCACTTAAAGTCTAGTGTATTCCCTTGTAACTACAATAAGATAATGTTTATCTTGAAGTAGATAGAGCAATAAGTGTTTGTACAAGAGTAGAGAAAGTCATGTACATAAAACATTTGAGTATCACTTCAAGTCTACTGTATTCCCTTGTAACTACAATAAGATAATGTTCATCTTGAAGTAGATAGAGCAATAAGTGTTTGTACAAGAGTAGACAAAGTCATGTATATAAAACATTTGACTATTACTTAAAGTCAACTGTATTCCCTTGTAACTACAATAAGATAATGTTTATCTTGAAGTAGATAGAGCAATAAGTGTTTGTACAAGAATAGAGAAAGTCATGTATAAGAAACATTTGACTATCACTTAAAGTCTACTGTATTCCCTTGTAACTACAATAAGATAATGTTTATCTTGAAGTAGATAGAGCAATAAGTGCTTGTACAAGAGTAGAGAAAGTCATGTATAAGAAACATTTGACTATCACTTAAAGTCTACTGTATTCCCTTGTAACTACAATAAGATAATGTTTATCTTGAAGTAGATAGAGCAATAAGTGTTTGTACAAGAGTAGAGAAAGTCATGTATAAGAAACATTTGGGTATCACTTAAAGTCTACTGTATTCCCTTGTAACTACAATAAGATAATGTTCATCTTGAAGTAGATAGAGCAATAAGTGTTTGTACAAGAGTAGACAAAGTCATGTATATAAAACATTTGACTATTACTTAAAGTCTACTGTATTCCCTTGTAACTACAATAAGGTAATGTTTATCTTGAAGTAGATAGAGCAGTAAGTGTTTGTACAAGAATAGAGAAAGTCATGTATATAAGACATTTGACTGTCGCTTAAAGTCTACTGTATTCCCCTGTAACTACAATAAGATAATGTTTATCTTGAAGTAGATAGAGCAATAAGTGTTTGTACAAGAGTAGAGAAAGTCATGTATATAAGACATTTGACTGTCGCTTAAAGTCTACTGTATTCCCCTGTAACTACAATAAGATAATGTTTATCTTGAAGTAGATAGAGCAATAAGTGTTTGTACAAGAGTAGAGAAAGTCATGTATATAAGACATTTGACTATCACTTAAAGTCTACTATATCCCCTTGTAACTACAATAAGATAATGTTTATCTTGAAGTAGATAGAGCAATAAGTGTTTGTACAAGAGTAGAGAAAGTCATGTATATAAAACATTTGACTATCACTTAAAGTCTACTGTATTCCCTTGTAACTACAATAAGATAATGTCTATCTTGAAGTAGATAGAGCAATAAGTGTTTGTACAAGAGTAGAGAAAGTTATGTGAGTACAGCAAGTCATATCTTTAAATGTAAGTTACAAAGCCTTTAATTCCTATACTATTTGAAAAGCAATGTCTCTCTTAAGTTCAATTTGAACCGAAATACTTTTAACACGGTAGCTGGTATAGCGCGCCATCTCTGAAGCACAGAAGCAACTATGGGCTTATCAAGTAGTGCCGAACAATCCTGCAGATGACTCTCATGATTATATCGCCCGCCAGTTTGAGCAGATAACCACAAAGCTAATCGTTGCAATGTTTTCTTCAAGTCTTCCACTACATTAATCACAGATACATCAAACACATCATGGAAACATATGATACATCAAGTGGTACATAATTTCCAGATCAATCAAATGATTCCACGAAAAGTAAATTACTTTAGTCTCGTCTCACAAAAAAACAAAGCAATAGCGAGTTTATACAATATCTATTTATCTCCTCTGTGCCATCGAACATGGAATTATAACATCATCCAATTTGGTATTTCTTTTGTTTGAACTTTCTTAAGTTTTGTATATGTTACTTACTGAGAGTAAACTAGGTTAAAGAGGCGTTACTATTATTTCTGCTAATGTTTCTCTATAAAGAGAGACCATGTAAACTCAATGTGACAGACAACCTGTTAGCCACTTCACGAGAAATCAGCATTAGCCTCGACAATTTTATTGTATAGTCACCTAGTTTAATTAGCCCTTTGACGATATGTACGACTGAAATTTCAGGAACATTTTCAAAAATTCACCTTTTCCTCTTTTTAGTGTATGCCTTCCTGAATCCAAAGAATGCTTAATGCTAAATTAGGACAATAGTCTACACACGGCCGATGTGAAAGAACAATTAACTTTCATTCATTGTAACTAATAGTGGTCCGAACTATAAAGCCCGGAACTCAAAGTACTTACAGCATAGTAAGTCGTCATTAAGGTAGTTGTCTCATGTGTTTATGAGAACTCCTAGTGGTTTACCGGGAAAAACACGAGTCAGTTGTACCTAATAGTGGTCCGAACTACAAAGCCCGGGTCTTAAAGTACTTACAGCATAGTAAGTCGTCATTAAGGTAGTTGTCTCGTGTGTTTATGAGAACTCCTAGTGGTTTACCGGGAAAAACACGAGTCAGTTGTATCTAATAGTGGTCCGAACTATAAAGCCCGTACCTTAAAGTACTTACAGCATAGTAAGTCGTCATCAAGGTAGTTGTCTCATGTGTTTATGAGAACTCATAGTGGTTTACCGGGAAACACACGAGTCAGTTGTACCTAATAGTGGTCCGAACTATAAAGCCCGGGCCTTAAAGTACTTACAGCATAGTAAGTCGTCATTAAGGTTGTTGTCTCATGTGTTTATGAGAACTCCTAGTGGTTTACCGGGAGAAACACGAGTCAGTTGTACCTAATAGTGGTCCGAACTATAAAGGCCGGACCTTAAAGTACTTACAGCATAGTAAGTCGTCATTAAGGTAGTTGTCTCATGTGTTTATGAGAACTCCAAGTGGTTTACCAGGAAAAACACGAGTCAGTTGCACCTAATAGTGGTCCGAACTATAAAGCCCGGGCCTTAAGGTACTTACAGCATAGTAAGTCGCCATTAAGGTAGTTGTCTCATGTGTTTATGAGAACTCCTAGTGGTTTACCGGGTAAAACACGAGTCAGTTGTACCTAATAGTGGTCCGAACTATAAAGCCCGGGCCTTAAAGTACTTACAGCATAGTAAATCGTCATTAAGGTAGTTGTCTCATGTGTTTATGAGTACTCCTAGTGGTTTATCGGGAAAAACACGAGTCAGTTGTACCTAATAGTGGTCCGAACTATAAAGTCCGGGCCTTAAAGTACTAACAGCATAGTAAGTCGTCATTAAGGTAGTTGTCTCATGTGTTTACGAGAACTCCTAGTGGTTTACCGGGAAAAACACGAGTCAGTTGTACCTAATAGTGGTCCGACCTATAAAGCCCGGGACTTAAAGTACTTACAGCATAGTAAGTCGTCATTAAGGTAGTTGTCTCGTGTGTTTATGAGAACTCCTAGTGGTTTACCGGGAAAAACACGAGTCAGTTGTATCTAATAGTGGTCCGAACTATAAAGCCCGTACCTTAAAGTACTTACAGCATAGTAAGTCGTCATCAAGGTAGTTGTCTCATGTGTTTATGAGAACTCCTAGTGGTTTACCGGGAAAAACACGAGTCAGTTGTATCTAATAGTGGTCCGAACTATAAAGCCCGGGCCTTAAAGTACTTACAGCATAGTAAGTCGCATTAAGGTAATTGTCTCACGTGTTTATGAGAACTCCTAGTGGTTTACCGGGAAAAACACGAGTCAGTTGGAGAATTTAATGTCATGTCGGCACGTTGGCCATGTAGTTCAAGGTTTAGAGCGGCTGGACGGCAACCAGAGGATGGGTGGTTCGAATCCTGGCTATGGTATTGAATTTTTCAGCCTTGCTCTACCCTTTCATAGTGCGTCCTACACACGGCTAGTGGGAAAGAACAAGTAATTTCCATTAATTGTACCTAATAGTGGTCCAAACTATAAAGCCCAGGTCTAAAAGTACTTACAGCGTAGTTAAGTCGTCATTAAGGTAGTTGTCTCATGTGTTTATGAGAACTCCTAGTGGTTTACCGGGAAAAACACGAGTTAGTTGTACCTAATAGTGGTCCAAACTATAAAGCCCAGGTCTAAAAGTACTTACAGCGTAGTTAAGTCGTCATTAAGGTAGTTGTCTCATGTGTTTTTGAGAACTCCTAGTGGTTTACCGGGAAAAACACGAGTCAATTGTACCTAATAGTGGTCTGAACTATAAAGCCCGGGCCTTAAAGTACTTACAGCATAGTAAGTCGTTATTAAGGTAGTTGTCTCATGTGTTTATGAGAACTCCTAGTGGTTTACCGCGAGAAACACGAGTCAGTTGGAGAATTTGTCATGCTGGCATGTAGGCCATAGTAGCTCAACAGTTTAGAGCGGCTGGATGGAGACCAGAAGATCCGTGGTTCAAATCCCGGCTATGGCATTGAACTTTCCACTCTGACTCTATATTTCCATATCAAAGTAAAATTGACAATATTTGGGCTGTATCATATTTACACTAAGTTTATGGTATAAATCTTTAAAAAGCTAGCATTGTTAGTTCAGGATTTCAAATTTTCAGTCAGAGGTATCCTTAAGTGTATTGAGTAAATGCCTCTAAAGAAACCTAAAGCTATTACGTAAGTCCAACCTAAAGATGTGCCGCTAGAGAGAATGTGTTTGGCGTAGAGGGTCACGAGAGCGAGTCCCGCCTCGGGCACGTGTGTGTTGTGTATAAACGTAAACACGAAAGTAAAAACAATACATAAAGCTGCAAAAGAAGTTGCAGAATGCTTAATGTTGTAGGGATAAGCAGTTATTGAAATTTATTTCGTCTTAAAGTAATTCAAAATTGTTGGAAGCAGAACTCAAAACATGTATTTCGGTGACAGCTCAGTACGTAATTTTTCGCTGGAATACGCGTACTGATATCCGTATAATTTTATCCCGTATTTCTTGAATATCACGTAACTAGTTGTATTGCGATGTGAAATAGTTTCTCCTTTAAATAATATGATTTATCTTAATGAATTTGTGGGTAATTGTCATATTTACATTATTATAATAAGTATACGAAGTGACTATATCACGTAAAGGAGTTAATACAACATTGTTATTAGGATGACATACACGGCACGCGGCTTGGTTGACATTAAATATGAAAGCGGGAGCATGGCCACCCCTGAAGTTCCGGTAACCACCCATCCTTAGCATGACAGCATCCGTCCGGTTGGACCAGTGTGGGTGTGCAGGTATGGAGACTTACAACACCGTCAAATAGGCTGATCGCAATGACGTCGTGACCATGCCGGTAAGTGCACAAGTACTCAAAATTACGTACACACGCAAGACACAAGAGCACCTTCCTTCTAAGTTCCAGCCTCTAATCATTTTGACCAGGACACCATATGTTTAAGACACTTGCATGACAAGTAAAATGTTTATCTTCAATATCATGCGAACAGCGTCTGAAATGCTCTTTATTAAAAACTGTGATGGTTTCAAATGCGATGTGATGTGAATGCCCTAATTTTTGTTGACAATCATCTTGATGCTTCTAAAGTAGCAAAAGATTTTCCTAGGTGACGATCAATTACTCATTATTACCAAACAATTCAAGATGAACATTTCATTTATTATGAAAATGGCTTGGGTATGTGGTAATTTATGCTATTTAGATATTTTTTAGAAAATCTTTAAAAAGTTTTCTTATTTAATTCAGGGAGTCCTGTGGAAATACACCTTTTTAGTGGAATGCATTATACTCTTTCTTCTTCCTGCATACGTGGTAGAGAAAATCACGAAGCTTTGTGACTTACCCAAGGACGTTACTTTTGTTTCTTAATCGCTTTAGCTGGTACACAGCAATTTGTGCTTCTGCTATTTATTACGGAGCTGCTAATATCTGAACGAAAAACGGAGCGAGAAAGTCATTTGAAGGCCTTAAACCGTAAGGCGTAACCACAGGATCATTGAAGCTAAACCCTCAATGAGCCATGGAAGAACAAGAAGAAGAATATATTAAAAATTGCATATTTTTGCAAAGTTCATAATTACTCGAGTGTTGGCACTACCCTTCGCGCATGCGTAGCTTAGGAAAAAACTATTTTGTTGACATCTGTTGATTTATTTCTTATACAAAAATGTCTTTAAAGTGAAAGATTAGTGGTTACCATATTTTCTAATAAATCACATCTACTTTAGTTAGATAGGCATTTTCCATTATTAAATTATCTCTCTACCACATTTACCTTTTGGGGTTCAAACTTTACTTTTTCCGGTGAAATTTTAGGGTGGAATGCAAATACTGCAAGTACGTAGTAGAGGAAATAAACTGAAATTAAACTGCTCACCTTCAACAAAAATGGTACCAGACATCACCTGTTGTTCATCCAAACACTTCACACACAGCTAATATCAAGTTACCGTCTTTCAATGCCATTCCTCAGTATTTGCTGAAAGCAGCTGCACTACCGACGCACCATAACAAACCTACAAAACAAATGACTGTGTGTTCTTGTAAACATTCAATTTAAAGCAGTTGAAGAACAGGTAGAGTAAAATCGCTTGCAGCAAACAGTTGAAGAGCCGCTTGCACTCCAGTTCGATGCTCGTATGTTTAATGCAGCTCTGGCTCTGGGGAATGTAGAATTATTTCATTTCCTAGCTGAATTAGGTGCAGAAATTGACTTCCAAATAATATTTGCATGATATTAATATTGCAATTGTATATTAATAAAGCATTACTATTGTTGAGTCAGTAATTCTTTGGGCAGTAATAAATCTGCTTTTAGGTTTGTTCTTCACGAAGCGTAATTTCAATTTTAACAGCAAATGTTATCTTTACCAAACGTTAAAACGGAATATAAAGTTTCTGCTTTTAATTGCTACCATGATATTTACTTTACATATTTATTATACTAGTCAAAATAGAGTTTAAAGGTTTTCAACCATAATTTCTGTAATATTGTTAATGAATCTATAAATATACGTGCCAAAAGTTTTTAATTTCCTTGTCATGTACATAGCAAACAGAAAAATATTTATTTTGATCTAAACAAATTAGAAAAGGTCCTTGTGGGAATTTTTTAGTTTATATCCTCCAACGTTAAGTCACATCGGACGATGAATGAAATGATATTCAAATGAGTACAGGGTACATAGAGCTTAGAGTTACCAGACACGCATGTTTCAGGATAAGAGAAAACCTCCAACGTTAAGTCATATCAGACGATGAATGAAATGATGTTCAAATGAGTACAGGGTACATAGAGCTTAGAGTTACCAGACACGCATGTTTCAGGATAAGAGAAAACCTCCAACGTTAAGTCATATCAAACGATGAATGAACTGATGTTCAAATGAGTACAGAGTACACAGAGCTTAGAGTTACCAGACATTCATCTTTCAGGATAAGAGAAACCCTCCAACGTTAAATCATATCCGACGATGAATGAAATGATGTTCAAATAAGTCCAGGGTACATAGAGCTTAGAGTTACCAGACACGCATCTTTCAGGATAAGAGAAAACCCCCAACGTTAAGTCATATCAGACGATGAATGAAATGATGTTCAAATGAGTACAGGGTACATAGAGCTTAGAGTTTCCAGACACGCATCTTTCAGGATAAGAGAAAAACCCCAACGTTTAGTCATATCAGACGATGAATGAAATGATGTTCAAATGAGTACAGGGTACATAGAGCTTAGAGTTTCCAGACACGCATCTTTCAGGATAAGAGAAAACCTCCAACGTTAAATCATATCGGACGATGAATGAACTGATGTTCAAATAAGTACAGAGTACACAGAGCTTAGGGTTACCAGACATTCATCTTTCAGGATAAGAGAAAACCTCCAACGTTAAGTCATATCGGACGATGAATGAAATGATGTTCAAATAAGTACAGGGTACATAGAGCTTAGAGTTACCAGACATTCATCTTTCAGGATAAGAGAAAACCTCCAACGTTAAGTCATATCGGACGATGAATGAAATGATGTTCAAATGAGTACAGGGTACATAGAGCTTAGAGTTATCAGACATTCATCTTTCAGGATAAGAGAAAACCTCCAACGTTAAGTCATATCGGACGATGAATGAAATGATGTTCAAATGAGTACAGGGTACATAGAGCTTAGAGTTATCAGACATTCATCTTTCAGGATAAGAGAAAACCTCCAACGTTAAGTCATATCGGACGATGAATGAAATGATGTTCAAATGAGTACAGGGTACATAGAGCTTAGAGTTACCAGACATTCATCTTTCAGGATAAGAGAAAACCCCCAACGTTAAGTCATATCGGACGATGAATGGAATGATGTTCAAATTAGTACAGGGTACATAGAGCTTAGAGTTTCCAGACACGCATCTTTCAGGATAAGAGAAAACCTCCAACGTTAAGTCATATCGGACGATGAATGAACTGATGTTCAAATGAGTACAGAGTACACAGAGCTTAGAGTTTCCAGACACGCATCTTTCAGGATAAGAGAAAACCCCCAACGTTAAGTCATATCGGACGATGAATGAAATGATGTTCAAATGAGTACAGGGTACATAGAGCTTAGAGTTTCCAGACACGCATCTTTCAGGATAAGAGAAAACCCCCAACGTTAAGTCATATCGGACGATGAATGAAATGATGTTCAAATGAGTACAGGGTACATAGAGCTTAGAGTTACCAGACATTCATCTTTCAGGATAAGAGAAACCCTCCAACGTTAAATCATATCGGACGATGAATGAAGTGATGTTCAAATGAGTACAGAGTACATAGAGCTTAGAGTTTCCAGACACGCATCTTTCAGGATAAGAGAAAACCCCCAACGTTAAGTCATATCGGACGATGAATGAAATGATGTTCAAATGAGTACAGGGTACATAGAGCTTAGAGTTTCCAGACACGCATCTTTCAGGATAAGAGAAAACCCCCAACGTTAAGTCATATCGGACGATGAATGAAATGATGTTCAAATGAGTACAGGGTACATAGAGCTTAGAGTTTCCAGACACGCATCTTTCAGGATAAGAGAAAACCTCCAACGTTAAGTCATATCGGACGATGAATGAACTGATGTTCAAATGAGTACAGAGTACACAGAGCTTAGAGTTACCAGACATTCATCTTTCAGGATAAGAGAAACCCTCCAACGTTAAATCATATCCGACGATGAATGAAATGATGTTCAAATAAGTACAGGGTACATAGAGCTTAGAGTTACCAGACATTCATCTTTCAGGATAAGAGAAACCCTCCAACGTTAAATCATATCGGACGATGAATGAAGTGATGTTCAAATGAGTACAGAGTACATAGAGCTTAGAGTTTCCAGACACGCATCTTTCAGGATAAGAGAAAACCCCCAACGTTAAGTCATATCGGACGATGAATGAAATGATGTTCAAATGAGTACAGGGTACATAGAGCTTAGAGTTTCCAGACACGCATCTTTCAGGATAAGAGAAAACCCCCAACGTTAAGTCATATCAGACGATGAATGAAATGATGTTCAAATGAGTACAGGGTACATAGAGCTTAGAGTTTCCAGACACGCATCTTTCAGGATAAGAGAAAACCTCCAACGTTAAATCATATCGGACGATGAATGAACTGATGTTCAAATAAGTCCAGAGTACACAGAGCTTAGGGTTACCAGACATTCATCTTTCAGGATAAGAGAAAACCTCCAACGTTAAGTCATATCGGACGATGAATGAAATGATGTTCAAATGAGTACAGGGTACATAGAGCTTAGAGTTATCAGACATTCATCTTTCAGGATAAGAGAAAACCTCCAACGTTAAGTCATATCGGACGATGAATGGAATGATGTTCAAAGGAGTACAGGGTACAAAGAGCTTAGAGTTACCAGACATTCATCTTTCAGGATAAGAGAAAACCCCCAACGTTAAGTCATATCGGACGATGAATGAAATGATGTTCAAAGGAGTACAGGGTACAAAGAGCTTAGAGTTACCAGACATTCATCTTTCAGGATAAGAGAAAACCCCCAACGTTAAGTCATATCGGACGATGAATGAAATGATGTTCAAATGAGTACAGGGTACATAGAGCTTAGAGTTACCAGACATTCATCTTTCAGGATAAGAGAAAACCTCCAACGTTAAGTCATATCGGACGATGAATGAAATGATGTTCAAATAAGTACAGGGTACATAGAGCTTAGAGTTTCCAGACACTCATCTTTCAGGATAAGAGAAAACCTCCAACGTTAAGTCATATCGGACGATGAATGAAATGATGTTCAAATAAGTACAGGGTACATAGAGCTTAGAGTTTCCAGACACTCATCTTTCAGGATAAGAGAAAACCTCCAACGTTAAGTCATATCGGACGATGAATGAAATGATGTTCAAATAAGTACAGGGTACATAGAGCTTAGAGTAACCAGACATTCATCTTTCAGGAGAAGAGAAAACCTCCAACGTTAAATCATATCCGACGATGAATGAAATGATGTTCAAATGAGTACAGAGTACATAGAGCTTAGAGTTTCCAGACACGCATCTTTCAGGATAAGAGAAAACCCCCAACGTTAAGTCATATCGGACGATGAATGAAATGATGTTCAAATGAGTACAGGGTACATAGAGCTTAGAGTTTCCAGACACGCATCTTTCAGGATAAGAGAAAACCCCCAACGTTAAGTCATATCGGACGATGAATGAAATGATATTCAAATGAGTACAGGGTACATAGAGCTTAGAGTTTCCAGACACGCATCCTTCAGGATAAGAGAAAACCTCCAACGTTAAGTCATATCGGACGATGAATGAACTGATGTTCAAATGAGTACAGAGTACACAGAGCTTAGAATTACCAGACATTCATCTTTCAGGATAAGAGAAACCCTCCAACGTTAAATCATATCCGACGATGAATGAAGTGATGTTCAAATATGTACAGGGTACATAGAGCTTAGAGTTACCAGACATTCATCTTTCAGGATAAGAGAAACCCTCCAACGTTAAATCATATCGGACGATGAATGAAGTGATGTTCAAATGAGTACAGAGTACATAGAGCTTAGAGTTTCCAGACACGCATCTTTCAGGATAAGAGAAAACCTCCAACGTTAAATCATATCGGACGATGAATGAACTGATGTTCAAATAAGTACAGAGTACACAGAGCTTAGGGTTACCAGACATTCATCTTTCAGGATAAGAGAAAACCTCCAACGTTAAGTCATATCGGACGATGAATGAAATGATGTTCAAATGAGTACAGGGTACATAGAGCTTAGAGTTATCAGACATTCATCTTTCAGGATAAGAGAAAACCTCCAACGTTAAGTCATATCGGACGATGAATGAAATGATGTTCAAAGGAGTACAGGGTACAAAGAGCTTAGAGTAACCAGACATTCATCTTTCAGGATAAGAGAAAACCCCCAACGTTAAGTCATATCGGACGATAGTAGTGATAACCCTGGATTAAGCAAGTGGATTAACGATAATCCTGCCACCAGAGTGGATTAGAGCGCTAGTGTCGCTTTTAATCCGGTGGTGGATTAGCGAACTATGGCGCGAAAGTTTGGAGAAAAACATGGTGGTAGGATTATCGTTAATCCACTTGCGTAATCCAGGGTAAGCTATATGGATTAAAAGTCACGTGACAATATGGATTAAAAGTCACGTGACAATATGGATTAAAAGTCACGTGTCTTTTTGGGATAGGTTTGTGATTAAATGTCACGTGACTTTTACCAGAAGGAATGGAGCGGTGACCAGTTTGACGTCCAAGGAGCAAAAGGATGTAAATGAGCGGAGAACATAATTAAAAAGGAAGGGGAAAGTGACGTGTAAGTTTGTGATTGGTTAAAATAAGAATGTCTTTGGTTGGTTGAAAAGGTTAAAGGTAGAGATTTGGTTGGTAGGAATAAAAGTATTTGTGATTGGTTAGAAAAAGCTGGAGCAAAGAAGAATGGGGAAGTAAAATATATAAAAGGAGAGGTGAAAATGAATATGCACAAAGATGATTTTGATAGCGATCGCGTTGATAATAAGCGTCACAGCTGGCGCAGAGGATAGCTGCGTTAGTTTTGGGAGATGTGGGTTTATGTTAAATAACCAAACGGGACATTTGGAAAATTTGACAAGATGCGATAAGGACTACGAATTGTTGTCTAACTGTACCTGCGTTTACCGTAAGGGTAGTGGATGTAGGTTTGGATCTGATTTTATTAATATGGGGACACTGAAGAACGTGTATAATTGTTTAAAGCCGATAACGAGTTGTCAAAGCGGGCGGAATTGTGGAGGGATGATGTATGGGGGTGTAAAGTTTGGACAACTTCAATGTCCGGAGGGGTACGTAGTAAATTCGCAATGCGGTTGTGAAAAGGGTAAGATAAGGAAGGAAGAAGGTTGCAAATTTTATAAAAAGCCAGTGCGCATGTATACAAGCGACAACAGTTCGATTCTGGTGGAGATGGTGGATTGTAGTTTATTGGCGGACACAGTTGATTTACCAGAGGGTTTGGAATTAGACTGGAAACTAACGCCGGAGGAAAGCGAGCTTGTAATGGCATATAGTGTAGTAAATGAGATGAATTCCTACTTTTCTGATAATTTTGTTTACATATTTGGAGAATGCGGGAATGGAGAGTGGCAGTTAAACTTAGGTGGGGGTAGAAAATTAAGCGGGAGGGTAAAACGTGGCTCAACGTGGTCTGCGGAGGGTAATTTGAGAATAAATTCAGAATGTGAAGGAAATGGTGGGACTGCGGGTAGGGTGTCGGTGAACAGTATAAGGAAAGCGGCTTCGGAGAGGTGTAAGAAAGAAATAAATGGAGTTAAACAAAAGATGAGAAAAGAATGCGATAATAAGACGAGAGAAAAAAGAAGAGAGGTGGATGCAGCGAAAAAGGAAAAGGAAGAGTGTGAAGGAAGGGCAGCACGAATAAAGGAAATGATGGAAAGAATGAAACAGGAATTGGAAGAGAAAAAGCAAAACGTGACGAAGCAGCAGGAATTGGTAAATAGAATAAAAGGAAATGTGGCTAAATTGAACCATGACTTTGAGGCGTTAAAGCAGATGATTGCAAATTTGGAGAGCGCATGCACGCGCGGAGTGGATGAATTTCCTAACTATGAAGGAAATTATGACGAAGATGCGGTTTCCGAGGAGGAGGCAGCGGAAGCTGAGGGAGGAGAGGAAGATTCACTGGAATACGAGACGAAGTAAAAAAGGAGAAGGTAGCTGAAAAACAAAAATACAAGAAAATAATATAAATTACTTTTCATATGCAGGCATTTTGCTTATATGTATTATAAACGTGTAGGCTGGTGTACTTGCATTGTGCTTACTTAATGTTACTTAAAACCCAAAAAACTTTTTTTTTTTTTTTTTTTTTTGCATTTGCGTGATAGATGTGCAGCATATAAATTACACTCTTTCGAGTGGCAGTTAAAAAAAAATCTGCAATATTTTCATTATTAGAAGTAACTGTTTTAATGACAACTAAGAGGAAAATATTAGGAGTAGGAAAGGAACCTGTCATGGCAAAGTATGAACGAGGTTAAATGAATAAAAACACAAAAAACACAGGATCAGCAAAAGTAAAGAAGCATAGGATTATATATTTTGATTAAATAATAATTACATGAGCAGTGCATCAATTAAACATATAACTGAAATGAACAATAAAAAAAAATATGTCAAACAAAAGTTAGTGGTACGTGCCTTCACACAATGAGCACGGATACTGCGCTTTGACGTTCAAATGTCTGTAGATTATAGGAATGTCATAAAGTTTACATGCTCTACGTGCAAGACATTGCAAACACAAAGTTGAGTATGACCTATAACCCTTTGGACCATACCACACCGTGTATGGTTTATATATCCGTAGCAGTAAATCTTTTTGTTTTTGGTCATATTTTGCAGCTGTACATGCGTTGCACTTTTTTGAATTTTTATCACAGCACTCCATAATAGAATAAAAAAAAAAGATTACAGCAAAAAATTACTGACGAATGTAATGTTGAATGGTTAAGGAACCGCACTTGCAAATATATGTATGTAAATGAGCATATGGGTTTGGAATGTTATACTTCAGTAAAGCACGATAAGCGATGCAAACAAGACACCTTGGTTGGTATATGGTGTCACTGAGGGCAAAAAATTCAATAATTTCGTAGGGTGATCCAAAATATATAAAATCATTTAGAAAGGGATCATTAGTTGTGTAAGGTAATTGGTTAACCATCCATTCAATTTCTTCCTCTGGGGAAAATTTACTTTGAAAATTGCAGCAGTTCATATGCCCAAAGTATAATGAAAAGCGGTAATATAAAGCAGAATAATTAAAATAATAATAAAGAGTGTACAAACCTTGAACAGCACTGGAATGATGCACTACACACTATTTTAATTCAAAAAAAAAACTAAAACACTAAAACACTAAAAAATAATTATTAGCAGTTTTTTTTAAAAAAAAAAGCAAATACTATTTGTGATCGCATAAATTCCCTACGAGCTGGGTCGGAACTTCTTTTTCTTGAGTGGTGGCTCCGGCGACAATGGGACCCTCCGAGCAAGCTTCCGCTTCACCTCCGCCGTAATGGGCACCAACAGCGGCAAAGCTAGGTTGCTCACTTCTTCATCATCATCATCCTCCAGGTCAACGTCTGGGATGGTGTGAAAGAGCCTGTCGTACCCGTCGTCTCCGCAGTTGAGGTTGCAGCACCAACCAGCACTGTGCTGCACCAGCAGCACCACCGCCTGAGTTTCACACGATGACTCTTGAAACTGTTTGAGTAAGCTTCGTCTGGCAACAGGTTGATTAAATTTTGAGGGGGAGCAGGAAAGTGCGTCAATTAATGAATTTGATGGTGCTGATGCTTGTTTTGCCACTGGACGTATTAGGGGTATATTATGGACGTTTGTTGTGGATCTTTGAGGTGAGATAGGCGTGAAAAATTGGAACGGTGGTGGAGAATTGGGAGGAGTTGGTGAAATTACTTCTGGAGCAGAAGTGTGGGGCGAGAAATGGGTTGAAGAAGAAGGAGCAGATGAGGAATTCAGAACAATTGTGTTATGAGATGATGCAGGCGAAACTGGCAAAGACGGCGGTGTTGGTGATGGGGAAATAGAGCTGATGTTTGTGTCACCGTCGAACAGGTCTTCTCTGAAGTTGAACCCCCGAGCAGGAGAACACACGGGGGTTGAAGTGCGTGGTGGTGGAGTTGAACAATGCGTTTGGAAACGAGAAGCAGTGGAAGAGCAGGAAGGAGAAGAAGAAGAGGAATACAGAAGGGTTGTGGCGCTTGAAGGAGAGATTGGTTGAAACGATGGCGAGGTAGAAGGTGCACCACTGTCAAACCGGGGAGCACGGTTGTAAGCACAAGAGGAAGAAGCTGAACTCAGGATAACGGTGGATCCAGTGTGTGATGCTTGCTGGTGGCCGCTGTCAAAACTTGAAGAGTAGCCTTGACCGCGAAAATCTTCTAGGTCAACCGCCAGTGAAGATTGGGTTGAAGCAGGAGAAGCTGGCGATTGAAGAACTCTGCTGCTGGTGGTGCTATTCAACTCCGGTGGTGGCTCGCTGGGCGATGTGGGCTCATAAACCCACTCTAGAGCCGGGTACTGAAGGCTGTTGTTGAAAGAATTGTCGCCATCCTGGTAGTTGCCAGGATACCCAAAGTCTCGTTGGAGAGAAACAGTTACGTGTCTTTCCACTACTCCTGATTCATAAAAATAGTGTTTGCACACGGTAGTCAGCACAAGTCGTCTTTCCATCCCGATGAAGTGCCGGTGTCGACCTTATAAGAGCAGACAGACGAATGACGGGCTTGAAAGGAGCACTGCAGATTATAATGCTCGCTAGCGTGAGAACTCACGTGATTCAATATGGCCGCTGTGATAAAAGTTGCGATAAGTTTAGAAATTGTTGTGTGAACGGAAGTCTCATTAGCAGAAAATTGTTGAAATGTGGTTTTGTGGTCGATGTACAAAAACTTGTTTGATATCGCAACCGGATGTTGCGGTGGTTCGATGGTGGGACCGGAAGCGCTCCGAAAATTTACCCGATTAAAATTTGGGAAATTGTGGTAAGATAACCCGCTGATAGTTTTAATTAGGTTCTTAATGCAGAGCGCAGCCGGAAGGTGTGGTTTTGATAAGCGCACTATAAAAGTTCAGGAGCGATAAACTGTTGCCGAAGTGAATTTTGTGTGTGAAATAGCTAAAGAAGTGAAATAATAGCTTCAGATTTCAAAAATACATATATTACCGAAAGGCAAATTATTACTGATATACCAATTGATCGACAGATGCAACATACGTCTACATTTGCGGGAAATAACGAGTGTCTACATCGACTTTAGCAGTAGCGTTATTTTCAGGAGAAAAACAAGCTGTAAAACAAATAACCGTGAAGACTTAGGATAACTAGCATTTTAGAAAGTGAACATTGCCGTTGCGCGAGTATGGACATGACGTCGGACAACGTGGAACAGCAGAATGCGGTAAGTGGCGATTCTACCTTGCAACCTACGTTTGAAATTTTGGTGCAAAGGGGCAGGGAATCGAAAAAATTATATTCAGGGTATAACGAAACAGACATATCCGTGACGCCTATGCCTTTGGGAGCAGATCCTGGGAGGTGGGTGCTTACAATGTTTGATGAGCTTGTAAAGTTTGTTAAGACAGAGCTTTTGAAGAACGAACCCGGGTACTTAGGAATATCCATATCGGATTCGAAACAATCTTCCAAAGCATTTAATATGAGCGTTCGAAGGGCAGATCAAGTGAATGCCGAGGCTGTTCTTAAATCTATAGAGAGAGTCATGCAAAGTAACGCGGAATTTTTGATGGGAGGGCCTCTGAAAATTACTTGCGTTTGGACTCGAGAGGTTGCGGGTTCGTGCTTTAAACCGTGCGAGGAATGCAGGAGGAACAAGGGAATTGTAGAAATTGCAAACAACAAGGACACCTTGTGCGTTCCAAGGGCGGTTGCCGTGTGCAAGGCAAAAGTGGATGGCGACATCAATTATAACACCATTCGGAGGAGTGAGTTCTTGCAGAAACAGAGAGCTGTAGAGCTATGCGAGGCGGTAGGAAAGAGCGATGGCAGGTTTACTGTAGAAGACGTGAAACGTTTAGACGAAATGCTGAAGGAATATGCCTTTACGGTCTTTGCAGACCATTCGGGAAAGAACGTGCTATATAAATCGAGAAAACAGAGTGAAAAACACATCGATCTTATGCTGCACGATGGACATTGTAACGCTATAGTAAACTTGAACGCAGCTTTAAAATGTAAATGGTACTGCCGAGAATGCTGCTTTGTTTCTAAGAATAAGAAGGAATTCCATCGCTGCGACGAAAAATGTGCGAAATGTCACCAGGTATGCCGTGTTGGCTCTTACGATTACTTACGCTGTAATGAGTGTCATCGCGATTTTAAGGGACAAGATTGCTTTGATAATCACAAGAAAAAAGGCGCGTTCTACCCGAACGGCATGTCTGTGTGTGATGTGGAAAAGGTCTGTCTTTCTTGCAATAAATTGTTAAACTTAAGACACCGGAAGATAGCGCACCAGTGCGGCGAAATCTTTTGCAGTCATTGCAAGATACACGCAGACCCAAACCATCAATGTTACATACAGCCGTACTGTTCCAAGAGCACTCGAAGCGATTTCGTTTTTATGTTCATTGATTTCGAATGCACGCAAGAGACTCCATATTTGGAAAAGCGGGACACGTTTCAACACGTTCCAAATCTTTGCGTGCTATACCAGGCTTGCCCCTTGTGCATAGAAGACCAGCACAACATGACGTACTGCACGCGGTGTGGCGTGAAAGAATGGGTCTTTGACGATAAACCGGTGACGCAGCTGTTTGCTCACATCACTCAACCTACGTTTGCAAGTTGTGACGTGATCATCTTGGCTCACAACATGCGCTCGTATGACGGGCAATTCCTATTACGTCATATGGTGAGCGAACTTAAATGGACGCCCGAGCTTATTATGAACGGGAACAAGATATACAAGATGAAGTTTGGCAACGTTACTTTTCTTGACTCATTAAACTTCATTCCCATGCCACTATCTCGCTTTTCTAAGACGTTCCAGTTAAAGGAATGCAAAGGGTATTTTCCCTATCTATTTAACACTAAAACCAACGAAGACTACGTGGGACCCGTGCCAGAGCAGAAGTACTTCTGCCCGGATGGCATGTCTGTTGAGGGTCGAGAGGCCTTTGAGAAGTGGCATGAAGAGATGACGTCATCGCAGTACGTGTTTAGAATGAAGGAGGAAATGATCAAGTACTGCAAGATGGACGTGTTTCTCTTGAGTCAAGGAGTAGCAAAATTTAGGAAAGAATTCCTCGAAGAGAACGGCATTGATCCTTTTAGAGAATGCGTGACCATCGCACAAGCGTGCATGTGCGTATATAGAAAACGATTTATGCCCAAGAACGCCATCGCTCTGCTACCTCCGGGCGGTTACCGTCTGGCCGATAAGCATTCGCGCATTGCTTGCGTTTGGTTATCGTGGGTGGAAAAGCAAGAAAACGTTATCATTCAGAGCGCTTTTCGAGGAAGAGAGGTGAAGCTATTGGGTCACAAGGTGGACGGTTATCGGCAGGAAGCCAATATGGTCTACCTGTTTCACGGGTGTTTCTTTCACGGGTGTAAGCGTTGTTTTCCTAACCGACACGCCGTCATTTACTCCACGGGAAACGAGACCATGGCCTCTAGACTTGAAAGCACAGAGAGGGTCACGCAGCTGTTGAAGGAGGGGGGCTATGACGTCATAGAGATGTGGGAATGCGACTTCCACGCCATGGCGCGGAGGGACGCCGAACTGGCAGAATTTGTCAAGACATTTCCCATTCCCGAGCCTCTCAACCCAAGAGACGCCTTCTTTGGAGGCCGGACCAATTGTACAAAGACCTACTGCGAGGCCAAGGGTGACCTGACAATGTTCTATGTCGACATCTGCTCTCTGTATCCGATGGTGAATAAGACGAAGGCATACCCTGTGGGACACCCGAAGATCCACTTGGATCGCTTTCCCGATCTGAAGGACGTACAGGGCGGCCTCATCAAGTGCACGGTGCTCCCCGCGGAAGGGCTGTATCACCCCGTACTCCCGGTGCGCGTCAACGGCAAACTCATGTTTCCACTATGCCGCGCGTGCGCAGAGGAGGAGAACCAAGAAGACTGCCTCCACGACGAGCAGCAAAGGTGTCTGACGGGCACTTGGGTGATCGATGAAGTTAAGGTCGCACTCGAAGAAGGTTATCGCCTCGTGAAAGTGTTCGAGATGTGGGAGTATCAGATGGTGAGATACGACCCCGTCTCCGGACAGAAGGGTCTATTTGAGGACTACGTGAACCAATTTCTCAAAATAAAGACGGAAGCTAGCGATTTTCCCTCCCACTGCGACACCCCCGCCAAGAAAGAGCAGTACGTCAGGCAATTCCTCGAAAGAGAGGGCGTGCAACTGGATCCGAACGCCATCGAACCCAATCCCGGAAGGCGAGAGCTCGCCAAACTGATGCTTAATTCCTTCTGGGGAAAGTACGGACAGCGGGACAATCTGTCCACTTGCGAGCTCGTTAAGGAGTATTCGAGAATGCTGGAACTTTTAAACGATCCGGGAATCGAAGTGCAGACGTACCTACCCGTTACCGACGACGTCATGTATGTGGTGTGGAGGTATGGCGGGGAGAGCCCAAGAGTGAACCCCACCTCCAACGTCGTCATCGCCGCCTACACGACCGCGCACGCTCGGCTCGTGTTGTACTCCTATCTCAGGAAACTGGGCGACCGGGTGTGCTACTTCGACACGGACTCCGTCATCGCGACCCGCGTACCCGGGGATTGGACGCCGTCCGTGGGGGCGTTCCTTGGGGACATGACCGACGAGCTCGAAAAGTTCGGCAAGGGTGCCTACGTTTCCAGGTTCGCCTCCACGGGGCCGAAGAGCTACTGCCTGGAAATAAAGGGACCGAAAGGCACGCACCAAGTGTGCCAGGTTAAAGGCATCACGCTCAATTCGGGCAACCTTAGGCATGTGAATGCGGAGGTCATGCGCGACGTAGTGCTAAGGGACAACGATAAGGCCGTGGTGCTGTCGGGCACGCAGATAGCAAGGAAACCCGGGTGGACCGTGGTGACGGAGCCTTCCAGCAAGACATTCAGAATGGTTGTCAATAAGAGAGTGCTCACGGACAACTTCGATTCCGTGCCCTACGGGTATAAGAGGCGGCGCGCCATTTAAACAACGATAAATGTGACGACATTTCCTCCCGCGTGCTCATTATCGGAACATATGGCACCCATGACGCAACCTCCGGACAATATTAGGAAATTTAATTTTCCGAGCACTATGCTCGTTGCGGGGCCGTCGCGCTGCGGTAAATCCACTTTCGTGAAGGCGCTCATTTGCAACGTGGAGGAGATGTTCGACAAAGTTCCTAAAAGGGTCCTGTGGTGTCACCCTCCCGAATACTCGCCCAAATTAAGGCGCATGCCCATACGCTGCGAGACGCATGCAGGTGTGCCGGAGCTATCGGACGTGGGGGAGGATCACCTCGTCATTCTGGACGATATGATGTTTGACTGCGACCGCCTCTCCGTGTCCAATTTCTTCACCAGAGACTCGCATCACAAGCGTTTCGGAGTCATATACATTCTGCAGAACGTCTTTCCTCAGGGTAACAAGTTCAGAACGATATCGTTAAATTCAAACTACATCGTGGCGTTCAAGAACAACAGGGACAAAATGCAAATAGAAAGGCTGTGCCAGCAAATCGAACCCAGGAACTCTAGGTTCCTATTAGAGGCGTTCCAAAAGGCTACCGAGCATCCTCACGGTTATCTGGTGTTAGATTGCACGCAGTACACGCCGGATCGTTACAGGTATCGAACCGGCGTGCTGCCGGGTGAAACTCTTTCATATTTCGTGCCCAACGATTGTGAATGTTTTTAATGGGATTAAAAAATTGACAAGCGTTCATTCGCGCTCAAACATGCCTAGAGGAAGGTCGAGCGTTGCCACGCTCAGCAGTCCGCTGATAGCGAGACAACACGGAAATTTAGTGGCCTTGGCCAAAGCAAAGCCAGCTGTGCGGAAAAAGTTGCTCAAGGACGCAAGCCCCGAGCTGATCAAGGCCGTTTCCGAGTGCATGTACAACGTCTGTAAGGGTAACGTGCAGCTGCCCACAAAGTGTCTTAATCGTTTAAAAAGGCACAAAACTTGCTGGAGGAAGTTAGTCGACAAGAGGCTTCCACTGAAGAAAAAGAAGCAAATCTTGATACAGAAAGGCGGCTTCCTACCAGCTTTCCTCTTACCGGTCCTGGCTTCGTTGGGCAGCGCCCTCGTGTCGAAGTTTGCTGGATGAAGTACGCTAGGCAAATAGTGGTTGCTCCGCAACCTAAAACAGTAGACAAACTTCACCTCATAGATAAAACCATTTCTAGACTAGCCAAGGACATCGACCGTCTCCAGCGCGAAAAGATGTCTGCCGACGAAAAGTGGCGCTTAATGAAATATAAATTGAACAACTATCTCGATCTCGTGACACAAGTGAAACAGCCTTATCTTCGCGATAACGACGCCGACGACGACGACGACGACGATGACGTTGAACTGTTGCACGAGGAGTCGGTAAAACAGGAGCCTAAAACCGTAAAGGTTAACCCCTTCTCGCCACTCAAGAAGAAAAGACCATCTTCTCCTTCCACGCCCAGAAAGAAATCCAGTGCACCCAGCTATAACCTTCGCCTAAAACAGTGGAAACCTCTGTACAAGTAAGCGATGAAGGAATGGAAGATGCTCAGACGCTTTTACGAAAATCCGGAACACCCAGCCGGCTTCGGATCGGTAAACGCACTTCGAAAAGCTACCGGCAAGCCGAAGGGTCACATTGAAGCTTTTCTTCGAACCCAGGACAGTTACACGCTGCACAAACCCGTCAGAAAGCGCTTTTCTACGCGATATTATCACGTGACCAATATGGACGATCTCTGGGAGGCGGACCTCAACGTCATGAACAGCGTCAAAGAGCATAACAAACCTTACGCGTACATCCTCACCGTCATCGACGTCTTCTCCAAGTACGCTTGGGCCGTACCTCTAAAATCCAAACTTGGGTCCGAGGTAGCACAAGCATTTCGCTCCATATTTTCCGAGCGTGTTCCTAGGGTTCTGCAGACGGACAAAGGAACCGAGTTCACCAACAAAACCTTTAGGGCTTTTCTGAAGAAACACGGCGTCCGTCATTACACCACAAAGAACAATGTTAAAGCCAGCGTCGTTGAGCGCTTCAATCGCACTCTCAAGACCAAGATGTGGAAGTATTTCACGCACGCAAACACTTACAAATACGTGGAGGTACTTCCGGCCTTGCTCGAGTCGTACAACAGTTCGTATCACAGATCCATCAAGATGGCGCCCAAGGACGTCAACGAGACCAATATCGCGCAAGTGTACCGCAACTTGTACGCAGATAGGCATGCACCCCGCACAAGGGCACCAAAGTATGCCGTGGGGGACCACGTGCGCATTTCCAAAGAAAAAATGAAGTTTGACAAGGGGTACGAGCAGAACTGGACGGACGAAATATTCGTCATCGAAAAGGTCGTGCGCGGTCAGCCGGTGGTATATAAACTGAAGGATCTCGCCGGAGAGGATATTGACGGCAGCTTTTACACCGAAGAGCTGCAAAAGGTGGAACTCCCTCAAACGTACAAAATAGACAAGATTTTGGAAACCAGGGGCCGCGGGCGCAACAAGCAACTTTTGGTAAAGTGGAAGGGCTACCCTTCCAAGTTTAACTCTTGGGTCCAGGCTTCGACGATCGCTTCGATATGATCAAAACCGAACCATTCTCTCTCACGCTCGTGAGCAATGCTTCCATGGATCACTTTAGCGACAACACGACTTCCAAATTTTCCAACATACTGCCCGAGCGAATAGTGCTTCAAGGGGAGTGGGAGGTGGCTCTGCAAAAGGTGAGGTATCCGGTTAAATTTTACAACGTGACCGCAGGCGACGCGCAACTCATCGGCACCAGGTACACGATGACTCAACTACCCACGCATTCCAAATTTAGCTTGCAGATGCCGCCGGGTATCGTGCACGATCCTAAAGATCTGGTGACCCGGGTAAACGCCGTCATTCAGGAACATTTGCACGTGGATAACTTCTTTGTGTACCTCGAGCGCAATAAACCGGTCAGCATCAACGAAGCCGCCACGCATGCGCAGCAACTTTCCGACACTACCTTTGATGGGTACGTGGAGACCGTGGTGCGCGTTCCGAAGACCGTGGTTCCCAGCGAGGTGAGCGATGCGCCGGTCAGAACGAAACCCCCAACCCGAAAACCAAACATCCAAAGACCCAAACCTACCGCCCAATCGCCTAAACCCAACCCCGCGGTGAGTTCTAAACCCACTCCGCCACCGGAACAGCCCGACCAACCGCCCACCGAACCTCTCCATCGAGTTCATAGCATGATGTTGTCCCCAGCCATGGCCAAGATGCTGGGCTTTGAACCCTACACCAACATCGTTTTACAGAAGGAGGCAAAACATCCCGTAGATCCCTATATGGGGTTTCCTTACGAAATGTTCATCTACTGCAATCTGGTTGCACCGCAAGTGGTGGGCGATACATTTGCACAAGTGATTGAGAGCGTTGCAGTAGAATACGAGAAAAGCAACAACACTTACATGTCCGATGAAAAGACCTTCTTTCCTCAGAATTGGGTGCCACTCGTTCAACAAGACTTTAAGACCGTCAGCATAGATTTAAGGAACGGTTATGGCGATCTGCTACCATTTGCCGACGGCTTTTCCTCCACTATAGTTCTCACCTTCCGGCCAAAGAAACGATAATGGACGTGCACACCGTCACTCAATACTATCTCAATCAAGCCGGCGGTGCTTTAGACCAAGGGGATTTCGTTCTCTACCGCGGTAGGCGCTATCAGCGCGGAAGCGGTCTCTTTTCTGCCCTAGGAAGTCTCTTCAGAACCGTTCTACCCTTCTTGAAAAGCGGCGCAAAGGCTGTCGGAAAGGAGGCGCTCAAAGTGGGCGCTCACGTGCTGTCCGACGTGGCCGCCGGAGGAACCACCCCAAATGAAGCTTTAAGAAGTAGACTTAAGGAGGCTGGGTCCAATCTGAAGCGTAAGGCAGACGAAAAAATCGATTCTATGCTAGGATCGGGCTTCAGGCGACTAAAGGCAATAAAACGCGCCAAACCTACCAAGCCGAAACAGTCTAAGCTGAAACGCAGGAGGCGAAAGGTGCAGGACGTGTTCTCGTAATGGCCGAAACCGTGATCCACATGAGCTCCGAACTGGACCTCTTCAAGGACCTTCCGGTTCAGATGAACGTCGAAGAGTCTCGGTTCATATCCCTAAACCCTCAAAACACCATCATGAAAAATGCACCGATTACCTTTCATTATTCCGGAAATGCAGACGAATACCTCGACCTTTCTTACGTCGTTCTAGAGGTATTTGTTCGTATCGTTAGCGAAAAAGGAGAGGAGCTCAAGGACGACGTGCTTGTCACTTTCGTCAATAACGCCCTAAATTCACTGTTTCAACAGCTTGAGGTGTCGCTCAATAGCGTCATGGTTTCCATGCCGCAAGCCGGATATCCCTATAGAACGTATCTCGAAACCCTCCTCAATTATTCTGAAGATGCCATGAACACCAAGCTCCAATCCACCCTCTGGAAGAAGGATACCCCCGGCATCATGGACACTTTTGCGGCAAATGCCGGCTTCTTGTTTCGGCATGGATTTACCAAAAGCAGTAAGGTCGTGCAATTAATGGGACCGCTATCGAATGCTCTATTTAGACAAAACAATCTTTTGCTCAATAACGTTAGCGTCACCATCAAGCTCACCCCTTCGTCACCCCAGTTCTATTTGTTCTCCGAAGTACCCAATTTCAAGGGATACGCCGATATTCAGTCGGCCACTCTACATCTAAAAGTGGTCAGACCGTCACCAACCATCAAACTGGCCCACCAGGCGGCGCTGGCAAAGAGCAACGCTAAGTACCATCTCAAGGACGTCAGCTTCCACGCCCTCAGTATTCCCAAAGAGGCCAGTGCAATGACTTTCAGCGACGTCTTCACGGGTCAAATTCCAAGGAGAGTGGTCGTCGCCATGGTTCTAGACAAATCCTATACTGGCGATTTCGGCAAAAACCCTTATAATTTGCAACATTTTAACATGAACATGTTTCAGCTATACGTCAACGGCCAACCCATTCCCTCTCAACCCATTCAGCCAAACTTTCAAGACGGACACTTCATGCGTTGCTTTCAAACCCTTCAGGACGGTCTCGGCATTCACTTCAGAGACGAGGGACATTCCATTTCCAGACAGGCCTACCCCGTCGGTTATACCGTCCTTGCTTTCGATCTCACTGCCGACATGAGCGCCAACGAATCTTACATCTCCGGTCAGCGCCACGGCTCCGTGTCTATAAGGGTGGGTTTTGCCAAACAGCTGACAGAACCGGTCGTTCTTCTGGTGTTGGCGGAAATACATCGTACCCTGGAAATCGACGCTAACCGATCCATCCTCATATCATGAACTCGCTTCAAATAGAGCACTTTCTCTCTAACTGTCCCTCCACGCGCCCTCACTTTTTGGGCGTCTACGCCTGCGACACCCTACCCTCAGAAAGCACCAATAGGAAACCTCCCTTCGCCTTGGTCGCTAACACCGACCCAATCTCCCTACCAGGCAAGCACTGGGTCTGCATCTTTGTCTCGCAAAGTGGTCACGGAGAATATTTCGATAGTTATGGGCTAGCACCGCTCACACCTCATTTTCTAAAGTTTCTAAACGCTAGTTGCGGACCCCATTGGTCGCACAACGTCAGAAGGCTGCAAGGTCATGACAGCACCACGTGCGGTCATTACGTCATCGACTACCTATCGCATCGCTGCTCGGGTTTATCCAAGGAAAAGTTTCTTTCAAAATTTAGTATTACCGATTACGCGCGCAACGACAACGTTATTCTCAACACCTACAAACATGTGTGCCTAGCACGGAGCTCAACTCAACATCAGTCGTGCCAACCTCTTGGGGTAAGTAAACGTGTACCATAAAAATTAGTTCTCAATGTGACGTCACACTTCCTGCGGTTTACAACACTTCTTTTGCTTCTTTCAGAGCGCACTCCGTCTCCTATAAAACGAGCGGTACAGCAACCTAACATCAGTACCTAACAATGTCTGAGCACGACGTCAGGTAAGTTTTGTTGAGCAAGTAGATCCCCTTCCCCAGGTTTCCTCTCGTTCCACGATTTAACAGCTCTTATTTTTGTATGTTACAGCAATATGGAAACGCCTGCCAAGAAAACCAAGTTTGATCTCATGCCCGAAACCACCGAAGCCGACAAGAACCTTCAGGCCGACCCTAATCCAGGCATCGCCGAAGAACCCCAACCCGGCGTGGGACCCTTGTCCCACATCTACTTCCTTAACCGCGCACAAAGCAAATTTCTGTGCGTGGGTTTCCTACCACAACCGCCTCACCAACTGGCTGTCACCATCGCCAAGTGCGGAAAGCAAAACGCCGTGGTCATCAGTTCGTCAGAGTGGCAAAAACTCTCCGAGAATAGAAGCATCATTCATAGCGCCATAAATCAGTGCCATCTAAAGGAGTACCAGCTCAGCGACATCCTTACCCTCATCTTTAGAAACCTATTTGGCAACGCCAGCGTCGTCCTAAAGAACATACACGGCCGCTCCGTGTCGCTCAACAAACAAGAATGGAAAGTACTGGAGGGACTGCAGCGCCTGGTGACCGACATCCTGTTTCACCAGAGCAAAGAAGAAAATGACGTAAAGAATCAGATTGTGGCTTACTACAAGTACCTGAAGCACACGCATGCGTCCAATTCCCCCTTCGAAAGCATGAACTTTACGCAATTTACGAAGTACATACGAAGCGCCACCTTCAGAACGTACCTAGAGATGGAGCATTTCCTGCTGCCACAGTTCGTCCAGCAACTCCCCTGAAGTTACTTCCAAAAGCTCCGAGCAGCGTCATGGGTTACAGAAATTACATCTCTGTGTACTGCCAAGGAACCAAAGTATTTAAAAATTACGAGGTTGAAGGTCATCCAAAGAAAAACGCGCCTTATGGACTCCGCTTCGTCGACGATTGCTTCGAGGGAAAAACAATCACAGTAAGATGCCACAGCTGTGAAAATAAAATTCATTACGTCTTTTCCAACATCGACTTTAAAGACATTCAGTTCCACTCATCTCCTCTTCCAAGTACAGACTACAATACAGACCATCAGTTTCAATTTATTCCAAAGAAAGGACTCTACATCATCTTCTACGAGAATCAGTACGTTCCGGTGGAAAAAATGACAAAAATGCTTATAAGCAAACGCAACTGCTATGGAAAGTGTTGCGCAGTGTATTTGGGACATTCTCCGTTTTACATCCTCACCGATCACGTACATGGCGACTGGATATTTAGCGTTAAAACAAACAGATCTCTCCAACAAGATGAAGAAGATCCCCCTGGAACTATCCGTTACCAAAAGCACGAAGTTTTCCATTAATCAAGGAAACCTTCCCACGGTTCCAATCGCCGGATGTAACGGTGCCTGCAAGGAAACTTTCCCACGGATGTTGTTCTTCCTGTAACGGTCCACCGGATTTTCCTGTGCAACCGTCCTTTCTCCTAATCTATAAAGGCTGAACTTCCTGCTTGCTGCTCAGTTTTCCTGCTGCCGTCGTCGTGGAATGCCGGGCGAGTCCTGCAAGCCGTACCACTGCTCTTTCTGTTTTCATCGGTGCTGCAGCTGCGAAGTTCTCAGTCGCCTGGTACCCTTGTGCACCAAGTGTCAACTTGGATTCTACGAAGACCTCTCCAAGCTCAGTCAACAAATCCAGGACTTTCTGCGCAAATACAACACCAGACGCCTTTCATGACCTGCGGCTGCTTCTCGGTGCTGCTGAAATACATTGAAAACGCACAACGCATCCAAGTTCTGCTGCCTCGTGAACGCCAAGTGCTGCTGGAAAACGGGAGCGCCATCTTCTCTCGGTACCCTCCATCCGACGTCGACGTTGTGTGGGACCAGCTGCCCATTCACGCACAGCAAGTTTGTGCTCCTTACCGCAGGTGCGTACGCCACCATAACCTTCCCACCTCAACAACTCACGTCGACGGTCCAGCTCCGTTCGTTAAAAACTGCTTTCGCTGCCAAAGCTAAGCATGTCCGAGAACGCCATTCGACAACTGGATGAACTCTCCAACAGCACCGACATTCTCAGCGTTTCTGCCCTACAGGAAAACGTAGCCTACATAGTACAAGGCGTCAGAACACTTTCCACAAAGCACGGACCCAGAACAGTCGTCAAAATCGACAACGACACAGAAGTCTTTCTGCCAGCAAGGTTCGGCAACGCCTCTCCAGAACTACTCAAAGAACTCAACTCCGCCAAGTTCACCTTAACCTACAAAGGCGAAGAACAACTCAAAAGCGGTTTCAAACGATACGCCGTGTCCTTCGCTCCTATACCAAAATGAGCTGCCAAACCGATCCCGTCCACATTGGAAACAACCTGCTCCTAAAATTCCTATTTCTTCCACAACTTTCTGCTCACGGAAAGTATTCCGAAGTTTCACTGCTCTCCTCCAAAACTACCTTCTTTGGCGGCCAGAAGGAAGTCACCGTCAAACTTGCTTCCAACGACGCCCATGCCATTCATGTAAAGTGCGTTCCTACCAAAGACGACCAACATGGATCCGATGCTCAGCTCCAAGTGTATCTGTGCCAGAACAAACTTCCTAACCTCGACGTCAACATCACAGCGAACGGGTGTTTCGGCACAAGTTTCAATAATGAGTTCGTCGTCGCCGTCCACACCATGGATGCCAGTGCCAATTTTGGACATCTTATTCTCTCTTGCGTCACCAAACCCATCCAGGATCACATCGTGTTCCACATCGACAGCGACAACAGCGACAGCGATGACGACGACAACAATCACCTCTCCGTCACCACAATTTTTAAAATAATATTTTGTGCTCAAAATGAGTGAAAAATCAACCTAATATGAAGTACTCAAAGAACAATTTTCCAGCAATATTCTTGTGTTACGTGTAATGTCATATGTGTAATTTCTTGTAAAAATAATATTTTGTGCTCAAAGTCAGTGAAAAACAAAATAACTGGTGCAAAAACAACCTAACATTAAGTGCTCAAAGAACAAACAATTTAAAAAAAAAAATATTTTTCAGCAATATTCTTGTGTTAAGTGTAATGCCATCTGTGTACTTTCCTGTAAGTAGTAGATTAAGCTTTATCATTAAAAATAAGTACATCCTCCTTGTATATTCTTAGCTTATATGTCATGTTCAAACAAAAATATTCTTGTGTTAAGTGTAATGTCATCTCTGTACTTACCTGTAAGTATTAGATTTAATTCTTATCATTAAAATATAAGTGCATTCTGTATATGTGAATTCTTAATAAAAAATAAAAAAAAAGAAAAAAAAAGATAACCCTGGATTAAGCAAGTGGATTAACGATAATCCTGCCGCCATATTTTTTTTCAAACTTTCGCGCCATAGTTCGCTAATCCACCACCGGATTAAAAGCGACACTAGCGCTCTAATCCACTCTGGTGGCAGGATTATCGTTAATCCACTTGCTTAATCCAGGGTTATCACTACTGACGATGAATGAAATGATGTTCAAATGAGTACAGGGTACATAGAGCTTAGAGTTACCAGACATTCATCTTTCAGGATAAGAGAAAACCTCCAACGTTAAATCATATCGGACGATGAATGAACTGATGTTCAAATAAGTACAGAGTACACAGAGCTTAGGGTTACCAGACATTCATCTTTCAGGATAAGAGAAAACCTCCAACGTTAAGTCATATCGGACGATGAATGAAATGATGTTCAAATAAGTACAGGGTACATAGAGCTTAGAGTTTCCAGACACTCATCTTTCAGGATAAGAGAAAACCTCCAACGTTAAGTCATATCGGACGATGAATGAAATGATGTTCAAATAACTACAGGGTACATAGAGCTTAGAGTTTCCAGACACTCATCTTTAAGGATAAGAGAAAACCTCCAACGTTAAGTCATATCGGACGATGAATGAAATAATGTTCAAAGGAGTACAGGGTACAAAGAGCTTAGAGTTACCAGACATTCATCTTTCAGGATAAGAGAAAACCTCCAACGTTAAATTATATCCGACGATGAATGAAATGATGTTCAAATGAGTACAGAGTACATAGAGCTTAGAGTTTCCAGACACGCATCTTTCAGGATAAGAGAAAACCCCCAACGTTAAGTCATATCGGACGATGAATGAAATGATGTTCAAATGAGTACAGGGTACATAGAGCTTAGAGTTTCCAGACACGCATCTTTCAGGATAAGAGAAAAACCCCAACGTTAAGTCATATCGGACGATGAATGAAATGATCTTCAAATGAGTACAGGGTACATAGAGCTTAGAGTTTCCAGACACGCATCTTTCAGGATAAGAGAAAACCTCCAACGTTAAGTCATATCGGACGATGAATGAACTGATGTTCAAATGAGTACAGAGTACACAGAGCTTAGAGTTACCAGACATTCATCTTTCAGGATAAGAGAAACCCTCCAACGTTGAATCATATCCGACGATGAATGAAATGATGTTCAAATAAGTACAGGGTACATAGAGCTTAGAGTTACCAGACATTCATCTTTCAGGATAAGAGAAACCCTCCAACGTTAAATCATATCGGACGATGAATGAAGTGATGTTCAAATGAGTACAGAGTACATAGAGCTTAGAGTTTCCAGACACGCATCTTTCAGGATAAGAGAAAACCCCCAACGTTAAGTCATATCGGACGATGAATGAAATGATGTTCAAATGAGTACAGGGTACATAGAGCTTAGAGTTTCCAGACACGCATCTTTCAGGATAAGAGAAAACCCCCAACGTTAAGTCATATCAGACGATGAATGAAATGATGTTCAAATGAGTACAGGGTACATAGAGCTTAGAGTTTCCAGACACGCATCTTTCGGGATAAGAGAAAACCTCCAACGTTAAATCATATCGGACGATGAATGAACTGATGTTCAAATAAGCACAGAGTACACAGAGCTTAGGGTTACCAGACATTCATCTTTCAGGATAAGAGAAAACCTCCAACGTTAAGTCATATCGGACGATGAATGAAATGATGTTCAAATGAGTACAGGGTACATAGAGCTTAGAGTTATCAGACATTCATCTTTCAGGATAAGAGAAAACCTCCAACGTTAAGTCATATCGGACGATGAATGAAATGATGTTCAAAGGAGTACAGGGTACAAAGAGCTTAGAGTTACCAGACATTCATCTTTCAGGATAAGAGAAAACCCCCAACGTTAAGTCATATCCGACGATGAATGAAATGATGTTCAAATGAGTACAGGGTACATAGAGCTTAGAGTTACCAGACATTCATCTTTCAGGATAAGAGAAAACCTCCAACGTTAAGTCATATCGGACGATGAATGAAATGATGTTCAAATGAGTACAGGGTACATAGAGCTTAGAGTTACCAGACATTCATCTTTCAGGATAAGAGAAAACCTCCAACGTTAAATCATATCGGACGATGAATGAACTGATGTTCAAATAAGTACAGAGTACACAGAGCTTAGGGTTACCAGACATTCATCTTTCAGGATAAGAGAAAACCTCCAACGTTAAGTCATATCGGACGATGAATGAAATGATGTTCAAATGAGTACAGGGTACATAGAGCTTAGAGTTACCAGACATTCATCTTTCAGGATAAGAGAAAACCTCCAACGTTAAGTCATATCGGACGATGAATGAAATGATGTTCAAATAAGTACAGGGTACATAGAGCTTAGAGTTTCCAGACACTCATCTTTCAGGATAAGAGAAAACCTCCAACGTTAAGTCATATCGGACGATGAATGAAATGATGTTCAAATAAGTACAGGGTACATAGAGCTTAGAGTTTCCAGACACTCATCTTTCAGGATAAGAGAAAACCTCCAACGTTAAGTCATATCGGACGATGAATGAAATGATGTTCAAATAAGTACAGGGTACATAGAGCTTAGAGTTTCCAGACACTCATCTTTCAGGATAAGAGAAAACCTCCAACGTTAAGTCATATCGGACGATGAATGAAATGATGTTCAAATAAGTACAGGGTACACAGAGCTTAGATTTACCAGACATTCATCTTTCAGGATAAGAGAAAACTTCCAACGTTAAGTCATATCGGACGATGAATGAAATGATGTTCAAATAAGTACAGGGTACATAGAGCTTAGATTTACCAGACATTCATCTTTCAGGATAAGAGGAAACCTCCAACGTTAAGTCATATCAGACGATGAATGAAATGATGTTCAAATAAGTACAGGGTACATGGAGCTTAGAGTTACCAGACATTCATCTTTCAGGATAAGAGAAAACCTCCAACGTTAAGTCATATCGGACGATGAATGAAATGATGTTCAAATGAGTACAGGGTACATAGAGCTTAGAGTTTCCAGAGATTCATCTTTCAGGATAAGAGAAAACCTCCAACGTTAAGTCATATCGGACGATGAATGAAATGACGTTCAAATGAGTACAGGGTACATAGAGCTTAGAGATACTAGACATTCATCTTTCAGGATAAGAGAAAACCTCCAACGTTAAGTCATATCGGACGATGAATGAAATGATGTACAAATGAGTACAGGGTACATAGAGCTTAGAGTTACCAGACATTCATCTCTCAGGATAAGAGAAAACCTCCAACGTTAAGTCATATCGGACGATGAATGAAATGACGTTCAAATGAGTACAGGGTACATAGAGCTTAGAGATACCAGACATTCAACTTTCAGGATAAGAGAAAACCTCCAAAGTTAAGTCATATCGGACGATGAATGAAATGATGTTCAAATGAGTACAGGGTACATAGAGCTTAGAGTTACCAGATATTCAACTTTCAGGATAAGAGAAAACCTCCAGCGTTAAGTCATATCGGACGATGAATGAAATGATGTTCAAATGAGTACAGGGTACATAGAGCTTAGAGATACCAGACATTCAACTTTCAGGATAAGAGAAAACCTCAGAGTTAAGTCATATCGGACGATGAATGAAATGATGGTCAAATGAGTACAGGGTACATAGAGCTTAGAGTTACCAGACATTCATCTTTCAGGATAAGAGAAAACCTCCAACGTTAAGTCATATCGGACGATGAATGAAATGATGTTGTGTACAGGGTACATAGAGCTTAGAGTTACCAGACATTCATCTTTCAGGATAAGAGAAAACCTCCAACGTTAAGTCATATCGGACGATGAATGAAATGATGTTCAAATGAGTACAGGGTACATAGAGCTTAGTGATACCAGACATTCAACTTTCAGGATAAGAGAAAACCTCCAACGTTAAGTCATATCGGACGATGAATGAAATGATGGTCAAATGAGTACAGGGTACATAGAGCTTAGAGATACCAGACATTCAACTTTCAGGATAAGAGAAAACCTCCAACGTTAAGTCATATCGGACGATGAATGAAATGATGTTCAAATGAGTACAGGGTACATAGAGCTTAGAGATACCAGACATTCAACTTTCAGGATAAGAGAAAACCTCCAACGTTAAGTCATATCGGACGATGAATGAAATGATGGTCAAATGAGTACAGGGTACATAGAGCTTAGAGATACCAGACATTCAACTTTCAGGATAAGAGAAACCCTCCAACGTTAAGTCATATCGGACGATGAATGAAATGATGGTCAAATGAGTACAGGGTACATAGAGCTTAGAGTTACCAGACATTCATCTTTCAGGATAAGAGAAAACCTCCAACGTTAAGTCATATCGGACGATGAATGAAATGATGTTGTGTACAGGGTACATAGAGCTTAGAGTTACCAGACATTCATCTTTCAGGATAAGAGAAAACCTCCAACGTTAAGTCATATCGGACGATGAATGAAATGATGTTCAAATGAGTACAGGGTACATAGAGCTTAGAGATACCAGACATTCAACTTTCAGGATAAGAGAAAACCTCCAACGTTAAGTCATATCGGACGATGAATGAAATGGTCAAATGAGTACAGGGTACATAGAGCTTAGAGATACCAGACATTCAACTTTCAGGATAAGAGAAAACCTCCAACGTTAAGTCATATCGGACGATGAATGAAATGATGTTCAAATGAGTACAGGGTACATAGAGCTTAGAGTACCAGACATTCAACTTTCAGGATAAGAGAAAACCTCCAACGTTAAGTCATATCGGACGATGAATGAAATGATGGTCAAATGAGTACAGGGTACATAGAGCTTAGAGTTACCAGACATTCATCTTTCAGGATAAGAGAAAACCTCCAACGTTGTCATATCGGACGATGAATGAAATGATGTTCAAATGAGTACAGGGTACATAGAGCTTAGAGTTACCAGACATTCAACTTTCAGGATAAGAGAAAACCTCCAACGTTAAGTCATATCGGACGATGAATGAAATGATGGTCAAATGAGTACAGGGTACATAGAGCTTAGAGATACCAGACATTCAACTTTCAGGATAAGAGAAAACCTCCAACGTTAAGTCATATCGGACGATGAATGAAATGATGGTCAAATGAGTACAGGGTACATAGAGCTTAGAGATACCAGACATTCAACTTTCAGGATAAGAGAAAACCTCCAACGTTAAGTCATATCGGACGATGAATGAAATGATGTTCAAATGAGTACAGGGTACATAGAGCTTAGAGTTACTTATCTCTCCTTTACAAGTTATAACGTCATAATGTGGTGAAAATGTCCTGCGCCATGGCGTAGCGGGCTAAGGCAGCATGCGTTGGTCCCTGGGCACGGAAAGCGGCTCGGGTTCGATCCCACCAATGTGGTGGGTATTTTAGGTCCCGGGTATAGGACCGGTACCCACTCAGCATCTTGAGGAAAGTGAGGAGGCTAGGTAAGCGGTCCTGGTCACGGAAACCAACATTCCGGCTGGGGGAGGCCGAGATGCTGACCACATCTCCTCCCCGTATCGGTTGGATGATCGCCCACCTCTGCCTTGCGTAAGTGGGCGTGAGGCCGGCAGTCCGGTTGGTAAGCCTTGGCACTCTAAGGGCTGTCGCGCCATGGGTTATTATATTATTGATGTGGTGAGAATAGAGAGTTTCTGCCACAGCGTCTTTTCTGATACGGTATAGGCTACTGTCACGTGACTTGAATACGTAGTATATGTTACTAAGTCAGAGTTTTTGTACGGGTCGTTGGAGACGGTTCATTAATGAGAACAGAAAATGAAGCAATTACTTGAAGTCGCAGCTTTCGATCGCATTAATGATGAGTTATTGGAAGATATTATAATTCATAATATTAACAGACAAAGAAATATCCCCCAAGGAGACGTGGCAATTCAGAGACTAGATTTAAATCAATTTACAGATGAAGAACGCCAACTCTATTTTCGTTTTGATAAACTGACTCTACGACGGCTAGTAGAGGCTTCACATATACCGTCTAGAATTGTAACAAGAACGATATTCTGTTAGATGTAAGTTTGAATAAACAATTTACATCGTTCGTATGGATATACAGAGTGTATATAAATGAATAACGAGGTTTTATCTCTTTATAATATTTATTACATTAAATTTACAGTTATAAATGATATGTCAAATAAAAAGCAACTGAAACAGTTTTGTTTGTTGGCACTAGTGCGCATGTGCGTGCAGCGTTTCTGCCACAATCCGCTAGACAGTGCAAGTAGCAAAAATGGGGACTATAAAAACTCTGTTTCATATAACCTTGCCCCGCTGACATGTATCACTCCGCATCCAACTACCTTCCCCCTCGTCCTAATTGGCTAATGCTTTCGCGCCATAGGCCATAGGTGGTGCCTTTCCGTCACATTTAAACCTGCAGTAAACGTCATAATAATTGCCAGGAAGATTGATAAAATAATACAAATAAGGATATGAAGGCATGCAAAAATACAAGTGTATAATGAAATGAGCAAGTTGGAACTTAATGACGGAGCAATGTAACTGAAACAAGTTTATAATGAAAGGCCTTTGGCCTTTTCCACTGGGATTTTTTAAACCAGCACACATACCTTTCAAAAATGCTTGTCTTTTAGTCTTAAAAGCCGTGTCACGCCATACCTTACTTTTCGTGTGTTCTTCATTCTCCGAAATCTCGTCAAGGTAGTATATTTTGCGATTTGTATCTCGGTACAGTCTGACTGTCGTTAAATAACGTCTTCGCCTCTGTTTTAGCACATTTTTCTTGCCTCTTTTTTCATTCACAAACCCCAGCTGTATAAGCAATCTGCTGAAATTTGGTGAATCTGCATCCTCATTTACAGGAAACGAAATGTTATTTATGTTAGTGAGTTCGTTTCTAAAGAAAAAACTATACACATGAGGACGCACAGCACTTTTCACGTATTTTCTCCGAGCACGCGCTTTTGTTTATTTCTGCTTTTGCCTGGAGTGGTAAGTTTTCTGAATTTCACATCGCGATGTTCCTACGGATCTAACACTCACACTTGTAACTTCAGAGCACAGCTGTTCGACTTCTCTCACTGACAAAGACGGATTCTTCTCTATGAGTGCATTAAACACATGCACCACAATTCTTTTTTCGCCTGTTTGTAAGGATTTACCCTTGCGATGCTTCAGCGAAAAACTGGCGGTAGACTCTGCCATTATTCATAGAAGTACACGCGCAATAAACGATCAATAAAATAATTTAGCTCTCGCATTCGGCACAAGACACCGTCGAATGGCGATATATGACTAATCCAGTTCAAAACAAGGTCAGTGATAAAAGTCATATAAACAAATATGTCATCACTACCGCTAAATCACGTCATATCGTGTCATGTGCTTGAGAGCAAAGTTCTTTGAAGAATTAACATGCATTTCACATAAATCAACTCTGTTGCGTAATATATTTAATTAAAACAGTTACGAAAACATAAATTTGACAATTCTCTTCCAACACATATTGTTATATACAGATATATCACCATGTTAAATAACGAACTAATTTTTACCGCACGACAGTCTTTACCACAACAGCAGCCAATGAGAGGTGATTAGGCCACGTGAGCAGTAAGAGATACGGCGCAAGCTTACGTGAAACAAGGATTAGTAAACAGAAAGCGTTTTGTGTTTTGCAGTTTGCAAAGACCGAATCTGTAATTACTGTGCAACGTGTGTTCTACATTAAGTTCGGTTGTGATTCTTCTAGTGATAACATTCCTTACAAAATCTATTTGCCTGGACAAATAACATTTCCAACATAGTTTTCTTAACAGATTCTAAAGCAGCTATTCAGGCCCTTATTTCAAATGACTGCTCAAAAACCGAAAAGATAAATGAAATTCATAATATAATTAAACACCTTCAAAATTTAAATATACGTATAGTTCTCCAATGGATACCCTCTCACTGTGGAGTTTCTGGCAATGAGCAAGCAGATACGTTGGCCAAGAAGGGTTCCAAAATATCTCAAACAACCAAACAAAATATCCCCTATGAAACAGTTAAAAGATTAATAAAAATCATCTTCACAAAACTATATAACAACTATCTAGTTTCCTCTGAAAAACTTAATTGGAAAGATCTCCAAAACAAACTAAAGACAATTCCAGATTTACCTCGAAAATCTTCAGTAGCAATGTTCAGATTAATCACAGGCCACGATTGTTTGAATGGACATTTATTCAAGGTTGGATTAACAACTTCTCCACAGTGCTGTTTATGTGGTAAAGTCGATTTAATGAACATCGATCATCTAACTGTATGTGATCCTCTCCAAAATCAAGAAGATCTAGTCTCCAAATATTGGGAAGCAAGAAGAAAAATGATTTTATTATCAAATTCTGAGCATTAAATATATACACACACAAACTGATACCGAAATTATGGGTTGACAGAAGCAGTCATGATAGATGTCGAAGGAATGTTGGTTCTTTGTGACGACCCAGGGCAAGCTCAGTGAGTTGGGGAAAGTATAGTAACAAAGCCATGAAAGACGCAGTGTCCTTAGAAGGTTTCTAAAGGAATTGTCACACGTATATGAATAGGAATTATTTTGAATCGTTTACAATGGCGACCAAAACAGCCACAAAGGGTCTTTGGTTTGAAAAAGGAATTTGGAGAGTGAAAGTTATATAAATATACACGCGCAGTTGTGGTCAGGAGGCACTCTTCGGCGTTTCGCCGATGGAGACGTGTCGCGGCTAGAAAGCCATTATAAACATTTATCGGCGTGTAGCCGAGATATGAGGGAAGAGTCAGACGTGAAGCCTATTAGAGCGGTCAACTTGTTCGGTCTTGAATATTTGTCAGGTCATCAAAATTTATCGAGAAATATAATTAGCATTCAGTCACTATAAACCGTGATTGGTAACCCTCGGTCGGCAGCTTCCATTTCGAGGTTTGAAATAAGAAGCAGTGAATAAATAATTTGGAGACGGGCATTCCAGTGTTGTCAAAGTTCCTTCTCACACCCATCCACGCATACCCTGAGAGAAACCTCATTGCTCACTATAATATTTGCTTCAAACTGGTGCACAACGTAGAGCAGTGGTAACCTGTGATCACCATCAATAAAAACTGTTACAAAACACACACATTCATAGATGGTATCATCAGTTTGAAGATATCGGCTGTCTTTGTAAAGGGAAGAACACGGTATTACCTGGCGCCTGAGGATTAATGCCACCAAATCACAGGCTGTGACATTCACGCGACGTACACTACAAGACGTACCAAACCTCCGCTTGGCAGGAGCAGAAATACATTGGTCCACGGAGGCCAATTACTTAGGAGTCACACTGGACTGGCGCTTAACATGGAAGAGCCATATTGACAATTTAGCCAACCGAATATCCAGGAGAATGGCAATGCTCTACCCTCTGTATAACAAAAAATCGCCCATGACTCTCAGCAATAAGTTGCTCATATACAAACAAATCCTTCGACCTGCCCTGACGTATGCTTGCTCAGTATGGGGAGCTGCAGCAAAGACCCATCTCCACAAGCTACAAGTTCTGCAGAACAGATACCTCCGCACAGCAACTGCAGCCGACTGGTACATACCTAATGGCAATATTCACAATGACCTATCTTTCCCCAAAATCACTGACTACATTCTTCAAATTTCCCATAATTTCTACAACAACCTTTAATGAACTAATTAGAGGCCTCGGGGAATACGATATTGACCCTGGGGAAACGTACAAACGCCCAAGGCTATTACTAACAGCAGCGTAACTCCAAGACCATGAAGACTAACAGCATTATTTAATACTTAGACAATCCCAAAGACTAAATCCATCGACTAATCATTACCTACTTATCCATTAATCATTGCCTATTTCTCTCCACCATCTACCCACCGCCATTTCTTCAAAACTCACCACCAAGCCAGTAAGGGACAAGATGTCGAGGGTCCCTCTTCTGAGGAGGTTCTACCCTCAGCGACACCACTGTGCTTGCTTGCTTGCTTTCTTGGGAAGAACACGAGACGACCAAGAGACATTTGAGCGAGTGAGAGAGTTCACTCGTAGCCCAAACAAATCAGTCCGGAAGTCTAGTCGTGAATTTACAAGTTCCTGTGTCGACTGTTTGGAAAGTTGTAAGAAAACACTTACGGCTACGTCCTTGCCGTTTACAGTTATTACAGACTATAAAGCCTACAGATCACGGATTACGTGCCAACTTCACAAACGACATGTTGTTTCATGACGATGACGATTTTATGGATCATGTTGTCTTCAGTGATCAACCGACCTTTCACCTTAGTGGACATGTTAACACTCATTGTGCGCATCTGGGGCTCAGAAAATCCTCACGAGATGGTACAAATGCAACGAGATTCCCCTAAAGTGAATGTTTTTGTGCCGTATCCCGGAGAAAAGTTTATGGGCCTTTTCTTTTTTTGGTGAAACTACTGTAAGTGGCACTTCTCACTTTGATATACTAAAGCAATGGCTCTTCCCTCAGTTGGAAGAAAATGAGCCAGAGAACTTCATTTTCCAGGAAGTTGGTGGCATAACGAAGTACGCGATTGGTTGAACGTCACTGTACCCGAGTGCTGGGGAGGCTGCAAGGGCCCAAATGACAGGGCTTGCTATGCATGGCCTCCACGTTCTCCTAACCTAACGCCATGCGATTTTTACCTTTGGGGCTTCATCACGTACACACGATGCCTCCGCTACCAGCCAGTGGCGGCTGGTGGGTTAAATTATTGGGGGTGCACAAATGAAAAATAAAATACAGAGTAGTAATGACTCACCTATTTATACAGATTCTCTGCTCTACTCTCCTTAGACCTGGCGAATCTATCGATAACTTTTGCGTTGAAGTCGCTGATCTTCATAACAAAATCTCTCAATTGAAAGCATTGCTAATGCTGACAATCGGTCCTGTGACATTGTGTTCCTAAGGAAAGTTTTTATTCTTTTTAAAGTTGAGGAACAGCATTCTGCTTCAGCGGGAGACATTGGCATAGTTAACAGTACTCGGAGGAGTTTGACATATTCGCTGAATGTAGTACATAAATTGTTTTCCTTAGTGAAGTCCATCAAGCACAAAGCGCCGGACATTCCACGAAATTCCTCTCGACTGTAAATTACAGTCAGATCTGTACGAATTTTTGTTCCAATGATAAAAGGATAGAACCTTATGGTTTCTCTAAGGAAATCCTCTGGAAATATCTTAGAAATTTTCTTGATGAAACAAAGTTGAGGCTACCAGATGTTCCGTGAAGCTAAATCTGTCCTTTGCTTCTCTAAGAATGTACATACTTCAAGAGCTTTCTTCTTTTCACATCATGATCTTTTATTCTTCTCCTCTTAATTGCAGTTTCTTCGTGTTCCTCGATATCCACGCTATTTCTTACCTTTTGCACTTCCCTTTTAAATGCGTTTAGCTGGGCGATGGCAAATGTTGCATTGCAGTCTCGTTTCTGCAGCTGATTGTACAAAATGTCCACAAGGGCATGATCTTGCAGAAGAAAGACAGCCAGAATACAAAATTATAATCGTTCAAAGTGGTCATAAACCCAGAAGCCTGAACATGTGTTGCTTTGTTGTTTAACAGAGTTCTCTTCTGAATAACCTCCATGCATTTAATTAAATTTCCCCTGTGTTCGAAAAGCAGAGCACACAGAAGCTAAGCCTGAATGTCACGCTATAGCCGTTGCTAAGAGTAGGAGGAGCTAGGTTTATAAACCTCCATTTAAGCAATGTATAAGAAGCCACTCCCATCTCTTTACCTTCCCGCAACCCCCTCAGAGCACCCACATTTGGGCGAAATCTTAGGTTAACACTTCACTGCAAACCTGCGGCTCCTACAACTAATCACTGTTTATTTCGACTTCTGCGGTCATGGGCAGCTACAGACAATAAGCGTAATTGAAACATGTTTGTATATAAAACAATGCAAACAAGTACAGCTTTAATGTGCAAAATGCACCTGTTGTATATTCAGAATCAGTGGGTTTAGCGCAAACCTGCAATATTATGGAGGAACCGCCCCTGCTACCAGCTCACCTCCCTGAATTAAGAAACCGGATTGAAGCAGCTGTTGCTACAATTACTGAAAACAGGCTTACCAATGTTTGGGAAGAACTTGGCTATAGACTTGATGTGTGCCGTGTGACAAAGGGTAGTCACATTGAACATTTGTAAGGTTCTTGTTAGAACTGTTTAAGTTGCCTTTTCATTTGACATATCATTTTAAGTTGATTGTAATAAATATTACAAAGAGTTAAAACCCCGATATTCATTTATATACACCCTGTATATTAGGTTATGTTGTACTGACAGTACATTTACTATTTCAGGAGTGGAAGGTTTGTGCATATCCCTACAGGCTGTCTCATTTGAGAGCAGTTTTTGGCGTTATATTCTGCATATTGTCATGGCAACAGGCATAAAAGTTTCGGCACAAATTAGGAAACAATCGGCGGATAATGTTTCATGGTAATAATGAGCCTTGCTAAGTAGTTAACGATGGCGTTTAATGTAAACAGATATCGCCGGCAAGCAAGATAACTGAGGTAAAGAACTTGCCGCTCAGATAGGGTTTCAGTGTTGGACTGTTCTAGACATATCTCGATTAACGGAGAGTGATTGCTTTTCTTGTTTGCTCCAGAAGGTTCTTGGTTCATGAATTTGTGTATAAAAAGAAGCAATGGCTAGTGATACCTAGCTCCGGGCCATTGGCGAATGGCGTGCAAGATGGCGAATGGCAATTAACCCGGAGAAGAGCTCTGCAATTCTCCTGGCGAAAACCAGAGCCAACCGGCTGCAGCAGAACTTCGTTTTACGGCGTCGTGGAATCCCTGGGTGCAAACGGCGAAGTATCTCGGAGTGACGCTGGACCGCAAATTAACTTACGCTCCGCACGTCAAAGGCAAGGTCCAGCTTGGACACGTCGCGCTCAGGAACCTATACCCAATATTCCGTTCAACCATGCCACTCCGTCTCAAACTCCAGCTGTATCGGGCGATCATCCCGCCCATGATCTTGTACGGCTGTGAGATCTGGGGAACAGTGGCAAATACCACTTACCTCAGACTCCAGACGCTGCAGAACAGGGCGCTCAGAGTGATATACAATGTAGACTGGAGATTCCCAGCCCAGATCCTTCATGAACATTAAAAAATCCCGTACATTGTCGATGTCATCCGAGAGAGGGCACGATCAATGTACGACAAAATCCAAACCCATGGCAACCCTTTGGTGAACTCCCTGGGCAGATATGACCAGAGGGAGCAAAGACGCTTGCCATCATAGAAACTTCCCAGAGACGTCCTGGGGCCCCTTGGTTAACCCGGGTTGGAGCCCATTAACCTTAAATCCATCTTACGCCTGATGTCTCAAGCGTTAGGCCACCCGTAATCAAAACGGGGCAAAAACACTAAACCGATCCCCCCCCCCAATGGGAGAGTACAATAAAGCCGCTAAGCTGCTGTCTTCTGAGATTACTCAAAGGCATCCAAACAAAACTACAACCTACCCCCATCAGAACAATAAAAAACATTCCTGACTCACTTCGCAGGTTAAGCCGCAAAGGGGCTAGGTACTGCGGCAGAAGACACCCGGACGGGGAAAAAGAAAAATTGCCCCGCCCGACCAGGGTTACCTCCGGACCTCTGATGAGTAGTCAGTTGTGAACGACAGTTGTGAAATGAGAGATAGCCAGCTGTGCTGTTGTAACGAGAGCTAAGGATGTTATCTGCTGTCACTGTTTGTTATTGTGATCGACCTTCTAAGACTGTATACAGAGTGTTACAAAAAGGTACGGCCAAACTTTGAGGAAACATTCCTCACACACAAAGAAAGAAAATATGTTATGTGGACATGTGACCGGAAACGCTAAATTTCCATGTTAGAGCTCATTTTAGTATTTCTCTTAAAATGTAAATTGAAATCATTCGTGCAGACAATTGTCAAAATACCCATTGTGGTTCATGCACGATGGAGCTCCTGCACATTTCAGTCGAAGTGTTCGTACGCTTCTCAACAACAGATTCGGTGACCAATAGATTGGTAGAGGCGGACCAATTCCATGGCCTCCACGCTCCCCTGACCTCAACCCTCTTGACTTTCATTTATGGGGACATTTGAAAGCTCTTGTCTACACAACCCAGGTACCAAATGTAGACACTCTTCGTGCTCGTATTGTGAACGGCTGTTCTCTAGGGCTGCATCAGCGCATCAGGGATTCCATGCGACGGAGGATGGATGCATGTAACCTCGCTAACGGAGGACATTTTGAACATTTCCTGTAATAAAGTGTTTGAAGTCACGCTGGTACGTTCTGTTGTCGTGTGTTTCCATTCCATGATTAATGTGATTTGAAGAGAAGTAATAAAATGAGCTCTAACATGGAAATTAAGTGTTTCCGGACACATGTCCGCATAACATATTTTCTTTCTTTGTGTGTGAGGAATGTTTCCTGAAAGTTTGGCCGTACCTTTTTGTAACATTCTGTATATGTGATTTAATGTTCTTATGTGAGAATACTGTATTTCGACGATAGTAAAGGAGATTTTTAATTTCTAGAATTCGGCCTTTTAATTCTACGAACCCACAAAGTTACAATATTTATCAGCAATAGCCAATATAGTGTATAGAAATAAAGGTAACTTATTAACAAATCTGGTTAACCTAAGATGGTTTGACAGAGATAAATTGTAATATTATGCACATTGGTGTGGGTTCTTTTTTCGGTTCGTGGTCCTTTTGTGTATGGAGTGTGAAAGGTTTGACGGTGAGGTGGAAAGGTGGGTGTTTTGTCTAATCGTCGGTGAGCTGGGATCTCTTTCTCAGGGTTCGGTTATGAAAAGTCGTGTTGACCGTCTTTCAATTCCTTTATTTTTCTTTAGCCGGGCTCTCGTAGCTCTCTTGTTAACACTTGCGTTGTCTTCCTAATTTTCCTTTCCCCTTTACGATGTTTTTACGTTGCTTCGCGAACTCCCTTGTTATTCCCTATCTTTGCACTATCTTCAAGACCATAACTCTAAGTCGGACTGCGACATCTGATCCTACTTTTATCCCAATACTCAGTACCGGAGTAACCTTCCAATAATACGTCTTCTCCCCGTCGTCCTCACTAGCAGAGTGACGCTCTTTTGCCTCTCGTATTTTCAGCTTCTCTCCTAGCTTTTCTTTCCTATCACCGCCCATTTTCTATTCCTTTCCTATTTTACGCCTATCACGTGGTTTGCTCTACATTTTATTGGCAGGGTTTATTTCTTTAATTTTCTCTTATTGGTCACCTCCGTATGTCGTTCCTATGCATCCGTACTATTCTCCGCCCCTCTGGGTTGTATGACCTCTCAGCGTCATAACGGTATTCTATCATGCTTGGCTGAGTTTTCCTTATACCTCGCATATTTTACTGGCGTCTTGATGTCGGTTCTATTGTTCTGTGTTTCCTGCCTTGTATGTGCCCGAAGGCAACTCCTGTCCAATTTTTCCTTCATTTGTACTGTATTGCTATTTCGAATATTCTTTTTAGCTATGTTTCTTATATCATTTATTCCCTTTTTATTCCCATTATGCTTATTTATGATCTCTACTGTTGTATTAGTTTCTATTGATCTTTTCCCTCTTGGAACCTGAGGTTTCTGCTTCAACATGCTGTATCATAAAAGGGAGCACCTATAAGAAATAGTTGGGCCGTTTAGGTAGATGGTACACCTTGAGGTGATCCATGACCTCCTTTATCGTACGGAAGGAAAATGTTTTTCCCAGTTGCAGCTACCATATTTGCAACAGTTGTATCTTCATATGGGTTGTTTGAACTTATCTCCCAAATCAATAATAGATCATCATTAATGATAAAGCGTAATCTTTCTTGGGTCATTTTGTAAGAGAAATGCCTCACCTTAACGTGTCCAGTTATCTGTTTACAGTAAACGTGCGCATGCGCAGAACGTGACACTAGCGTTTACGGTAACTGCTAACAATACGGGCAAGAACTCCCTGCTACCTTAGCACTTTGACGAGAAGAACTAAGCCCGTAGAAGTACAACATCCGTTATTCAACCTAATAAATATTTTTAGTAGGATTCAGGATTTTCGCTCCCAGTTCGTGAGTTTTTCTTGCGTCTTCTGTCATTTAAATGTTGATACTTAAATTATTATTAGTCGTTTTATTATTCTACAGCTCATGACAGGACAAAACCGCAGTCGTTACACGGTGCATGAACCCAGAACTCGCCAAAAACAGAAGCCACAGGTATTTCCCCTTGAGCTATCATGGAGATGCAGAAGTCGATTGACCAAATGTTAGTGGCGCCATCTAGTGGCGCACGAGAGAGAGAGCGCGGAACCACCCTTGTGCTGAAGGGTAAATCGATAGACGTAGTGGCTGGGTAACCGACGGACCATCCAGATGTACGTAAAGTAAGTTATATACACTTGTTCTCCAGACAAATCTACAACAATGGTAGTTCTGACAGCTGACTTTGTTGTGTTGCAGCACGAACCAAGGATGGACAGCAAGAGTCCTAGCCCCACTCAACCTTACCGTCGTGCTTGTGGTTGTGCCCATCGGTTTGTACCTGAGGAACACTCCAAATCTCCAGGTAAGACTCTTCTATTAGTTGCCCAGTTGTCCGAGAGGTGGCAGCACAGGCTCTCTCCGACCTACACTGTATGTCATTATTATGAATACCGCATACGTCACATTTGCGTGGTTTTTTGTATAGAGGAGGGGGGATGGTGACGCATGTTGCACCCACATGAACATTTTTGAGGAGGAATTCAAAATTTGGGTGAATGCCAAAATACTGAAGTAATTCACGCGGGTATATAAACACATTTAACACAATTCTCTATTTAAAAAGCTTAATCTGAGCTACATTTCATAATGCACTGCTAAGGGCGTATCAGATGATAATTTTTGAAAATACATAAAAAAGCTATAACATTATTGGTAGTTCGATGGAGTGAGTGAGTGAGTGTGTGGTGTTTTAGGACCCGTCGACAGCGAGAGTATCTTCCAGAACTTTTACACCCAAATACAAAGTGATGCTCTAGACAATGTTGGGACATGGGGTTTGTCACCTCAACCTATATGAGATATTTTGTGGCTAGGTATATCGCACGGAGCTCCAGAACGGAGAGGTGAGGTGAGAGTATACCAAGAGCGGTCGGAGCCTAAGAGAAACGACAGCAGAGATCAGAGTTCCTAACAACTGAATCTCCCGGTGGCGGCTCTTAGAACCGGTTCAACCTTGCACTTACAAACCCCGAGGGGGCAACATCCCCGATCCGGAGGACGGGGCTGCCGACAGCAAATTCCCATCCGAAACTCCCGTCGACACATAGAACACTGAAACAGCCAACCAGGATGAAAGGAGAAAGCAAAGTAGGGAGAGGAAATTGAGGAATGTAATTAGTGTCACAATAGCGTGAACTAGCTGTGAGAATACAGTTTTCAAGGCCAGCCAACAGCTGACGTCACCAAACGAGCCGTATTACCAGTGCGTATATCATACGACACTGTTCTAGGATGTAATTCCAAAACATTCGCCTACTGGAACACCCTTCCGCACCCAGCAGGATAATATAACAGCCGTTGCGATGCCTAGTTGGGTGTGTTTGTGTGTGTGTGTGTGTGTGTGTGTGTGTGTGTGTGTGTGTGTGTGTGTGTGTGTGTGTGTGTTTAGTGTACAGTACGCGCAAGATAACTTGAGCACTGGATTTACGGTGTGGTGTGGGCAAATGGGAAGATGCGAGAGCTAACGCTCTTTTGTTTCTGAAGTGTGGTCAACCTTGAAAAAAAAAACACCCCCCAGGGGCCTACTTCGGTAGGTACGGGTTTGGCGCACCCGGGGTCCCGAGCCAACAGTCTCCCTCGTGTGGGCTCCTCTTCGTGGTTGAGGGAGACAGTCAACAGGCCCACCCACGTGTAGACCGTGCGTGGAGACCCGTGGAGAAGGTTTTTAGAATCTTGTCTCGTTTAGAGTTTAGGATTTAGTGAACGAAATTTTTAGTAGGTTTTGATTGATGTTTTTATGTACGTGTATTTTTAATAGGTTTTGTTACACTTGTATAGTTTTTAGAAAGTTTTATATCTGGCTTTTGCCATGACTAGCTTTTTAAAGGGCGCTGATGACCGCCGTAGTTGAGCGCCCTTATATATATATATATCATATCACATTGTAAAACACAGTTCAGCAAAATAGAGTGTAAGATAAGCGAAGATATCACAAGTAACGTTGCATCGTCTGAAGACATTCCTTAGATTTGCCCACGCCAGCTCAATTGCATTCAGATCACAGTTATACGGAGCTGTACCTTTTCGAGAGCCATAACATCCACAAATGTTCATACAAATATAAACCATTTTCAAGTAAATGCTGATGTACCACACTCGTAACAAGGATAAACTGGCAATTCGAACACACCAAACGAGCCTTTATGAAAGAAACTTTAACTACAAAGTGATAAGGTTATATAATAAACTTCCAAATTCATTTAAACAAGCTGCATCATTAAAACACTTTAAGTATCAGGTTAAGACATTTTTGCAACACACTGTTTTTATACGGTTAATGAATTTTTAGAACTATAACCATGTAAATGAGCACTGGGAGCATAGTACATTCACAAACCTGTAATATTTATATTATGACATTTCTTGTAGTAAATTAGTCTATGCAAATAGCACATGAAACCATAGAAAAGCTGCTTACTGTGTATATTGTATGTAATCAATTTGACTTTATGTATATACTGTATTTATACATTTTGACGTGTCTCATAACATGTATATGTTGTCAAGGACGAACTAAAATTCTAATTCTAACATACGATTGTTGTAAACTAGTTAGCTAATTAACCTCGAAGTTGATCAAAACGAAATATGGCGGACATGATAAAGCTTAGCGTATTAGCCACTAGATGTCAGTGTATAGCGCATTTCAAATTTCAAAGTTGTCATCTATGTTTACGGAGTTAAACGAAACTTACCGAATGAGGACTTGGAACGCAATCGCTCTTCTTATCGTGCGCATACTGTACATTTCGAGGTTCTAGTGTTAGTGCAGCTACATGTTGGGGAGTCAGCAGGCCTAAAAACTGTGTAGTGAAACAGTTCACGAGCGAATATTGAACATGTGTTTCAGAATCGGCGTGCAGTTCCGTATAAGAGGTGAACCTGTATGTACGTCAGAGAGATTACTAGCAGCACAAGTTGGTGCGTGCTAAAGAGACATCAAAGAGACGTGTCGACGTTGTATATTTGTGTGAAAGAGAGCTCGTTGGCATTTGGCAAACGATTTTGGTGGCAAACAAAAGAAGTTTGAGGGTAGCTTTGTGTTTTGTCACATTATCCTTCCCAGCATTCGACTAACGACACAGGGAAACATCCGAAGGAAGGTCAGTCACGAGAATTGAGCCCACGACCTTATAAGTGCAGCGCTCGAGCTGCTAGATATTTTATTTGTACCTTTTTGCTGCAGATATTACGATTTCTTCTAATAATTTAAACATTTCAGTTTGTTTAAGTTTTCATTGTATATCAATATAACAAGATAACCTGTTGCCTGAGGCATAAAATAATCAATTATTTAATTAATAGTTAATAATGAGCTCTTAAAAATTGAGGGGGAGAGATGATTATGTATTGGAGGAATGCAGCATGCCCTGTGAGAGGTGATCTACTCAATTGGTTTATTTTGATATAACGTCCACACACTACTCTTACGAAAGAATTCTTTGTTGTTACGTTAAGTGCATAGAGACAAAACTTTTGGCTGTGTATGTTAGTGTGAATAGCGTTTCTCAAAAACAAAAGCTGTTCAATGCCAAACTTGGTATTTATGGTCAGAGTATTCCAAGGACGCGAAGATTTTCAGGAAAATTCTGCCACCTGCCTCAAAAACTTTGGTAATGATTTTTTAAAAGATTACATTTTAAGATGTATAAGTTTATATCTTTAATTTGCTGAGAACATTCCTTGAAATTGGTTTTATTCGGAATGTGTTTTCTATAATCTTGTATAATTATAATCGTCTTTTAATTTTAAGGGTAGAAGTATCATTAACAGTTTTTTTATATTTAATTTTTCAATATAAAAAATAATTCAAATAATAATTTTTATAATTTTAAAAAATTCACTTACCATCCCTGGATTAATAAACATTTTCAAAAAAATTAAAGAGTTTTGTATAACTTTAGTTCCTCAAAATAAATATAGTATTAAAAATTTACTACATTTCTCTAAAAGATATACAATTCCTAGTAATAAAAAAGTGGTATTTATCAATTTAATTGTTTAGATTGTGATAAAGTTTATACTTTAAAGACAAAACGTAATTTAGAAACCAGAACGAAGGAACATTTTCGTACAGCAACTACGACGGCTGTTCAATAAAGAATGAACACAATTTATTTTGACAACGTACCTTTACTCATCCTCATAGTTTTGATGGTCCTTCTCAAAATACTCTCCCCTGAATGCGATGCACTTGTCCCAGCGTTTCTGCCAGTCTTCAAAGACATGCTGGAAACCATTTTTGAGAGATCCTTCATAATCGACTCCGCAGCCTTCACCACTGCTTCTGATGATGGACAATGCCCCCCACGAAGCCGTTTCTTCCAGTTAGGGAATAGAAAAGTGTCACATTGGGCTAAATCCGCACTGTATGGAGGGTGAAGGATGTATTTCACATTGATTTTTGAAAGATATTCAGCAGCAACATTGGCAATATGCGGCCGCACATTATCGTGGTGCACCATCCAGCCTGCTTCACGGAAATGTGGCAGCCAATGAAATGTTCAGTATTTCAGAAAGTGATCTTAAGGTAATTCGCGGATCCTCTCTCACAATGACAGCAGCAGTGTTGATGTTTTCTTCCGTAAGAGCAGTAACTGGAGCACCGGGTCCACCTTCCTTTGAAATTGATTGTCTCTCCTCTTTATACATTTTAAACCACCGTCGAGCTGTGCTGTAGGGAAGAGCAGACTCTCCAAAAGCCTCCTGTAGCTTTGTATAGGCCTCAACTGAAGATTTGTTAAGATGAAAGCAGAATTTCAAAGCCGCATACTGTTCCTCGCGTGTTACCTCCATTGCAGTGGTAGGCGATACTGAACATGTCTGAACGTTTCTGTTTCTCCAGAGGGGAACCAGGAGTACCAACAATGAAACTACTACAACGTGTTTGTTTCACATTAAGCTAACAGAATATAATAAGATTGAATTCTAGTGGGAAAAATTATGACCGTAAAAAAATTATGATCATTCTTTATTGAACAGCCCTCGTAAAATCAGACTGATAAATCGGCTGTGGCAGATCATTTTTGGTCATTTAACCATGAAATAAATGCTGAAGTTAAATTATTAAAACAATTAAATGGTACAATAGATTTAATGGCAAAAATATTTATTTTAAAAAATAAACATAGTAAATTTTGAAATACCAGCTGTCGATTCTGTTTCTAAGTTTATTTCATTTTCATATATTGGTAGTAGGTACTGGCCAAAACATAGTGACATCTAGTGATTGTAACGTTGGCAACGAGGTTGTTTGAGCTGTTGATGTGAATGAGTTTTCACGTAATCGCGATCCTCGACAATTAATAAAAATATTTTAATCATTTTCTTTTCAGATAAGTGAAGATTTATTTTAAAACTTATTATATTTGTATATTATTTGTTGTTTTTCTGTAACTAGCTAAATATTTTAGGAATTTACAATATTCTTTATTTGCGATCATAGTTGATTGAGTGGCAATGTAATATAATGGAGGGAGGTACGTAGATAAAAAATGTTTCATATGTGGAGGTGTAAGTCTCCTTGTCATTGAGTCAGACATTCCGAGTGTTAAGGATGTCATTAAATCAATGTGCCGTGTCTGTGAATGCTTTACGATCGAGATAAACACGACTCAAGCGATATTCCGAGCAAAGTATCGTGCTGAGGACTTGGATCAACACGTAAGTCACCCGCTCTTCAATTAGTACATTTCATTTGTTTTAACAAGTAAGAGAATACAGGTTTTTACATTTTCTACTACGTAATCTGGGCAGGTATCGCACTCCACCCACAAATTTAATATGAAAATTTCACCAGAATTACATGTTTTGTGGGAAAAAAAAGAAACAAAATGGACATGTTCAAAAAGTAATAAAAAAGTTAATTCAGGTATATATCTCTTAAAACAAACAATACAAATAATAGATAAAAATGTATGAAACAAACATACCATGCATTCATTCACTCTCACTTGAGCTATGGGATTGTATTATGGGACACAGTACAAAAAACTTAAGCTTTAAGACTATTTAGATTGCAAAAAAGAGCAACGCGTTTGATGGCAGGAATACAGAAAAGAGACACATGTAGAAATGCATTTCAAAAACTAAATATTTAAACATTACCTCAATTATATATGAATATATCAAACTTCCATTAAAAAGTTATGATCAAAACAAAATTAGTAACATCCACAAACATAACACCAGAACAAAAGATAATTATTTTAGAAACAGACTTACTGATATCCTAAATAATAAATGCATAGAAGCTAGCATCAAAGATTTGTATAACCACCTACCGGCTGAAATCAAACAGATAACAAACGGGAAAACAAAACTAAAGGCTGTCAAAACTTATTACAGAAAGTATTTTACTCCGTAAAAGAATATAAACAGATTAGGTAGAATATGCTGTTTACACTTCTCAACTTTGTAAACATGTTTGTAAATATTATTGTATTAATTTTATGTATATACAAATTGAGAAACCATGTAAAAAGCTTTACAGTTGGAGATAAAGATCAATCAATCAAAAGAAAGGTTTTTGATAAAGGAATATGTGCGTGTGTTTGTGTGTGAGTGTGTGTGATCATCACCATCATCATCTTCTTCTTCTTCTTCTTCTTCTTCTTCTTCTTCTTCATCAAGTATTGGACACTATGACACGTTCCGTTCTCTTCAAGAGGCTACTGACCCTTCCAGCGTAGAGCTGGACGTCCCACATCTCTCTTTCCCTTCGGCATATAATCTAAAACTCTTCTTGGAAGTCGTTCTGCGTCCATTCTTAAAATATGATTTTTCCATTCATTTTTGTTCTTTATTATTTTACTATTTAAATTAAAAATCCCAAGCTCTTCTCTTATTTTTTTGTTTCTTACATGGTCTATTCTTATATAACCTGCCACTCTTCTCAAAAATCTCATCTCTGCCGATTCTAGCTGTTTGTCAGCGTCCATATCTCGGCACCGTATGTTAACGTTGGGACTGCCATCATCTTATAATATTTCATCTGTGTTTCCTTTCGTGTTTTCCTGTTCAGCGTTTTTATTATAGTCCCACACATTTGATTGAATCTGTTTAATTTCACCTCCATATCCTTGTTATTTGCTACTGCTACTGTGTAGCCTAAATAGTTAAAACTGTTAACCTGTTCTATTATTTTATTGTTTATAACTATTTTTGCTCTTTCCCCTAAAAGCCATTGTGTTCTGAGATTGAAAGGTTATATGTTTCCGCTATGTTGTTTAAACTATATACTGCTCTTTGCATGTCATCTTCTGAGTGGGATATCATCACTTGATCATCAGCGAATAATACTGTATTTAAAATTATGTTTCCATTCACTACATTTTGTTTTATACTTTGCTGCCATTCTTGTACCACATTAACAATATAGATATTAAGGAGTATAGGCGATAGAGGTGGGACAGGCATTTGGGACTATTCGTAGTTATATTTCTCTCCATCTTAATCAGCCACACGTTCGGGAGCAATTTGGTGCGGGATTTCTATGTTTGAGATGGGATGCACGTTGACTTTTCGAAGACCCACGTCGAGAAGCCAGATATAACAGGGATATATCCAGCCTGCTTCACGGAAATGTGGTCTTTGGTCCTGATATGAACTTGCAATGTTTTCAGGACATCCCTGTAGTATTGTCCAGTTACTGATGTGTGTGCAGGTACAACAAGCTGTTAAACCATTCCATGAATATCAACGAATGAGATGACCATAACTTTCCCAGAAGAAGCAACCACTTTTGCCTTTTTGGAGGGGTTGGTGATGAAGGAGATTTCCACACTGAGCTTTGCTGTTTGCTCTCAGGATCAAAATGATGTAGCCAAGTTTCATCAGCAGTGATTACGTTTGAAAGGATCTCCTGATCTTCCTCTAACATCAACTTTAACTGCACCCAGACCTGTATGCGAATGTCATTTTGTTCGGGAATCAACAGTCTTGGAACCCATCGCGCACAAAAACGTCTCATGTGTAATGTTTCTGTCATCAACGTGTGGGTGGCACTCAATGAAATGTTCAGTATTTCAGAAAGTGATCATAAGGTAATTAGTCGATCCTCTCTCACAATGGTAGCAGCAGTGTTGATGTTTTCTTCCGTAAGAGTAGTAACTGGAGCACCGGGTCCACCTTACTTTGAAATTGACTGTCTCCCCCCTTTAAACATTTTAAATCACCTTCGAGCTGTGCTGTAGGGAAGAACAGACTCTCCATAGGCCTCCTGTAACATTGTATAGGCCTCAACTGAAGATTTGTTGAGACGAAAGCAGAATTTCAAAGCCGCATATTGTTCCTCGCGTGTTACCTCCATTACAGCGGTAGGTGATACTGAACATGTCTGAACTTGTCTGGTTCTCACAGGCGGGAACCAGGAACACTAACAATAAACCTACTACAGCGTGTTTGTTTCACATTAAGCTAACAGAATATAATAATATTGAATTTTAGTGCGAAAATTATGACCGTAAAAAATTATGATCATTCTTTATTGAACAGCCCTCGCATTACGATATTCGTTCACTACTGGAACATGTCACTCTGTCAGACACAGTGACATATGTAAGATATGTAATAGATATGGAGTGATGTTTTTATGACAATGTTGTACGTCAATCCATGAAGTACATACTGGATCAGTGCATAGTAGAGATGTATTGGTGAATACAAAGTAATAATTTATCCTAACTACATATTATAATATTGTATAATGGAAAAACTCTAACATTAAGAATCAGAAACTGTTAAGTCAAGTGACTTCAACTTCTCATCTATTTTAAATTAAAAATTGTTAAGTCCTAATGATAAATTATCCTGTCACAGATGCTACGTATATCAAACCGTGAGAAATACTTCAACACAGTACTTTATACTTCCAAACGGACCCATCACGTAAACTCTTTCAGTTATATTACTATTTTGTATTTAAAATTACTTTTGAAAACTTTTAGCAGCTCTCCTGCACAATTTTGGAACAGTGACTTAGCAACTTCTGCTTCTGACAGCTTCAAATGGAGAAGAAGAGAAGAGAGGAAGAAGAAGAAGAAGAAGAAGAGAGAAGAAGAAGAAGAAGAAGAAGAAGAAGAAGAAGAAGAAGAAGAAGAAGAAGAAGAAGAAGAAGAAGAAGAAGAAGAAGAAGAAGAAGAAGAAGAAAAGAAGAAGAAGAAGAAGAAGAAGAAGAAGAAGAAGAAGAAGAAGAAGAAGAAGAAGAAGAAAGAAGAAGAAGAGAGAAGAAGAAGAAGAAGAAAAGAAGAAGAAGAAGAAGAAGAAGAAAAGAAGAAGAAGAGAGAGAAGAAGAAGAGAAGAAGAAGAAGAAGAAGAAGAAGAAGAAGAAGAAGAAGAAGAAGAAGAAGAAGAAGAAAAAGAAGAAGAAGAAGAAGAGAAGAGAAGAAAGAAGAAGAAGAAGAAGAGAAGAAGAGAGAAGAAGAAGAAGAAGAAGAAGAAGAAGAAGAAGAAGAAGAAGAAGAAGTAAGAGAAGAAGAAGAAGAAGAAGAAGAAGAAAGAAGAAGAAGAAGAAGAAGAAGAAGAAGAAGAAGAAGAAGAAGAAGAAGAAGAAGAAGAAGAAGAAGAAGAAGAAGAAGAAGAGAAGAAAGAAGAAGAAGAAGAAGAAGAAGAAGAAGAAGAAGAAGAAGAAGAAGAAGAAGAAGAAGAAGAAGAAGAAGAAGAAGAAGAAGAAGAAAGAAGATAAGAAGAAGAAGAAGAAGAAGAGAAGAAGAAGAAGAAGAAGAAGAAGAAGAAGAAGAAGAAGAAGAAGAAGAAGAAGAAGAAGAAGAAGAAGAGAAGAAGAAGAAGAAGAAGAAGAAGAAGAAGAAGAAGAAGAAGAAGAAGAAGAAGAAGAAGAAGAAAGAAGAAGAAGAAGAAGAAGAAGAAGAAGAGAAGAAGAAGAAGAAGAAGAAGAAGAAGAAGAAGAAGAAGAAGAAGAAGAAGAAGAAGAAGAAGAGAAGAAGAAGAAGAGAAGAAGAAGAAGAAGAAAGAAGAAGAAGAAGAAGAAGAGAAGAAGAGAAGAAGAAGAAGAAGAAGAAGAAGAGAAGAAGAAGAAGCTCGGGGAATCCTAGCGATCCGGAGAAACCCTTGATACTCGTGAGTAATTAAGGTCGGACGCGGTAATCGAATACACGATCTCCCGACGCTACCTCCTGAGCCATTATATCGATGATATGTCGAAGACAAAACACTTGCATACCGCGCGGCAGTTACGTCTCCTCCGATTTGAGTAATTAGGCCGAGGAGGAGTGACGTCACATAACAAAGTGCAGCACACAGTAAGGGGGAGGAATTGCCCGGCCCAGTCGTGTTCTCGCAGCAGAATGAGGTGGAATGACAGTCTGTGTGACTAACGCCCGCACTTTCTGGAGCGAAAGGTAGCCGAAGATCTACCCGAGGAATCTGACGTCTGGAACAACATCTATGGCACAAGTAAGTGATAGCTTCGCCTTCTCTACTAAAGTACGTCATGAGAAACAACTGAAGAGCGCTCTAAACTAAATTAAATCTCTTTTGTTAATGACGCTGTCAATTGTCAGTATTATTCACGAAATTTCGTCACCGCAGGAGTTATTTCCATTCTGTCGCTTTTAAGTCGATTTAAAAACCGCATTCTGGGCTGGGTTTGAACCTGCCAGAGGACCAGCGCTACCTCGCTCACTTTTGTATAGCTGTTACAAACTATTATTAGAAAAACTATTTCACGTTGACTGGAATAAATCTCTGCAAAAATTAGTTTCGTTTTCATTGTAGATACATTGTCTTCATTTGTTGGTTTTCAAGTTCTATACGCTTTTCATAACAGAAACAAATGAATAGTGGGAGAAAAAGCTTGAAAAGGATAAAGTACTGGAAATTTAAAACAATATCGGATCTGGCTGAGAATACAAAAAGTTGTTTGCATTCAGCAGCGTGCATTAAAGGGATTTAGTAAACTTTATTCATATGTAGGGGCGGTAATTTTTCGCAAATGCGATATAGCGCGATAAAGTGAGATATTAAATCAAAATGCGATATAAATGCGCAATCGAAGATTTTCCCAAGAAATTATTTTTTTCCAATGCTTTTTCTTCTGGAAACGTTAACTGAACAGTTTGTAGAACCTTTAGATATTAAGAAAGTGACAGATAGGGCCCGGAAGTTGTTGACCTATGCATTCTCTAAATATGAGCTATAAAGGGCCTTAAATATCAAATAATGCACAAAAAATGTAACAAAAATGACCTAAAAATTAACAATTTATTTCATCATAATAATAAATTAATAACTGTCACAGACAAATATTGTATATATGGTTCGAATAACCACATTTTAAGATGAACATTCTTAGTAAACAATGTAATTATAACACTGGACAGTAAAAAAATAATTTTTGAATGTTTCGAACACTTCATGGGTTGAGAAAAAGAAATATGGCAGTAGAAAATTTTTATTAGCTCTAGTTTCTATGATTATCACAAGGTGGTAGTATTACATATTAACGGATTGAGAGAAAAGGATACATTTAATTACATAAATGCTAAGAACAATGAAAGTGCATTTGATTTTTAACTGGTAATTACATGCTAAGAGCTCAAAATTGCTGGAAAAATACTTCGCAGATAGTCGTGTCTGAAGAGAATCATGACTTCGTCGTCTTTTAGCTTGCCTCTTGTGATGGAGTTCCACAGACCAACAGTAATCCGCAAGCATTACTTCATTCCAACGGCCCTGATATCTTTGTTCCATAACAGAAATGTCCTGATGGAATCTCTCCCCATGTTCATCACTAACAGCTCCACAACTAGGAGAGAAAAAGTCTAGGTGGCAGTGGAGAAAACGGATCTTAAGGGACATGTTGTATCCAAGGTTACGGTATTTTTGCAGGAGAACTGTCACCAAATGCTTGTAGTTATCATGTCTTTTGTTGCCTATAAATCCATGAACAACGCCCTTGAAGGTTTCCCAAGCTTCCAGCGCAGATGGTAGCGTGACTGTCTCACGCTCAAGAGGACCCGAGTTCGAATCTCGGTCAGGATGAGTTACCTGGATAAGGTTTTTCCGGGGTTTTCCCTTATCCCGAAAGACGAACGTCGGGTAACCCTAAGCTTCATGGTCCCTGGACACATTTGAGCATTATTTCACCCATTTCATTCACCGTCCGATCTGACTTAACGTTGGAGGACGTAAAATTACACATACAAAAGATCTAAGGCTTCCTTTTTCTTTCCCCTCCAAAATTTGGTCAAATGCAGGATCCTTTACAAGTTCTGTTATTTGTGGTCCAACAAAAATGCCTTCCTTAACTTTTGCATCACTTAATTTCCAAAATTTCTCTCTGATTGCGTTTTGTTATTTGACAGGTTTGCCAACTCCTAAAAAGATTCTCCCACATTTAAAATCTTCACTCTAAAAATTAAATGCCACTTTATCTTCAAAACAAGAGCTAATCTATCATTTTTATGGTGAGGTTTTAATTCATCAGATAGAAATACATGTAAATTCACTATTTTAAGCCCAAAACATTTTCATTGTTGTCCAGTGTAAATTAATAAATTCAAATTTACTCGGGTCATTTTCAATTTTATAACATATGAAACAATAAGTTACTCAACCCATTAGCCAAAGCATACCTTACTTGGCGTTGCAGTACACCACCATGGTCATCTTCAAGTTATCATAAGTAAAGGAACGGTGATTGTCAGTTAAAACTGTTTTATACTTTGGGAAACTTCTCTCCACTTCCACAGATATTATAGATGCATATTTGAAAAATACTATGTCACTTATTGTTAAATCATGTTCATAAATATCAGTTCTGGTTTTCTGCTGACAAGATATCGGCAATCTGACAAACTGTTTAGTATTCTTTATTTTTGTCCAGCACAAATTTTAGTATCTGTCTAATTTTGTCCCCAATCTCACCTTTTATATTTTGTATTCTCTCTTCCGCAATCCTAACTAACTCATTTGAGTTGGGCCGCGCCGTGGCTCAGTGGTTAGAACGCTTGGCTCTCACCAAGGCGCCCAGGGTTCGATCCCAGGCGACCGCAAAGTGAGATTTGTGGTGGACAACACGGCGCTGGGGCGGGTTTTCTCCGGGACCTCCGGTTTCCCCCGCCATCTCATTCCACCGGTGCTCCATCTTCATCTCATGTACGAGGCATGTTTTTTTAAGTCAGTACCGTTTTGCGATTCCGCTGCCGCAGCGCTACGGTCGGCGTCACGCGCATGCGCGCTGGTTACCTACATGTCTTGTCTACGCACTGACGCCATTACAGTCTGACTCTTCACTGTATATGTTGGTTACTGAGTGTTTAAGATGCCTCTGACAATCGTGAGTCCCGCCGATTGTGAAGTACGGGCTGTTATACGATTTATTAGTGCTAAAGGCGTAAAACTGATCGATATTCATCGTGAGATCTGTGAAGTTTACGGAAAAAACATTATGAGTGATGGAATGGTAAGGAAATGGGTGAGAGCATTTAAAGATGGCCGCACATATGTGCATGATGAAGAACGGAGTAGGCGTCCTTCGGTCGTTACTGAAGATTTGGTGCAGAAAGTGGATGAAAAGGTGAGAGAAAACAGACGCTTTACAATTTCATCATTGTGCGACTATTTTCCTCAATATTCTCGTAGTGTTTTGTATCGCATTGTGACCGAGAACTTGAAGTACCGGAAATTATGTTCACGTTGGGTTCCGAAAATGTTGACGGATTTGCACAAAACCCAACGTTTAGGCAGTGCATTGACCTTCCTTGAGCGGTACCACAATGAAGGTGAAGTTTTTTTATACCAAATTGTTGCTGGTGACGAAACATGGGTGGCCTACGTCACACCAGAATCGAAACAATCCATGGAATGGCGACATTCTTCATCACCCATAAAAGTGAAGTTTAAACAAACAATTTCTGCCCGGAAAATCATGTGCACAGTTTTTCGGGACAGAAAAGGAGTATTGCTAGTGGAGTTTCTGCCTCGTAATGGGACAATCAATGCAGCGTCTTATTGTGAGACATTGAACAATCTGCGCCGTGCAATCCAGAACAAAAGACGTGGCAAGTTGAGTAAGAGTATCATTTTGCTGCATGACAATGACCCTCCACATGTGACTAATCGGACCAAAGATCTTAACAAATCTTTTCAATGGGAAACTCTAGATCATCCTCAATACAGCCCTGATCTGGCGCCCAGCGACTACCATTTGTTCCTGCACTTGAAGAAACATCTGGGCGGTCAGCGTCTTCAAGACGATAACGAAATCAAAACAATTGTGATACAGTGGTTAACACGTCAGGCGGCAGAATTTTATGTGGAGGGTATTCAAAAACTGGTGCCACGTTATAACAAGTGCCTCAATATTCACGGAAAGTATGTAGAAAAGTAGATTAAGGTACAGGCTTTCATGTAAAAATAAAATTATTGCGATATCTGTGCCCGTCTTTTTTTAATTCCAAAACGGTACTGACTTAAAAAAGCATGCCTCGTATCATCAGTGTCGCCGCCTGCGGTGCCGTATGTAGTAAACGCGGGCGTTAAACACTACACATTTCATTTCATTTCTCATTCGAGTTAAATAATGTCATGCTACTTTCTTCAAGGGTTATGATATCCCTAAAAAAATGCAAATTCTGATTTAATGAAAGGAAATTTACCTTGGATTTGTGTATCAGAAAACAGATCCTTTGCGCTCTCAATTGCCTTGATTCTACCCTATCAAAGCTGTTCACCACTTCTCTCACTATTTGAAAATTGTCACAGTGGTATAAACATGCATTTAACCATGTACTCCAGCCGGGGGCAAAGCTATATTAGGGGATAGGACGCTGACCTGTGTTAATTGCATGTTTACCACACTTACAAAGTTACAATTTAATAAAAGATTATATATATGAACTTTCAATCACAGATTATTTTTGAAAAACTCAAAAAGCACATGGGTCAGAGTCAGATCGGCCACGGGAATCGAATCCTGGCCTCCCTAATGTGCGCTACACATGAGAATGCCCAATAAGTTCCTAAAAAAAGAAATAAAATGACCAGAAAATGCATCTAAATGTTAAAAATGACTTTATTATAAAAATGTGACAAAAACGCATTTTGATAACCTACAAAAACCATATATCGCTAACATTTGTTGCAGAATGCACTTAATTTCCAATAAGCATCGTCTGTGACTACTCAGAAAAAAGATGAATTTTCAAAATCCGGGCCCAAGTTATAAAGTGACCACTCTTCTGGAATGTGGAAAGCAATCGTTCGCGCCAAATTAGCCTGTTGTTCCACCATTGCCCATATGAGGTATGTCTGGTACTGAAGCGAGTTCAGTTGTTTTACAAGAGACCGTCCTTACGACGCCTAATGACTGTCTTAATTCTATCTTCACAAACCAGTTAACGGAAAATTTCAATCTTTGTCTCTGAAAACCAATAGCAATCCTAATTTTAAGGATTGCAGTTGGAGTTCTCAGTTGCTAAAGTTCCGATTTTCATAGTTCTGTCCGGTTTTACCCGCAACTTTCCTTCGTTATATGCGCAGGTCACGTCAGTGCGAGGTTAGTTTTGTGCATTTTCTTTTTATTGTGCTAGATTTACATCATTATTGTGTTATGCAGTATGCTTTAGTCTGTATCAACTTGTTCTATATTTCTGTGTATTGTTTTAACCTATCTTAATGCAAAATGTGAGGGCTGTTCAAAAATGATCACTTTTTTTGACAACATACCTTTACTCACCCTCATAAGTTTGATGTTCCTTCTCAAAATAGTCTCCCCTGAATGCGATGCACTTGTTCCAGCGTTTCTGCCAGTCTTCAAAGACACGCTGGAAACCATTTTTTTTAAAACTCCTTCAAAATCGCCACCGCAACCTTCACCACTGCTTCTGATGATGGATAATGCCTCCCACGAAGGCGTGTCTTCAAGTTAGGGAATAGAAAGAAGTCACATGGGACTAAATCCGAACTATAGGAGGGTGAGGCATACAGTTCACATTGATTTTTGCAAGATATTCAGCAACAACATTGGCAATATGCGGCCGCGCATTATCGTGGTGCAGCATCCAGCCTGCTTCACGGAAATGTGGTCTTTTGCGCCTGATATGGACTTGCAATGTTTTCAGTACATCCCTGGTAGTATTTTCCAGTTACTGATGTGTGTGCAGGTACAACATGCTGATGAACCATTCCATGAATATCAAAGAATGAGATGACCATAACTTTCCCAGCAGAAGCAACCACTTTTGCTTTTTGGGGGGGTTGGTGATGAGGAGATTTCCACACTGAGCTTTGCTGTTTGCTCTCAGGATCAAAATGATGTAGCCAAGTATCATCAGCAGTGATTACGTTTGAAAGAAACTCCGGATCTTCCTCTAACATCAACTTTAAATGCATGCAGACCTGCATTGCATGTCTGAGTTTGCCTGGTTCTCACAGGCGGGAACCAGGAGTACCAGCAATGAAACTACTACGGCAAGTTCGTTTCACATTATGCTAACAGAATATAATAAGATTGAATCTTAGTGCGCAATATTATGTCTGATCATTCTTTATTGAACAGCCCTCTTGTTATCTATTTTGTTCCATTTATTCCCCGCCACTAACCCCAATGGTCAAATGAAAATGAAATCTGTAGTGTTTAACGCCCGCTTTTACTACATACGGCACCGCACGCGACGACACTGATGATGCATGAGATGAAGATAGAGCACCGGTGGAATGAGATGGCGGGGGAAACCGGAGGTCCCGGAGAAAACCCGCCCCTACGCCGTGTTGTCCACCACAAATCTCACTTTGCAGTCGCCTGGGATCGAACCGGGCCGCCTTGGTGAGAGCCAAGCGGTCTAACCACTGAGCCACGGCGTGGCCTTTTTAATCATTAGATCACGTACATATTTATACCCCGCCTTTAACTGCAATGTTCATATCGGCGGTCATTCTCCTTTGGAACATATCGAAGGTGTTAACTCGTATTCGTTGGGTTTTAATCATTAGATCACGCACACATTTATACCTCGCCTTTAACTGAAAAGGTCATATCGGCGGACGTTCTTCTTTGGAACATATCGAAAATGTTAACTCGTATTCGTTGGGTTTTAATCATTAGATCACGTACACATTTATACCCCGCCTTTAGCTACAATGGTCATATCGGCGGCCGTTCTCCTTTGGAAACTATCGAAGTTGTTAACTCGTATTCGTTGGGTTTTAATCATTAGATCACGTACACATTTATACCCCGCCTTTAGCTACAATGGTCATATCGGCGGCCGTTCTCCTTTGGAAACTATCGAAGTTGTTAACTCGTATTCGTTGGGTTTTAATCATTAGATCACGTACACATTTATACCCCGCCTTTAGCTACAATGGTCATATCGGCGGCCGTTCTCCTTTGGAAACTATCGAAGTTGTTAACTCGTATTCGTTGGGTTTTAATCATTAGATCACGTACACATTTATACCCCGCCTTTAGCTACAATGGTCATATCGGCGGCCGTTCTCCTTTGGAAACTATCGAAGTTGTTAACTCGTATTCGTTGGGTTTTAATCATTAGATCACGTACACATTTATACCCCGCCTTTAGCTACAATGGTCATATCGGCGGCCGTTCTCCTTTGGAAACTATCGAAGTTGTTAACTCGTATTCGTTGGGTTTTAATCATTAGATCACGTACACATTTATACCCCGCCTTTAGCTACAATGGTCATATCGGCGGCCGTTCTCCTTTGGAAACTATCGAAGTTGTTAACTCGTATTCGTTGGGTTTTAATCATTAGATCACGTACACATTTATACCCCGCCAGTAGTATAGAATTGGGCATTTCGGCACAGTGTAGATAGGATGTTGAATTCTCCTCTGTGTTAATAAATGTGTGATGTAGAACTCTCATTGATTTAGAACTCTCCTATATGAAAATCGAGGTTTAAAAGAAGGGGAGTTGTGGCGTAGTGCCGTTCTCCCCTGTGCAGTTGAGGGGTTGGGATGATGATGATGATTGTGTGTGTGTGTGTGTGTGTGTGTGTGTGTGTGTGTGTGTGATGTGTGATGGGTGGGATGGGTAACGGGGGGTTCCGGGGATGTTTGAATTAAATGTGAATGCTTGTGTGTGTGCTTGAACTCTCATGTATTCTTTTCGATGTGTGTATGTGTGTGCTTGAACTCTCACATATGAATATCGAAGAGTCTAGGGTTCGATATTTGTGATGGGGTGGGATGGGTAACGGGGGGGGGGGTTCCGGGGATGTTTGAATTAAATGTATTGATAGTAATTCTTCGATGTCTGTGCTTGAACTCTCATATATGAATATCGAGTGTAGGGTTTGATATTTATTACGTTTAGTGTATGATATATGATGCAGTATCGTTATTCTTTAGATAAAAGAATATCGAGAGAATGATTAGGTATGTTTACTGGGAGAGATTTATGAAAATAAATGTAATAAGACATTCTGGTAAGGGGGTGTTCCCTATGCAGAATCTCTCCTTGAGCTATCGTATCCAAGAGCGATGTAAAGGTTAAGAAAAAAAAAGGTTAAATTCCATTCCCACATCGAGGTACGAGAAAATATAAAATCTATTCCACATTGAAGTATAAGGATGATGACGTGTTGTCATTCCTCAAGATTTGTGCATATATGTATATGTGTGGGTCATCTATGAATATCGAGTTCTCGGGAGGATTCATATATATGAATATAGGGTCCCCGGTTCGATAGCCATTCATGTACGCGAGGATAAACACTAGTCCTCCTCCAGTACAAGCGACGAGAGGGTGGAAGGGGGGGAAACGTGATAAAACGGTAATATAGTAAATTCGAATTAACAGGTCTCATCCTGTCCCGCCAGCTCGGGAACGAACGTGTCCTCACTTCACACAAACCCTCCGTACGTTTAGAACAATCGACGATAGGATGGGGAGGGGGGGAGACAGGTATGATCACGTTTCATCATCCATCTGCTCACTCGGGGAACGAATGCATTCTCACTTCACATCGCAACGTCAAGATGAGTGGAACAACAACTCCTATCATTGAAAGTGATACCAGATTCTGGGAGAATCTACGCAATTTCGAAGATTTGCAAAAGCATTGGGTTGAGCACCACGATGAAACGTGTGATGGAAAGATGCATCAAGTGATTTGCAAGAATCCTTCCCATCATGATTCGATCACATCTTATGCTCAATGCGGAAAGAATTGTAAAGTGTACCTAGGGTAAGTAGAATTATAATTATGTGTGTGTTAACGTGAAAGTGTTGTTATGTGTTATATAACTAATGATAAATATGTTTATTTCAGTAAAGCCCAAAGTGAAGATGTGGCATGCCAGTCCGAACAGGATCAAGGTGAAGATGTGTGCGGTCCGTACAATGATCGTCCGTTTAAGGATATCGGTACATCGAAACCCGAGGAGGAAGTCATAGAAAAGTGAGTATAAAATAATAAGAGTTTTACGTTAACAAGTGTATTAAATATTCACGATGTTGAGACATAGTTCGTGTATGTCCGCAGATCCAGTAAGAAAGGAGACAAGAAAAAGAAGAAGACGAACTGCAAACCGAGAATCGTCAAAGCCAAGAAGACGTTCGATCAAGACAGTTTCATCATAATGATGTTCGAACCCTTCACACCCTTCGCAGAAGAAGTAGAGGAGGAAGTTGCGAGTGATGGTAAATAGTGTGTGCATGAACGATAACGACATCTCCATCAGCATTGACTTTCGTGTGAACATAGGATTATACAATGAACTCCCATCACTTTACATTAAAGCTACACATGACGATACGTTTGTGTATATTACAAAAGAGGATTGGGAGGTAATAATGTCAAATGTGTGTGTTTTGGATACGTATCTGAAAGATGGTAAGCATCCATGTGCACCGTACAGTGAAAATATAATATATGCATTTAATATAATGTTATGCATGAATAAGATGCAAGAAATAACGTTTGTGAATACATGTTTAAATGTGGGCAGTATAAATCTGAATAGTACTGCATTCAATGGACTTAAAAGACTAATTCCATATATTGAAAGAAATTTATATCAGTTGTATGATATTCATAAATCATTATGTTCATATGATGCAAAAAGCAGGAGTGCAAGGAAGAGGATATTGGAGATGTATGTTAAAGTCAATAAAAAGATAATTTGAATTTGTAATGTTTTTATTTATTACACCTATATGATAGATTGTACAACATGAGTTAGTGGTTTATAAGTGAATAATTTATCATGAATAATTAAACAGAATAATGAAGTTTGTGCAGGAAAATTTGACGATGCTTGAACTTCCAATCTGACATTCACTGCCCCCGTCACAGTATCCTCAGGTTGATGAGAGCAATCGATGACGAATAGCGGTGCATATTTCAGAAAGTCGTTCCTTTTCAAAAGAGGGTAATTCTCCTTTCCATAGTAGGATGATTGAAATTTGGAATATTGATCATACAGAGATGGAAATTTCGAATTGGCGAAATCCAAATTCATATCGTGATAGGGGTAAGATTCACTGTTGAGATAAAGTTTCAGATTGGTGATATTACAATTATCAAATAGAGAGGCATCCTTAGCGAGATGATTCAATCTATCCACTTGTGCACCGACTATGACGAAACGTGGTTTTTCAAGTTTAGTCGTGGTTGCAATGTTCCATGTGAACGCTTTAGTTTGAGGTACAGCAGGTTGAGTGTGAAGGTCCAAGGTTCGAAATGCGACGTGTAGAGGTTTATCCGATTTGACGAGTTTAAGTTTATCAACTCGTTCAGAATCTGAAAGTCGAAGTACAGGCATCCTCCATTCGAGTCTAGTTAGTTGTATGGTTGTAGGATCGTTTCCAATGATACAATTATTAGAATCCTTAGATCTAATGAGAATAAGTTCAAACTTGCTATTAAGTATGACCTCCTTGTGATCGTCGGCGAAACCCAGCAACATCGAAAGAGGAACGATAGCATTGAAGATACCATTCGATGTATTCACGATGTCTACCACACCTCCTGGATAGATCCATCCAGCATTTAGTAAACGATTCGATTCCAGTTCATTCAGTGCTGCATAGTTACGCATCGTTGATGAAATGCCCGGATTCCTAGTTCTATCAATAGTCGTTCCATTCATATCCAGACGAATCTCATCGAATAGGAATGCCATAGCATAGTTACTCAATTTCGATGTGGCAACGCTGCCGTCGGGTTTAGTGAGAGTCCCCTCAATGTAGAGATAACTTCTACTAGGAAGCGTGTACAAATCTTCAGCTTGACATGGAATTCTAATTTCATCGTTCACATCGAGAGCTGACGTATTGTACGGTAGGAATACGTGTTCTTCCTCCTTACTGATCTTATCATCAAAGGTCGGAATCCCGGTCACGTCCAACACATCCATCATAGAACCTTGAAGCCTAAGTTAGCGAGAAATTTTCGATTAGACGATGTGATTAGCTTGCGGGTCGATGATCGAGTAGAGGTCAATCTCGAGAGATGTTTTTTAATATAGCATCGTCTCTTAAAACTTATACCCATTACGACGTATGTGCAATCGTACAGTGATGGTTTCGTTCCTGAAATCTAACTTATCGCCGTTCTGGTCTACCACTCTAATGTCGAGATGATCAATGAGATTCGTATCGATGATTGGTAAATATATAGGACTTGATGGTTCCTGCGAGATATGATAACCTGGAGGTACCGATGGGAAAAATTCATACAGAGAATGACCACTTTTACCATTGATGAAAGATCCCGTTGCAAGACTACACTCGATACGTATGATGCTGACCTTGAATATGTTAACCAAATCATTAGACTCGGTCAGCACGTTTGCCGGTACCCTCTGTTTAGAGGTGAAACCGAGAAGAGAAGCAATAGATCTCTCACGACTAAAGTCGATAATATGGGGAGATTGAATTTCTGATTTCATGGTGTTATTATTAGCACGTAGAATAAAGTCGTCACCGATGTCGAGAGCATCCTTGATCAATCTGGCGATATCATCCAATTCATAAGTACCCGGTGGAATTACTATACGTTCGACTTTTCCATCGCGAACGTAATGGAATAGATTATTACTCTCGTCCACATTCGGAATCGAGTAAAAAGTCTCAAAATTCAATAGAGCTATCTCGTAATGTCCGTTAGGATCCAGATGTAATGGTGGATTTAGAAATGTAGAGAAGCTGGTATCACTACCACTCACGGTGATCGTGTAACTCATCGAGGAGAAACTGAAGGCACAAGTGACCGCAAATCACAGAATCGAATTCTTGAAATCTCGTCGTATTATATAGGAGCTTGACACCCGAAAGGTACGTTTCTATCTCTTCCGGAGGTCTCAGATCGCCGAAACTGTCAAAGTAGTAGGCAACGTCACCATCCTTACGTACAGCAATCCAATGTGTACCAGGGTTATTTGATGTATCCAGATTCACTACTATTCTCTCATAGTATCGAGGACGTGGAGGTAGTTTATCGATCATGTAGACACCTCTAAAATGTGGAATGTGTAGACGTCGTGCATACGAATCGATCTCGTTAGCACTCAGGGCTTTTTCCGGGATAAATATAGGCCTCGCCCCGAGTTTTTTGATCGAAGATACAATCCTCTACCCTTACGACGTCTCTTACGGCGAAGACCTTTGCCCTGAGCCAAAGATTCCATGCGCTCGTTGTGACGTGTTAATTCTGCAAGTTGTTTTGCATCCGAACGTTTCTTATTGACAGCCGTAGCAATCTGAGCAGCACCTCCAGCTAGACCACCTGCTGCACCTAGAGCTGCTAAAAGTGGTAGCAAAGGTAAGAAACCACCTCTCTTGTTGCGACGTTTACGCATGCCAGCGCCCGCTGCCAGTTTACCCTTCATAAGTGTAGTCACAAGTCGAGCTGCAAGTCGTTCGCCCAAAGAAGCGTCGGCAGACTTTACACGTCTCCAAGCTTTCTCTACCAACACCTTATCGGCTAGACGACGAGAATCTGTATCAGTACTCTCTGCGTAAGCCCGATCGTGATCGAGACATGCTGAATCTAACCCGTTCACCGGTAAGTCACCTCTCTGCAAGCGTTTATGTAGTTTCGTTCCGGGACCGCAAAAACGATAACCCGGTAAATGTGCCTCAAATGGTAATGAATTAATCAAGGAATTAAGAATTCCCGAACCTTTGCGTGCACGTGTAGAGCGCATGTCACACTATGAAATAAAAAAGGCAAAACGTGCGCTTTATAAGTATACGATTCCTATGACGATTGGCTAAATCCAGTAAAGACATAGATTACCCTTATCACGAACGAGATAAAAGACAAAACTTATGCTTTATAAGTATTAGTCGCGATATGGAGATAGTAAAGCAAAAGTGTACGCTACCCATACAGGTGTTAGATTTCGAGGACGACATTCGCAAAGGACGACACGGTACGTTGTTTCCGAGTAACGTTAGAGCGCTCATACTGGGCAGTTCAAATGCTGGAAAAACGAACGTTTTACTCAACCTGCTTATTCACGAGAATGGTCTGAGATTCGAAAACCTCTACATATACTCGAAATCGTTGCAACAACCTAAATATCGATATTTACTCAGGTTACTGAAAACTATACCCGATATAGGTGTATTTACGTTCGATGATGGTGATAAAGTGATTCAAACATCGGATGCTAGAGAAAATTCGATATTCGTATTTGATGATGTGATAAATGAAAAACAGGGTAAGATAGCTTCATATTACAGTATGGGTAGACATCGTAATGTCAATGCTATATATTTAGCACAATCATATGTTAAAGTACCTAAACATTTAATTAGAGATAATGCAAATATGATTATATTCTTTAGACAGGATAATCTCAATTTAAAACATATATACGAAGATTATGTAAATACCGATATGTCCTATGATGAATTTAAGGATATGTGTAAACATATATGGGAGAGTGACGAACGATCCTTTGTTGTTATAGTACCAGAATATCCACTGAACGAGGGACGCTACCGTCACGGTTTTGATCGCTTTATCAGAATGAATAAATAGAATAATCCATCACTTAAGCAATGAGTATCGACAGGTTCGGATCCCGAAGAATCATACCCTCTAGGGGTGTGTTCAATCGATATATCATAACTAGAGATGGATCGGGAAACTATCGATTCAAGGGAAAGCGGTTGTGCAATATTCACGACCCTGAAGAAGGTGACGATGCATCGACTAAACGTTATGTGGATACGCATACGGCTGACGTCGAGAATCGAATGCAGATCTTCAGCGAGCAGACCTCGTATCAGCGTATGGGCGAGTTTGAAGCTATGCTTAGGGATCACATACAAAAATCGCTCGACATCCAATACAACAATTTAATGGAGTACTTAAGTAAATATGCATTTAAACGTGATTCCGAAAATAATGTCATTATAGATGGTATAAGAATGAAAACGCTGTTGGACCCCCTTCACGAACACGACGTTCCTAATAAAAAATATGTAGATGATAGGATTCCAATTCACGATTCTAATGAAACTCTATCATTTCGAATGAAGAGATTGAAGGATTTAGCCGAGCCGATAGAAGATAGTGATGCAGTCACCATGAGTTATGTTAATCATTTCTTTATACAGAAACACAATGAATTGCAAACGGGTTTAACTGAGACTATAACAAACATTGCCGATACTATTACACGGAAACAGAATGAATTACAAAGTCAGTTAACTAGAACAATCACCTCCGCTAGCGAGACTATTACTACAGCTGTAGAAAAAGAAGTGAAAGAACTAACCGCACGACAAACGGAACTTGATAATAAACTAATCACTATAAATAATGATATTCATACTATGAAAACACGAATGAGAAATGTTGTAAACACTATGTTACAACAATTGAAAGCACAACTCATAATTTCATTGCAAACACGTCCGTTTCGAGGTCCCTCTTTAAGGTATACGTTAACATCGGGACTCGAATACTATAAAGTTCCTGGAAATGGAAGTGTACTCTCGTGTTCCATCGTATCATCGGTACATCCGCATACTGTAAATGATACATTGTTTGCAATAAACGGAAGATTAGTTGAAAGATATCCTGTAAGAGTTGAAACTGGCGATATTCTATCGTTTACAGCACCAGTCGGACGTGCTAAAGATGGTCATATATTAAGTATAGAACTGATAGTTTCATATAAATTAGCAGTAGCTGATTAATTATACATTCATTTCGATATGGATACTGAAGCTATAAGACTTAAGGAATCCATTGCCCGTCACAGTAGGGCAATAAGAGAAAAGTTACGTTCTCTCAAAGGAATGAAATTCGAAACGCAACGAGTCATGTCTGAAGTTCTTCAACCTGTAACCGAACCATTGAAAGTAATAGCGAAAGCACACCAAGACAACAACGACGACGACGACGAAACTACAGATGATGCTAACGGATCTGATCTCGTGTCAAAGTATCTACACAAGGTTCGAACTGCCAGTTCGAGTGACATGGATAATACTTACGGCATACGTTACGAGGATAATGAGTATAAATTGGGTAACAAGACAGTTGTGTTTAAATCTGATGGTGTTCAGATAGGAACAGAAACGTATGAACCCACAGCAGGCTTATATGAATTATTATTTAAACGTTTACCTCGCAAGACATCGTACACAGATGATGATTTAGACGTGTATTCGCAAATCTTACAAAATACTCAAGTTTACAGACACGGCTACTCAAGAGATGGACGTTTAAGAGCAAATCGAGGGTTCAAGTATCGTCATATCATTCGTGACCTTGTTAGTAATCGAACTGGATTTGGTTTACGTTGGAAAGAACATGTACCGCAGAGAAAATTAGATTACATCTACTGGAACGATCCGAATGAAATAATAAACAGATTAAGATTATTAGTTGCGTCGAGGGATGCAGGTAATTTGAATCACTCACCCGAGATAGAAGAAATTATTACAGAACTTAAAACATCAAAAATTATAGCATGATAAAACGTCGCATTGCAACCGAGTTACATGCACCAGCTAGAAGACGATTTTTACGTCGTAAGATCATAAGCAAAGGAATGAACGATTTAGTACAAATAGATCTTATGGACATGTCTAATTATGCAAGAGACAATAGGAATTATAAGTATATTCTTCTTGCATGCAATTTTTATTCCAAGATGGCTTATGCACGACCATTACGTGATAAAAGTGGTATTAACGTTTCGACTGCTATGGAGGAGATATTGAATGAAATGGAATCGTTTCCGAAGAATGTTCAATCTGATAAAGGAAGGGAGTTTTACAATAAACATTTCCGCGAACTAATGAATCGTAATAATATTAATCATTACAGTACATTCACTCACGTTAAGGCTGCTGCAGTGGAACGTTTAATAAGAACGATCAAACTGAATTTGCATAAGGAATTTATTGTTCAAGGCTCATATCAATGGGTAAACATACTACCTAGAATTATTCATACATACAATAATACTTACCATCGAACGATTCGTATGAAGCCTGTAGAAGTTCGTGATAATTCTCTCCTCCTCAGCGTGTACAAATATGATAGAAGTCTGCGTGAGAAGCGAAGATCTAGACTTCATCGTGTTGGTGACTACGTGAGGATTTCTAAGCATAAAGGTGTTATGGAGAAAGGTTATCTACCAAATTGGAGTGTTGAAGTCTTTAGGATACGTACAGTGCAAAGGACACATCCATTGACCTATCTCATCGAGGATCTGGAGGGTAAACTGATTGAAGGAGCATTCTACGGTTATGAATTACAGAAAACTCAATATCCAGACACGTATTTAGTTGAAAGGATCATCAGACGTCGTGGTGATAGGATTCTGGTGAAATGGTTAGGATTTCCTACCCGTGAATGGATTAATGAGGTGGACATTGTATAAATAAAAAACACACAACTCAATAAAGAAATATAATTTTAATGATATATTGTGTTTTATTTTTGTTTGTTCACATTGATTCCTGACATCTTCTGTAACTGCTAGTCACATCGATAATATATAAATTCACATCTCCTTAACTTAAACATGATAATAACATTTTATACTTTTTTAAAAAATCATACATGATTATAGTTGAATTAACATTTAATTGTAGAGATTTTAACATAACGTACATGCTAGTTCACATTGAGTATATATAAATTCACCTACCCTTAACGTAAACATGATAATTACAATTTTAAGTAATTAGTAATATACGTTAAACAAACATCATACATGAGTATAGCTGAAATAAGAGCCTTTGTACATGCTAGTTCACATTGATATATATATATAAAATCTCCCCTCACCCCTTAACGGAGACATGATAATAACATTTTGATATAATTAGTAAATATATTTTAATAAAAAAAAATCATACATGATTATAGTTGAATTAACATTTCATTGATTTCTGCTATCTAACATTTTCAAAAACGACATGAATAGGAAACTATATTCCTTCACCCCTAACATAAACAAAAAAAAGCAATACGTTATCTTTCAAATGAAGTAAATATGTTATTATCATGTGCCTAGTAATACCTTTTAACTCAGTTGCAACACACTTTACAATTATACTTGAAACTCAATTATTTTATTTTTTGAAATACAGTAATATGTTATTATCGTGGCCTAGTAATACCTTTTAACTCAGTTGAATCTATGCTTTATTGAGAAAAGAAAAATGAAAATTACACTTGACAATTTTCTATAGCATAATGTCCCCATGCTAATGTTGAAAATGAATTATTGGGAATGTATCGTTTTGTATCGATACCACTTAAAGCTATCTTATTAGATTCAATGGTATGAACATCGTGTTTATAACTTCTGAAACATGTCTGCATGCTTCGATGTATCGTGTCAGGATGTGTAATACATGAGAGATATTGTTCAAAGGTTATGAATCTCATCGAATCTTTTGTTACACCTTTTGATTTTTTAATCACTTCAGTATCATATCGATAACAGTATAATTTGGATTTCAGACCTACATATTCAATCATCACTCTACCGGCTAGCTCATCCTTGAATAATCCTGAAATTTTCTTATTTGCTAACGGAATACCATACACATTATCAATTGGATAATTAGATGTATCGAATAAATGTATATTGGCTTTAATAAATTCATATATATCGCAGCTAGATTCGAAGAGAAAAGCATCCGTGTCCGTATAGATTAAAGTTACATCTTTCAATTTTTTCTTCAGAATTTCATAATAAAAATCATACATTTTATGTTTGGATAGATCCAGGATTGCTTGTCCTATGTATATTGGCTTATTCATCAATATTTCATCTCTGACCAATTCTATACCTATTAAATTTTCATCAAAAATCACGTACCTTATACACGTTTGTCGAGCTAACAATTTACGCGCTCGTTTCCAGCTGGTAGCTAAATGAAATGAATTATAACGTTTTACATTCTCTATAAATTTTCCATAAACACAATTATTCATTAACTTCCATAGATTTTGACCAAATTTCGTCTTATCTTCAATACGTTTACGAACGTTGAGTTCAATGTAAGGATTTATCCAGTTAGATTGTTTATAACCTATTACTCTATGTATACGCGATGGAATCAAACCAAGTTTAACACATTGTTGAAAATTGAGATAATGTAATACGTATTTATTTTTATCATTCAATGTTGTTAGCAATTTTGTATACCTATCACCTGGTGCGATTTCATTCAAAGGGCATAATGGCAAATCATTTTGTATATCATGAAGTTCCTGTGGATATTTAAAGTCTACTTCCAACACATATCCCACGTCAGAATCACTTGTAATAGACATAAAATCTATTGATTTAATTTCAGCATCAGTTAGCCACCTTATATCAGTGTATGGTAAGCTATTATTTTCCATTGTATAACTATATAAAGAATTGCAGTCAACGTACATTAAATAATTAGTTGGTTGAGTGTTATCGTAGCTAGTCATGTATCTGTTATTCGCCTTTGCATACCGTTTGGACACAGTGCAAATTCCACCTCGTATTCCTTTTTCGAAGAAATCTAGCATAGTCTTATCTGTTAATAATGAAATCTGTACACCAGTCGTTCTTAACATTGCATCATAGGCTAACCCGGGAAGTGTGTAATACTGACACGGGTCGAGTCCGTACAAACCGATACTTAATTCACGGAAGCGTTCAAACACGTCCGTTAGTATTAATGTATCGCACTTAAGATATATATTTAAATATTCACCCAGATTTTTAACATTGAATTCATTCCATACCGTTCTAGCATGACTATAATCCTCATCGCTTACATGATCAAACTGATGTTTGGATGGTAGACTATTCTCGTATAATTTTTCTATAGAATCCACATACGTGTACGGGAAGACACCTTTGCGTTTCATCAGTTGTCTATGCAAAGGATTCGTGTACGTATTATTGGTATAATGAAAATCATCTGATTCTAACATATCCGAAAGGTTACTAAGTTTTGAATCCAAAAAAACGATAGCTATCCAGAAATCTTAGATATATACTCATTCCATTCGAATTTGTATATCTTTTGCTAAAGGATAAGTAATTTTCAGAAGTTTGTGCAATACAGTTGATAGGTTCCGTATCGTAACCTAGTTTCTTTACTATGAAATGAGCATCGTATTTTGACAAGCAATGAAAGAATATTGGTATGAATCCTGGCATTTTCCTATTTAAATTGCAGTGCTTATGAGCTGGGCCAACGTAACTTCCAGTCAAATGACAATGATCACGAACCTTTATACACGAGTTAAGAAATTCACGTTTGCATATGTGACATCGTGTTGCATTTTGATATTCTAGCTCATCCACATCTCTCATACTTATTTCAATTTTATTAGCATATATATTAATGACCTGATTTGCAATTAACGTTAATTCTTTAAGAAAATTTTCAATTGCATATGGACCTTCAAATGATTTGAAACGTGTTAAATTTTTATCATAACTACAGACCAAATGTAATGCAATTGCATACGCTTCATATTTATGAATGGTACGGATCCAACTTTTGCTTGCTACATCTTGACACGAATCTACCTTACGTAAGATACATTCTATGTCTGCATAAACCACGAATGGAACTTTTAGACATTTCGAATATGCGTTAAATTCAACGAGATCAGTTTTACCAGCCTCGGGCATTCTGATAATTTGATTCATCATACACCTCTTTTTATGGCTATTTAAACGTGATTCTGATGTGAAATACAAGTTACAATTGTTACATAACCATTTTCGCCCATGATGTTTGGTTAACTGCTTTCCTAGCAAACGTGATAAGTCTGTTATCAGACAATAATGTCTTTTATACATTAAAAGATTAACATGATGTGCTTTTATCTCTCTTGGTTGATATAAGAGAATAATCGATTTATTTTCAACACCGTATATCGTTATTGAAATATTTGAATTTTGATTCTCGAATTTTTCTACATCTTTCAATGATACGGGGAATGTTATATTCTCAAAGTTAAATTCATTACGAAAATCATATCTTTTATAGGACGTGGGTCGATTCTTGTTACGTTCTACTGGATATTTGGATGCTAACAGACAGTATGCAAAGCAATATTTATCAGTATTACGAATGTTAATAACAGCTCTCTTCGATTTTATAAAGTCGGGTAGTTCAGTATACATCCCTGCATTCAATGAATCGTATTGTGTCACATATATTGTTAATTTCTCAATACTGTATAAAGCTTTTGAACTGGTACGCGATTCAAAATTATCCATATGATCTAGTATAGGTTGTACAATCTTCTCTTCATACCATATAGATTTATCTGTAGATTGCAATATCACCTCAAGTTTACTGTTAAAGTTAAATGTATGAATATTATCACTCTCTTGTGATATTATGACATATTGACAGGATAAACAGGATCCTATCTTAAGACCTGATTTATACGTGTTTAAGCCCTTATCAATTTCATTCAAAATTAAAGGTTTGCATTCTGCTAAGAATATGACGGGGTCAAGTATATTAACACAGTTGTAAATTTCATAGGTGGCTAAACGATTTTTGAAAGCGGACTCACTCTGAATACATCGTAATTGCTCAGCATGGGTCACGTTCGAACAGGTTTCATCTTGCTGAATCGAGGGTTGTCCAGTGGCAGTATCGGAGCATCTTGTCGCCGTTTCTGAAAAAAGAGGCAATTACAACATTCGATTAACTTTACATACGGGAACATTGATTTACATGTATGTAAGGTGGTAACAGAAATAACATACATGTTAATAACTTTTACATGTATGAATCCCAATTTTACGTAAACTCTATACTTTACGTAGAACGTAACATGCATGTAACTTTTACATATGAAAATAGTTACATAATGATTATGTATTTTACACAGCGGTTTCAATTATTGCTATCATCACGTAACTACAATATTCAGATAGTATGTAACTGTTTTACGTAATGCTCTCTCCCTTACATAAATGATAAAAACACACAACGTAAACCATATACATGTAAAATACCGTAACTGAACTACGATATTCACATGTACGTTTTACACATATAAATTAACGTTCTTTTTTGACCTACAACGTTACTTTTACGTGTAACAAACAATACATAACTAACATGCATGTGAAATAACGTAACTGAACTACGATAATCACATGTACGTAATTATTACACTTGAAAATTAACCCTACAACGTTCACTCTCAATTACTAATACTACATGACATGCGATAATTAACACTTTAAGTTCTAATACAACATGTACGATTTCACATTTACATGCAAGTAACTACATTCAATTACTAACATGTAAAATACCGTAACTGAACTACGATATTCACATGTACGTTTTACACATATAAATTAACGTTCTTTTTTGACCTACAACGTTACTTTTACGTGTAACAAACAATACATAACTAACATGCATGTGAAATAACGTAACTGAACTACGATAATCACATGTACGTAATTATTACACTTGAAAATTAACCCTACAACGTTCACTCTCAATTACTAATACTACATGACATGCGATAATTAACACTTTAAGTTCTAATACAACATGTACGATTTCACATTTACATGCAAGTAACTACATTCAATTACTAATACTACATGACGTGCGCTTTAAGTTCTAATACAACATGTACGATTTCACATTTACATGCAAGTAACTACATTTTCACTTTTTTTTATGAAATTTTGTTCATTAATTATACTCACCTTTTGACGACATTACGGGCTGCTTAAAAAAGACAATTTTTGTCGTTTGAAACCACTTTCTAGTGTTTCCTCGCCATGGTATTGGAGTATGCAGTCACCACGATTTAGTAAATCTTTCTGCGCTGCGGTCATGTGTTTGAATCTCTCCGGGAGGAAGACTTGGAATCCTGATGTTTCGACGACGACCCGTTCACCATATCTGGTCTTCACGGTTTTGACGGATCGAATGATGTGTTGAACGGACTGTTCTAATTCTCGTAGTTTCTTTGTGGGAAGATGTGTTCCACCTTCAGCTAGTTGATTTAGCTGTACCATCTCATGATCTGAAACAAACATATAAGCATACACGAATCAGTATTACTTCAACATTCTTCGTAAACAGAGATAAAAAATGAATTACAGTATACAACTTTTCTATCTTACCTGTAGGATCCATATTTCCAGAGAATCGACTGACTCCTCACTCGTCCGTACTGCAGTATTTATTAACAATCGCTCCACGCCCTCCCTCCCCTCCGTCCGGGAGAGGTGTTACTGTCTACATATTATGCTATATGTTTAAAGTAGTTGTGACTACGTTATGAGTTAAAACTTATTACTAGTAACTTTATTATCATAGTTTAAACTTTATATAGGTTCATCATTTTTTTACACCCCCCTCCAACCGTATCTCTCCTTCCCAAACACCATGTTGCGTGCGCACACTAACTGTGATTCGTTCCCTACATCTTGGAGGGGAGGGTGATATAGTTACACATTTCTTTACACACACATACTTGTACAAAATATATTTTTCTGAACATTTGATTTTTTTACATTTGGTATACTAACACATTCATAGTTTTGTTTCATCATTCATACAAATATATAGATTCATTCGTTTAATTTTTAAAATATATTCTTTTTTTTCCTAACGTTATTTGACAAAATTAGACTTCGCTACAGCAATAAGACTGTTTTGATCACCCCTGTCACTAGTCTGGAGAGATTAACTCTTTTTTTCTCTGACCTACATACCAAAGGGGATGTTGTTCAGTGGGGTATTCCTAATACTGAGGGGAGATTTTCTAGACCATTTTTTATATGGAGGGTGATACCTTGCCATGAATAGTTAGGATATCTACACTATAGATCCCTACTTGCATATATATATTATCATATTGATTGATCAGTTTTGTATTACTCATATATACTTAAGGACGAGATACTTTTCTCTCGTTATCTTAATCATTTTTAATTAGATGGTTAGTGCATTTATTTCATTTTCGATGTTATGTTCCACTTTTATCATGCTTAGAGGGAATATTCTTTTTAGGTCATCCTGCTTAGAGGGTGCGCTCCTTTATCATGAAAGCCCTTTCAAACAGATTTACATTTGCATTCTTATACTTTTCTCTCAATATTTTTTTATCATTCTTAAAGAGATGGTTACATTTGCTATGTCCCACTTTTATCATGCTTAGAGGGGAACATTTCTTTGTCATGCGACCCTCTCACAAGGATTTACATATTCATTCTTATACTTCAATGTGGAATAGATTTTATATTTTCTCGTACCTCGATGTGGGAATGGAATTTAACCTTAACCTTTACATCGCTCTTGGATACGATAGCTCAAGGAGAGATTCTGCATAGGGAACACCCCCTTACCAGAATGTCTTATTACATTTATTTTCATAAATCTCTCCCAGTAAACATACCTAATCATTCTCTCGATATTCTTTTATCTAAAGAATAACGATACTGCATCATATATCATACACTAAACGTAATAAATATCAAACCCTACACTCGATATTCATATATGAGAGTTCAAGCACAGACATCGAAGAATTACTATCAATACATTTAATTCAAACATCCCCGGAACCCCCCCGTTACCCATCCCACCCCATCACAAATATCGAACCCTAGACTCTTCGATATTCATATGTGAGAGTTCAAGCACACACATACACACATCGAAAAGAATACATGAGAGTTCAAGCACACACACAAGCATTCACATTTAATTCAAACATCCCCGGAACCCCCCCGTTACCCATCCCATCCATCACACATCACACACACACACATCACACACACACACACACACACACACAATCATCATCATCATCCCAACCCCTCAACTGCACAGGGGAGAACGGCACTACGCCACAACTCCCCTTCTTTTAAACCTCGATTTTCATATAGGAGAGTTCTAAATCAATGAGAGTTCTACATCACACATTTATTAACACAGAGGAGAATTCAACATCCTATCTACACTGTGCCGAAATGCCCAATTCTATACTACTACATTTATACCCCGCCTTTAGCTACAATGGTCATATCGGCGGCCGTTCTCCTTTGGAAACTATCGAAGTTGTTAACTCGTATTCGTTGGGTTTTAATCATTAGATCACGTACACATTTATACCCCGCCTTTAGCTACAATGGTCATATCGGCGGCCGTTCTCCTTTGGAAACTATCGAAGTTGTTAACTCGTATTCGTTGGGTTTTAATCATTAGATCACGTACACATTTATACCCCGCCTTTAGCTACAATGGTCATATCGGCGGCCGTTCTCCTTTGGAACATATCGAAGGTGTTAACTCGTATTTGTTGGGTTTTAATCATTAGATCACGTACACATTTATACCCCACCTTTAACTACAATGGTCATATCGGCGGCCGTTCTCCTTTGTAACATATCGAAGGTGTTAACTCGTATTCGTTGGGTTTTAATCATTAGATCACGTACACATTTATACCCCGCCTTTAGCTACAATGGTCATATCGGCGGTCATTCTCCTTTGGAAACTATCGAAGATGTTAACTCGTATTCGTTGTGTTTTAATCATTAGATCACGTACACATTTATACCCCGCCTTTAACTGAAAAGGTCATATCGGCGGCTGTTCTCCTTTGGAAACTATCGAAGTTGTTAACTCGTATTCGTTGGGTTTTAATCATTAGATCACGTACACATTTATACCTCGCCTTTAACTACAATGGTCATATCGGCGGTCATTCTCCTTTGGAAACTATCGAAGATGTTAACTCGTATTCGTTGGGTTTTAATCATTAGATCACGTACACATTTATACCTCGCCTTTAGCTACAATGGTCATATCGGCGGTCATTCTCCTTTGGAAACTATCGAAGATGTTAACTCGTATTCGTTGGGTTTTAATCATTAGATCACGTACACATTTATACCTCGCCTTTAACTGCAATTGTCATATCGGCGACCGTTCTACTTTGGAACATTTCGAAGGTGTTAGCTCGTATTCTTTGGGTTTTAATCATTATATCACGCACACATTCACAATCTCATTCTTCCAGACTCTGGGGAAGATGAGGAATTATCTTGGTCGGAGAAAAATCTCCACCCCACCGCAGGCAGATGCTCTAGCGACCGAGCTGCGGGCCCTGCTCTTTTATAAAAGTTCTAACATGCTATAATCAGACAATATTGCTTCCTGAACTATTCTCCCCTAAAATTCGATGCCAGTATTTCTCCGGAAATGTATATTTTGAAGCGACCTGAAGGAAAGAAAGTATTTTGAACCCTTATGTGTGTGTCTGTTAACACACATATTTGGGTATAAATGGCACAAAAAAGCTTTTATGAAGTGATGATGGATGATAAATTGTAATCGAAAGGTGTACACCGATATAAAGGGTTCTAACTACCTTGGTTATAGAATGGGAGTATATCAGTTTCCGCAGTAGTTTAGACTTAATTTTAATATCATAAAAAATCGAATGAATTGCTTAAATTTGTAACTTAAACATACAAATTTTGTTATTCATTTTTAAAATCTACTAATATTCTGCTTATCACATAATAACCGCACCCAAATATACAGACTTCGTGAAAATGTACGTTGTAAGCCCTTGTTCATTACCATGGTTATGTGACAATGATAAGTAAACATTTTTAACGGATCGCAGATACAAGCATTTTGCCACCGACATTGCTGACTTAGGTCATGGTTGTACTGGCCACAATCAGACTCTGTCCCCTGCTATCAGTCGGAATAGCTTGTATGTCTATTTTAAACCTTTAAAATATTTAAAAGAAATGCTACGCACTTCCTGGAAGAAGCGGTGTAAAATAAAAAAAAAAACTATCTAATAAACTTTTTGCACTCACATGACTTTCTCTACTGTTGTACAAATACAACGTTGGAGGTTTTCTCTTATTCTGAAAGATGAATGTCTGGTAACTCTAAGCTCTGTGTACCCTGTACTCATTTGAACATCATTTCATTCATCGTCCGATATGACTTAACGTTGCAGGTTTTCTCTTATCCTGAAAGATGAATGTCTGGTACTCTAAGCTCTGTGTACTCTGTACTCATTTGAACATCATTTCATTCATCGTCCGATATGACTTAACGTTGGAGGTTTTCCCTTATCCTGAAAGATGAATGACTGCTAACTGTAAGCTCTATGTACCCTGTATTTATTTGAACATCATTTCATTCATCGTCTGATATGACTTAACGTTGGAGGTTTTCCCTTATCCTGAAAGATGAATGTCTGATAACTCTAAGCTCTATGTACCCTGTACTCATTTGAACATCATTTCATTCATCGTCTGATATGACTTAACGTTGGAGGTTTTCTCTTATCCTGAAAGATGAATGTCTGGTAACTCTAAGCTCTATGTACCCTGTACTAATTTGAACATCATTTCATTCATCGTCCGATATGACTTAACGTTGGAGGTTTTCTCTTATCCTGAAAGATGAATGTCTGATAACTCTAAGCTCTATGTACCCTGTACTCATTTAAACATCCTTTCATTCATCGTCTGATATGACTTAACGTTGGAGGTTTTCCCTTATCCTGAAAGATGAATGTCTGGTAACTCTAAGCTCTATGTACCCTGTACTAATTTGAACATCATTTCATTCATCGTCCGATATGACTTAACGTTGGAGGTTTTCTCTTATCCTGAAAGATGAATGTCTGGTAACTCTAAGCTCTATGTACCCTGTACTCATTTGAACATCATTTCATTCATCGTCTGATATGACTTAACGTTGGAGGTTTTCTCTTATCCTGAAAGATGAATGTCTGGTAACTCTAAGCTCTATGTACCCTGTACTTATTTGAACATCATTTCATTCATCGTCTGATATGACTTACCGTTGGAGGTTTTCTCTTATCCTGAAAGATGAATGTCTGATAACTCTAAGCTCTATGTACCCTGTACTCTTTTGAACATCATTTCAATCATCGTCCGATATGACTTAACGTTGGAGGTTTTCTCTTATCCTGAAAGATGAATGTCTGATAACTCTAAGCTCTATGTACCCTGTACTCTTTTGAACATCATTTCAATCATCGTCCGATATGACTTATCGCTGGAGGTTTTCTCTTATCCTGAAAGATGAATGTCTGATAACTCTAAGCTCTATGTACGCTGTACAAATTTGAACATCTTGTCATTCATCGTCCCATATAACATAACATTGGAGGATGTTAAGGAAAAGAAGACAGTCAAAACAAAAGAAAGAAGAAATTTGTCTATGTTACTACTTTATTTTTATTAAATAAGGGCACTACAGGTTATTTGAACATGCTGTTCCTTTGTTTTTTGTGAGGCCGTGAAGTCAGATAGCTAGTATGTTGGAATTGATGAGCTACTGCGAATAGGGATATAGTGAAATATAACATTAAATAAGTAAGTGTGTGAGATGGAGTAGAGTGTCGAACCACTGGTGCTCACAAGTGTATCGATAAAACAAAAACAAATGCTCGAGGGGGACCCCTTCTTAAGAATTCCATCAGGCAGGGCACGTACTCGCATCCCGTTACTAATGAGGATGCCACCAACATCTGCACTACTCTTCTCAACTTGATTGGAATATTAAGTGTGTCAAGTCACGTGACCTCGGACGCCCGTCATAATTCCGCTCTGAGATAACACAGTAGTCGCGAGTTAATTGACTCAGGCCGTTCGTTACTCCTTGCCATCCAAGGCCACTTCCTCGTCTGGCACTTTCTCTTGTTTATTGGCGGATTGCACTGTTTGTGTTACCAGGCCGGGGGATTTAAGTTATACTCAGAGACAAGAGTTTTTGTTTTTAGTGATTTTTTCGCAAAATTTTCCTTTTTCGAGAATAATACGAGGGCTATCCAGAAAGTAGATTACGTTTTGGAATAAAAAGTAAACAAAGTATAGGAAACAAATTTTATTATATACAGATGAAAGCCACACTCAAATACTACTTTTCGACATAGTCACCATTCAAATTAAGGCATTTATCGTAGCGATGTACGAGCTTGGAAATTCCTTCGTCGAAAAATTCGGCCGCCTGCGCCTTCAACCACTTCGTTACCTCTTCTTGCAGCTGTGCGTCGTCATCAAAACGCTGCATAGCCAGCCACTTCTTCATTGCTGGGAATAGGTGGAAGTCGCTCGGTGCCAGGTCGGGACTGTACGGCGGATGAGGAAACAACTCCCACTTAAAAGATTCAAGAACTTCACGAGTGACATTTACCGAGTGGGGCCGGGCGTTGTCGTGAATCAACAAGATCTTAGAGCTCAACATTCCTCTGCGCTTGTTTTGAATGGCTCTTCTGAGTTTTTGGAGAGTTTGGCAATACCTTTGAGAGTTTATTGTAGTGCCTCTTTCCAGGAAGTCCACCAAAATCACACCTTTTCTGTCCCAAAAAACAGTCGCCATCATCTTCCTTGCCGACATTGTTTGCATGCATTTCTTGGGTTTTTGGGGAGAACTTGTGTGCCCCCACTGCATTGATTGCAATTTCGTTTCACAGTTCACGTGTTTCACCCATGTTTCGTCACCAGTAACGATGCGATCGAGTAAAGAGTCACCATCCTTATGGTAAACGTCCAAAAAGTTCAACGCTGCAGCCATTCGCTGATTTTTGTGGTCCTCTGTCAAGATTTTTGGAATCCATCTTGAACAAAACTTGTGGTAACCAAGCTTTTCGCTGATGATTTCGTGCAACAAACTTCGCGAAATTTGTGGAAAACTCAAAGAAAGTTCCGTTATTGTGAACCTTCGATTTTCACGGACTTTAGCATCGACTTTTTCGACAAGTTCGGCAGTCACTATGCTGGGTCTCCCACTTCGATCTTCGTCGTGAACATTGGTTCGGCCATTTTTAAATCTGATGACCCACTGACGCACTCCACCTTCAGTGATAATGTTGTCCCCATACACTTCACAAAGCTGCCGATAGATTTCTATCGGTTTACAGTTTTTTGCAGTCAGAAACCTTATTACTGCACGCACCTCGCAGCTCGCGGGATTTTCAATTAACGCAGACATTTCAAACCGTCACAGTATCTGAACGGAGCACAGCACGAACCTCTCACTAGCACGGCTAGATGCCGACTGAGCTGCGCAACGCTCTGACCCCAAGATGGCCGCGCTAGCCCCGCCCCTAGCGGAAACAGACGAAAACGTAATCTACTTTCTGGATAGCCCTCGTATATTTTTAGCAATAAATGAGAAAATTTCTATTATTTGTAGTCTGCATACAAAAATTTACATTCATTACAAATCACATTAATCCACGGTGTTCATTTTTATTTGTTATTTCCCGCCCTCCAATTGAAAGAATGACGTCATAACTCACTGTGAGTCTACCTTGAAATCACAGTGCCCTCTACGGAGAAGAAGTGGTAATTTTTGCGGAACAATAAACAAATTACAGCGCTCTGAGTGTGGTTGCGCCGATAACTAATAGAACCAGTTTCCCCTGGATATGAACACAGAGCACCGTGTCTTTATGGTCGAATGCTACTTTCGTACCAACATTAAAATTGGTGAGACATATAAATATAATTTAAAGTGCTACATAGAGGAGTTTATACAATGCTATCCGGCATTCTGACAAGTCCCTCAGAGCGTAATGTTGTCAAAACTGTCCAGGTAACGTCAAATTGACATACTTTTGTTTGTAACATAAACGTCTTACTTTTTATCAGTATACGATATAAATTATTTGTTATTCTCACGCTTAATTAAAATGTCTATTAATGTTGGTATCCTTATGTCTTTTAAAACCAATAGGTGCATCAAACATTTCCAAGATACAGGATCAGTTACTCGCAAAGAGAGATTGGACGCTATAAAGTGACTGGTTCCAATCTAGAAGCAATAAATAATGTTATGACAGAAAGACCCCAAGCATAACTTCTCGCAATACAGACAGTGTTTAAGGGAAAGGGACAAAGGAAATATCAGAAAACGGACATAAGACTATGTACTAGAGATATTTGCTTGTTTAGACTTGGATAAAAGCTTTGTAAATATTGTAACACTATTTGTAGAACAAGTTCTGCTAATTTTCTGGTTTGTAATGAAGCTCGAGGAAACTGTGGGTGATAGAAAAGAATTGAGATCAAATTGAAATATTTCTATTTTATTTGGAAGCTTTACAACATGCATATATGTCTACTATAACAGAAAAATAGATGTTCATTGTGAAATAAGTGATCATTGACTTATCATTTCGTATATTCTTCATGGTATACCTTTATGACTGCATAATTAGCTTTGCATTGTAGTATATAGTTTTTTAAAAAACAGTTATCGTATCTACGCACCAGGCGAAATTACGTACCTTTATATTACGCGGGCAGAACCACCTCTCAAATAGTATATTTACCTGACGGTAGAGGGAGGCCTCAAAGCTGCTATCAACACATCTAATACGATCGCACGTCGCTAGGAGAATCGCATATAAACTCGTTCCATCAGCGATGATATTGATGACGTCAAATTTTGCGCGGTAAAATTACAGATAAACATGAACACCGTGTATAATTTTAATTTAACATTCATGTGCTCATAGCATGAAGCTAGAAGTCGTGAAAAAATGCTTACAAATTTAACGAAAGCAAGATAAAATTGAACACTTAACAAAGCCAATATAGTGACATCATCATGAGCACTGAAGTAACAGCTAAGCGGTGCAACCAGGATTGGTGCACGCTATGGCGATTGTCCAATAACACGGAGAAATGCCAAGCGATACTGTTCACCAAGCGCCGCTTTCCCGCCAAATTCCCCACATTCACCTACTTTGGGCAAGGGATCAGGCGGGAGAATTCAATCAAGTACTTGGGAGTCAAGCTGGACAAGGGCCTAACTTTTCGGGAGCACATCCAGGAGCAAGCGCATCGGTCGTGTGGTGCAGTGGCATCACTACACCCTGTGCTTAGGTCTGCGATGTCTGTTCCCCTAAAGTTGCGCCTCTTTATGGCTCTGGTCCTCCCTGTCATGCTCTATGCGTGCGAAGTCTGGGGTATGGCCGCAGGCTCACATCTAGTTCTGCTCCAACGTGCACAGAATAAATGTCTTCGGATTATTTATTCTGTTTGCACAAGGTTCCCCGTGAGACTACTTCACGAGGCTTCATCCCTTCGCTATGTGGAGGATGAAATTAGGTGCTGGGCCACCAAATTCTTCGAGAGTTTACCTCAACATCAGAGCGCCCTAGTCAGATCCCTTGGGGATTATGTACCTCGCGAGCGTCGCTTAAAGCGATACCGGTAATCCCGCATGTCTTGCAGTCATTACCGGTAACCACATGATCCCCATTCCTGCCTAAACTAAATTACAGCTATCCAATATTTATTCTGGAAAACTCAAAATTCTACTTATCTTCTTCCAGGTTTATTAACTTATCCACCAGCGGTGCACGCTCACTGTAGCACTCGGTTCATCATTCCTCGAGGAGCAACAAGCTACCTCCCTTCTCTACACACACTTAATTTACACCCGTCATCCTGCAACCTCCCCATCCCGCCACTACGTGGTAAAGCTCTTCCCAGAGCAGGTACACGACTTGACCACCCTTCGGGCTGTTCCAAACAGCCCGCCAGCCGGAATTGAATTTAATTGAACAATAAACTGATACCACAGCACCCGGCTAGTCCGCGATACTGAGAACTTTTTGTCGAATGCTAACTGGAAATATTATTTATTCGATACCACACCGTGCACAGCAAAAAATTCCTATTATGCTTACTAAAGGGACTGAGAGATTGAACTTCTAGGAAGCTACATTACATTAACATAAAAATATTGTCCCTAAGGGCTTAAGAATGTGTTCCGAAATGCCCGAAAGTTAAAAAATGAATACAAACAATACCTCACCCACATTTTAAAACCAAACTGTTCTTATTGCCTGTACTGACACTGATCTAGCTGGTTTAATTCAGTAGTTTACATTGCCAGCTATTTTGATGCAATTATCGACTTCTTTTCTAAATTAAAAAATAAAAAAAAACACTTTCAGTTCCTGCACAAAATTTGTTAAATAATCATTTCTGCGGTGCCAAGTGCTGCAATATTGTAAAGGTACAGGAAACATTTATTTCTGAAAATTGCAGCTTGATAACAGATCGAATATTATAATTCCAGTCTAAACAAAAACCTGTGGCTCATCTTGTTTTATCTCGAATTAACTTGCTGAGAGCCAAATGTGAAATATTAGAGAGTAGTTACTTTGGAAATAGAGTAAGTACACTTGTAGACCATATCAAGGATCCCAGTGTTAGAGAAACAGTAGAAGAGAATCTAAAAGTTTGCTGCCGTATGACTTTGTCTACATTGAACTCCATTATGGCAAAAGAAACTGATGATGTAATAACCATAAAAGCTTTAGATCATTTGTTTGAGCCTTCTAGGCTACTTACTAAAATAAAGTATAGGTGATGTAAATCATGTAATGGCACAGCATTTAAACAACTAAATGCATTTAAAACCAGTGATATTACTTGTGATTCTGATTTGTTTCTTTGTTACAAAGAGCTTTGTAACATTGTTGAATAGCAAAGCCATGATGATAACGATATAACAGTGTAGATGTAGTAACAACACTCTTGACATTGAAGACAAAAGCTGATCCTTACCGCAATTTCTGTAAAACGTACCTTCAATGTCTTTGGTTGTCGATGTCAAACGCTGACAGTTATATTTTTCTCTACATATAACTTAATTGTGACAGACAAAAGCATAGCTATGAAAAGCGAAAATATTACAACTTGTTGTATGCTGCAGTTTGACGATGTCTGATGTATGATATTTGATCTTATTCATATTGCCTACTATCTGCTGATTTCAAATATAATATTTTAATTTGGGAAAAAGTAGTTTTAACAGCTGTGGTACTCTAGTTACTGTTACTTTTGATTTCAGCCATGTCATTACTCATTAATTCTCCCCGAAATTTTGCGCGAAATTAGTGCGAATTTATATTAAAATATTCACCATAAAACACCACCAATTAAAATTATTAATGCAAATTTTATAAATAATTGTCACCACAAAATCTTGTCTGTGGTTATAATCAAATCTTGCAGGACTTAGGCGCTATGTGATTTCGTTCGCCAGGCCAAAACATAAACAAAAGAACAACTTTCTCTTTCATAAGAATATTAGTATTTAAAGATCAAGAAACCTGTACCATCCTAACAAACCTTTCTACAATTCACATAACAGACGCCTGTAACATATTGTTGGTGTTGGTCAGTGCGATTAAATGTTACTGTATTGCAATTGTAACTCGAATTAGAAAGAGTATTCAAGTCTGAACAGGATGTGTTAATTACCAGGTTGTCTTGCGTTTTGTAAAACAAAGCAATGAAGCAACATCGGGAGATAAAGTGCTTATCAAACTGTCGGTGCTTATCGACGCTTATCAAAGTTCACAGAATATTATTGATTTTATGAGTGTTTGTAATGGACATTTAAATACTGTATTGGATTCCTCCCAAAAATGTTACATGGACATTTCAGGAAAAGCACGTTTTGAGACTTAATCAAACAGAAACTTCCATGATGCAAATGTGTGTCTGTGTAAAGCAGAACTTCAGTGAAATACTTAGCAAAGTTGGTATTCAATTCAGTATTTCGCAAGGTTGCCACAGGAAGAAAAAAATACCACACGTTTAAGATACTTTCATAAGAAATAGAACATTTACAAGGAGCATTACTTATATTTTGAGTCTTGTCAACCCTGAATGTTATTGGTGCCATCTCCAGCTCTCCAGAGGTAGTCCTAGTCGGGCGGGGCTATTTTTTTCCCCCCGTCCAGGAGTCTTATGCCGCAGTACTTAGCCGCTTCGCGGCTTAACCTGCCAAATGAGCTAGTATTTGGTTTCATGTTCTGTCTGCTGGGGTGTTTGAATTTGTTGGAAATTTAGAATGGGGTGTCCTTGTTTAATTCTCATAGGCAGCTACACTTAGTGTTCCCCCGTTTTGGGAGACACGATTTAAGTTTTTGCTCCGTTTTGGTTACGGGTTGTATAGCGCTTGATCCATCAGGCGTAAAAATTGGTCCTAGAGACATCTGGGATTTCTCTTGGGTTAACCAAGGGGCTCCAAGACGTCTCTTGGTAGTCGGAAGGATGGCAAGCGTCTTTGATCCCTCTGGTCATACCTGCCCAGCGAGTTCACTAAAGGGTTGGGGTGAATTTAGATTTTGTCGTACATTGATCGTGCCCTCTCGCGGATGACATCGACAATGTACGGGATCTGGGAGTGCTCATGTAGGATATGAGCAGGAAACCTCCAGTCTGTATCGTATATGACTCGAAGTGCCTTGTTCTGCAGCGTCTGGAGCCTGACGAAAGTGGTATTAGCCACTGTTCCCCAGATCTCTCAGCCGTACAGAATCATAGGCGGAATGATCGCCCGATACAGCTCGAGTTTGAGTCGGATGGGCATAGTTGAGCGGAAAATAGGGATTAGTGCCATCTGAAGTTTCCATTCGAAAGTTTGTTACTGCTGACCATAATCTACTTCAGACATTTGGTCAATAGAGCGTCATTTGTTTTGTTTACATTAATTTGAAACTTGTGTGTCAACAAAAACATGGAATTAACTCGTTAAAATATTCGTGCAGTCATTTATTATTATATATAAACTCGAGGGTATCTACCAGGCTAGATCCTCACAGAGTGAAGACTGACCCCCCCCCTCCCTCTGACGACCTGGGAGTTACCGAGCTGTCCTGAAAGGGTGCCCGGCGCCTCCGTGGGGTTTTCCATAGGGCAAGACCTAGAGACTAACAAGCTCCCCCCCCCCTCACCATCTGGTCCTGAAGGCTACCGATATGACCTCGGTGGGGCCGCCTGGTGATCTAGCACACCTTCTACTAGCTATGCTGGCTAGTACGTGGGAATATATAGCTTCCCTCAAACCCGTCCGAAGACGTACCCGATCTCCCACGGGTATCGGGAACCACTACCCCCTCGAGTCCAACCCAATCCGAACAACTCCCAATCAGGGAGGGGCTCGAATGTTTGGCCCGAAGTTCCTCTAGTAACGTCAGAGGTACAACGAGTGCTGGAGGTCCGCAGCGCTCGCACCACGTCAGCTTAAGGGACGGATCCCCTCCACTACGGAAGTAATTTATTATTCGAAGTTGATTATCAAGACAAGAGAGCATCGATCAACTTACTTCCACATTTGACGACGAAGCGCCAAAAACGCTGGTATAACGCCGTTCACTCAATGATGAAGCTCGTGAAGGTTGTCCAACATCAACCGTTGTGCCAGAAAGCATTGATGCTACGCAAAATCTAATAATACAAGATCGTCATGCGACATACAGTGAGACTGAGACAACCCTAGGCATTAGTTCCACCAGCATATATAAAATACCACATGATTATTTAAACGTGAAAAAAGTTTCCTCTCGTTGGATCCCACATAATTTGACGCAATCTCAAAAACATGCTCGTGTCAATTTGTGTACAAAAATGGCGGTGCCTCAAAAGACGTATATAAGATTATAACAGATGACGAATCATGGATCTATGTGTATAAGCCGGAACATAAACAGCAGTGGACTGTATATGTGCTTCAAGTTGAAGCAAGTCCAACAGAAGCTGTTCGCACTCGAAGCACCTCGAAGCAAATGGCCGCCTGCTTTTTCAGCAAAACTATACCTTTATAGGGATGCAAAATGGTCCATGCCGAATGGTACACAACCATACGTTTGCCGGAAGTGTTCGGTGAAGTAAGGAAAACCAACAAGAACCATAGGATGGTTATTCATCAAGAAAATGCGAGCGTGCACACATCTCCTCTAACAACAAAGTACTTCAAGGCTCAAAAAGTCGAACGGATGGATCATCCGCCATACAGTCCTGACTTCTCTTTGTTCTCTAACATCAACAATAAATTGCGCAGACAACGAATTTGTTTGGCAGAAGCCGTTGATGCCTTCAAAAACCATGTTTTGTAGGTGTCTCAATGCTTTGACGAATGGTTCATGACAAATGATCATAAAGGAAAATATTTTGAAAAACAATAAAGCAGTTTTCAATCAGAAATTACTTTGTTTTAATTATTGGGCTCAAAATATAAATAATGGCCATATATATGCAAACAGCGTCTGAAGCGCCCTTTATTCTGAATGATTTAATAATAATTAATAATTAATAATAATAATAATAATAATAATAATAATAATAATAATAATAATAATAATAATAATAATAATAATAATAATAATAATAATAATAATAATAATAATAATAATAATAATAATAATAATAATAATAATAATAATAATAATAATAATAATAACAATAACAATAACAATAACAATAACAATAACAATAACAATAACAATAACAATAACAATAACAATAACAATAACAATAACAATAACAATAACAATAACAATAACAATAACAATAACAATAACAATAACAATAACAATAACAATAACAATAACAATAACAATAACAATAACAATAACAATAACAATAACAATAACAATAACAATAACAATAATAATAATAATAATAATAATAATAATAATAATAATAATAATAATAATAATAATAATAATAATAATAATAATAATAATAATAATAATAATAATAATAATAATAATAATAATAATAATAATAATAATAATAATAATAATAATAATAATAATAATAATAATAATAATAATAATAATAATAATAATAATAATAATAATAATAATAATAGTAATAATAATAATAATAATAATAATAATAATAATAATAATAATAATAATAATAATAATAATAATAATAATAATAATAATAATAATAATAATACAAAAGTATTATATAACCTTACACACAAGAAAAATTTAAATCTGTTTAAAAAGTTGATGAATTTCGAATAAGTTTTTCTGCGGCAGCAGCATTTTCGAGGTTTTGTTATTGGTTTGAACCATTGAATGTGCTTTCGATTTTCACTTGTTTCGCGTAATGTCACGGAGAGAAAGTGTGAAATTTTAAGGCAGGGATCTAACGGCCCTTTTGTTAAACCTTGGGATTCCTGTTCACTTACAGCTACAACGGAATCTACTCCAAGCGTTTGTTTGGATTACCGTGAAGTAGATGCAAGAGTGGGTAGATATTGGCGTATTTACTCTACAAGCATTACGTAATCAGCCGAAAGCGCATGTCATCACGGATCGTTGAGTGTGGAGAACATTTAACACATTATCAGTCATAGCCCAGAATGCAACGGGTCAGGATGTTCATAGACCACTCTTGATTTACTTTCAACGGTAAGTTTTATATCTAGACTTTTGGAGTATTCTAAGTGGCGCTCTTTGTATCCTTCAATGTTCCCTCTCCCCACCTCTGTCTACCTCTCTCTGTGCTGTCATGTTTTATAAACGGGTAACTAAAGTGCTGTTGTGTTTTGTGTAATTTACGTCCTCCAACGTTGTCATATCGTACGATGATTGAAATGATGTTCAAATGAGTACAGGGTACATAGAGCTTAGAGTTATCAGACATTCATCTTTCAGGATAAGAGAAAACCTCCAACGTTAAGTCATATCGAACGATAAATGAAATGATGTTCAAATAAGTACAGGGTACATAGAGCTTAGAGTTACCAGACATTCATCTTTCAGGATAAGAGAAAACCTCCAACGTTAAGTCATATCGGACGATGAATGAAATGATGTTCAAATGAGTACAGGGTACATAGAGCTTAGAGTTACCAGACATTCATCTTTCAGGATAAGAGAAAACCTCCAACGTTAAGTCATATCGGACGATGAATGAAATGATGTTCAAATGAGTACAGGGTACATAGAGCTTAGAGTTACCGCACATTCATCTTTCAGGATAAGAGAAAACCTCCAACGTTAAGTTATATCGGACGATGAATGAAATGATGTTCAAATAAGTACAGGGTACATAGAGCTTAGAGTTACCAGTCATTCATCTTTCAGGATAAGAGAAAACCTCCAACGTTAAGTCATATCGAACGATGAATGAAATGATGTACAAATGAGTACAGGGTACATAGAGCTTAGAGTTACCAGTCATTCATCTTTCAGGATAAGAGAAAACCTCCAACGTTGTCATATCGAACGATAAATGAAATGATGTTCAAATAAGTACAGGGTACATAGAGCTTAGAGTTATCAGACATTCATCTTTCAGGATAAGAGAAAACCTCCAACGTTAAGTCATATCGAACGATAAATGAAATGATGTTCAAATAAGTACAGGGTACATAGAGCTTAGAGTTACCAGACATTCATCTTTCAGGATAAGAGAAAACCTCCAACGTTAAGTAATATCGGACGATGAATGAAATGATGTTCAAATAAGTACAGGGTACATAGAGCTTAGAGTTACAAGACATACATCTTTCAGGTTAAGAGAAAGCTTCTAAATTTAAGTCATATCGGACAATGAATCAAATGAGGTTCAAATGAGTACAGGGTACATAAAGGTTAGGTTTTTTTCGGGGTTTTCCCTTATCCAGGTAACTCACCCTTTTCGAGATTCAAACTCGAGACCTCTTGAAAGCGAGGCAGACACGCTACCATCTATGCTACCGAGGCGGACAACTAAACTTACTTTCAACGGTAAGTTTTATATCTAGACTTTTGGAATATTCTAAGTGGCGCTCTTTGTATCCTTCACTGTTCCCTCTCTCCACCTCTGTCTTCCTCTCTCTGTGATGTTTTATAAGAGTAACTAAATTGCTGTTTTGCACGCTGCATTTTCTAGGTATTCCAAATTATATTTATACAAGGATATTACATGAATTGGTCCCCAAATTGTTAGTTTGTATGTTAAGGACGATATCTAGGATATCTGCACTGCCGGTGTACCGCAACTTACATGACAAAAATGATGCTGTCACTTTTAAACACAGTTCAAACCCCTGGGTGTGCGTGCATCTGGATTGATTGGTTCGCAAGGAGACCCATATCTACCAACGAACATTTGCTGGTTCTAATAACTGGGAGATGGGGAAATATGAAGAAACTTTTCCAAATTCTGAAAATGTGAGGAAAAAACATCTAAAATATGTATATAAAGACAAAATATGGTTTATGGTTTCGGAACAGCTTCATTTCATAAGTTTAAAAATAGGCTTTGTTGATGTTATGTAATTATAGAATATAAAATTAAATACAATAAATCACGTTAATGCTTATAAAACCCTTAACTATGCAAGAAAGAGAAAGCAGTTACTGGTTGCTTTGTTTCTGCCTAATGCTTAATCATAATTTACTACTAAAAGCATTGATTCACGAAAATAATAGCATTTCATTTTGTACGTGACGTCACATAGAAAATCCACATTTTCTCTAATGTACCTCAAAAGGTTGGTGCGAGTTTTCGAGATATGTTACACAAAAAGCTGCGAAATATGACATCTGACAAACCAGTTCATTGAAGAAAATTGTCTGAAATATGAGAATTTAAGGGCGAAATAAAATTAATTATCTTATAATTTTAATAATTAGTAATAAAACAGCAGTAAATGGCCCGTTTGGAAGGAAATAAATTGTGTTATTTCAAAAATTACTCAAGATTAAAATTAAATAGAATGAACATTTCAGAGCTCATTCTAGACTTCGCAAGAATGAGTGGCAGGCAACCATTTTCTCTTGTTCCTTTCATAATACATATCTCCGATTTTCAATTCTAACGTCAACTTGAAGGTGATATCTACGGTAAAATACCTTGGCGTTATACTGGATTGTAAATTAACATTTCGATCACACTTGGATTACATTGCTGAAAGAGCCAGCAAGCTCCTCGGTGCGCTCACAACAACAACAAGACCCACCTGGGGTCTGAATTCTAGTATTCTTAAAATTATATATCAATGTGTTGTAGTGCCCCTAATTTTGTATGGTGTATCTGCATTCCAGGAAGTTCTTAATAAAAAATGGGCAGCTAAAAAACTTGCACAAATTCAAAGGGGATTCCTCCTTCGCATAATTCGAGGATATCGTACAATCTCCACTGATGCAGCTCAGATTATAGCTAACATTGAACCTTTGGCTCCCACTGGTTTATCAACAGCAACTATTATGAATTTAAGACATGAATGTGAATGTGCGTCTTATCTGTCTCACTTAAAACTACAAATCCCGGAGCATCCTACCACAGCAGGACACACATCAAGTTTTGTAACCTGTTTAAAGGAAATATGTAATTTTCATGATTATTACATATATACAGATGGTTCGCGTTACCAATTTGAAGATAATATATCTGCAGTAGGATGTGCTTTTGTTGTTTATGAAAACCAAACGGAAATAACTAATTCCATGTTTAAATTGTCACCTGAATGTTCTGTATTCCAGTCGGAGCTCTTAGCAATTAAAGAAGCTATAAAATGGTGTACTGTTAATGGGAACAGTGCCCGTATTCTTAGTGATTCACAATCAGCTCTACTCGCTATTAATGATAAATACAACTTAAATTCATTAGCTCATGAAATGAGAACCTTGCTTCAAAACCATCCAGGACATATTTGCATGGGATGGCTTAAAGGGCACAGTGGAATTTTAGGTAACGAGAGAGCTGATTGCTTGGCTAAGAAGGCTGCAGAATGCAATCTTCCTGTGACATACTCTTATGCGCTATTTCTACTGTAAGGAGAATAATACATCAACATATTCTTGAAGAATGGAACCAACAATGGCTAACAACTCCAAATGGAGGTTTAACAAAAACATTATTTTTCCCTAGTGTATATGACAGAGGAAAATGTGAAACTCTTGTACCAAATTTTGTTTTGACACAATTTTTAAGTGGAAATGGTAAATTTGGTGAATACTTATCACGTTTTCACTTAACATCTAACCCCGAGTGCATGTGTGCTGAAGAATTTCAAACTCTGGTTCATCTCCTTTTCTGTTGTACCATTTTCTGGAGAGAAAGACAAGAATTAATATTCAAGCTAGACTCTCTAGGAACTGAATTTTCTGCTCCGCTCACATCTTTGCTAATGAAGCCACAACAGTATAAGTACTTCATGATGTTTATAAACTAAGTGTTTAAACGTCTGAAATAGTTTAAATTAATATGCATCAGATTATAACATCATTTCTTCCTTCTAGTATTTAAAATATTTTTGTTAAAATTGTGTATTTTTATGTATCAACTCTAACCCTAATATACCACTGTGTAAAATAGGGTTAAATAAATCTGGATAAATAAAAAAAATTCTTAAAATGCCGAATTTGCATTATAGTCAAAACAATCCGCTTTGAGTCATCAGCCAACTGGCAGTAGACTCAAAAATCTCCTAAATTACGAGGATTATTCATAAAGTAAGGTCCGATTCGTAGTAGCTCATCTAATTTCGCGTGAACATTGAAATGCACATGTGGACCAACTCCCAGCATGCTTTGCACGTAAACAATACCACTTGCATTGGTAGTGGTGCAGTGTGCTGTTAACAGTGATAATTAACATTGTTTCAAACAATCAAGCGGCCCGCCGATTGTGAAATACGTTCTGTGATTCGGTTTTTGACGTCAAGGAACATTTCAGCAGCGGACACTCATCGACAGATTAGTGAAGTGTAGGGCTCCAGTGCGATGAGTGACAGGAAAGTGCGTAAGTGGATTCGAGCTTTCCATAATGAACCGCGATCAGCCCGGCCATCAGTGATCACAGAAGATTTGGTCAATGCCGTAGATATACGTGAAAACCGGCGATTCACAATTTCCACTTTAGTAATGGAATTTCCAGATGTGGGTAGAACTCTGTACAAAATTGTCTCTGAAAATTTGCAATTTCGCAAATTGTGTCCACGTTGGTTTCCAAGACTGCTTACTGAGGAACACAAAATTACAAGTATGACTTGTGCACTGAACTTTTTGAGCCGATATCATGAGGAAGGAGATCAACTATTGGAATACATTGTCACTGGGGACGCGACGTGGGTCTCTCTCATGACTCCTGAGTCAAAACGTCAATTGATGAAATGGCACACGACAGCACCAGTCAAGGTCAAGGCCAAGCAGAAAATCTCAACACGGAAATTGATGGCATTCGTGTTTTAGGATAGACATGGACTGTTGCTAGTCGAGTTTATGGAACGAGGGACAATTACCAATGCAGACGCTTACTGCAGTACTCTGACTAACCTCCGACATGCAATACAGAATAAGCGACGTGGACTTCTAACGTCTGGAGTGTTGTTGCTGCATGACAATTCCAGACCAAATTCTGTCAGGCGAACCCAAGATCTCGTCATCTTTTGGATAGGAACAGATTGACCACCCACCGTATAGTCCAGACCTGGCACCGAGCGATTTTCACTTGTTCCGCTACCTAAAGGAGTTTCTCGGTGGCAAGTGCTTCCGCACAGATGACGAGGTGAAGGAAACAGTTGAAGACTGGTTATCCTCACGAGCGGCAGACGTGTTGTTGTTATTGTTGTCAAATGTTAGGCTTTGGCAATGAAGCCATTAGCTCTCTTACTCTCCAATATTTCTGTGTAGTGGGTCCGGCAGGTAGCACTTCACAGGTTAAAAGATGTTCTTCAGTCATTCCCTCTTCTTTGTTGTCAAATGCTAGGCTTTGACAATGAAGTCATTAGACCTCTTACTCTCCAATATTTTTGTGTAGTTGATCCAGCAGGTAGGACTTTACAGGTTAGAAGATGTTCTTCAGTCATTTCCCCTTCTTTGTTTTCAAATGCTAGGCTTTGACAATGAAGTCATTAGACCTCTTACTCTCCAATATTTCTGTGTAGTGGGTCCGGCAGGTAGGACTTTACAGGTTAGAATATGCTCTTCAGTCATTTCCTCTTCTTTGTTTTCAAATGCTAGGCTTGGCAATGAAGTCATTAGACCTCTTACTCTCCAATATTTCTGTGTAGTTGATCCAGCAGGTAGGACTTTACAGGTTAAAAGATGTTCTTCAGTCATTTCCTCTTCTTTGTTGTCAAATGCTAGACTTTGGCAATTAAGTCATTAGACCTCTTACTCTCCAATATTTCTGTGTAGTTGATCCGGCAGGTAGGGCTTCACAGGTTAGAAGATGTTCTTCAGTCATTTCCTCTTCTTTGTTGTCAAATGCTAGCCTTTGGCAATGAAGCCATTAGCTCTCTTGCTCTCCAATATTTCTGTGTAGTGGATCCGGCAGGTAGGGCTTCACAGGTTAGAAGATGTTCTTCAGTCATTTCCTCTTCTTTGTTGTCAAACGCTAGGCTTTGGCAATGAAGCCATTAGCTCTCTTGCTCTCCAATATTTCTGTGTAGTGGATCCGGCAGGTAGGACTTCACAGGTTAGAAGAAGTTCTTCAGTCATTTCCTCTTCTTTGTCAAATGCTAGGCTTTGGCAATGAAGTCATTAGCTCTCTTGCTCTCCAATATTTCTGTGTAGTGGGTCCGGCAGGTAGGGCTTCACAGGTTAAAAGATGTTCTTCAGTCATTTCCTCTTCTTTGTTGTCAAATGCTAGGCTTTGGCAATGAAGTCATTAGCTCCCTTGTTCTCCAATATTTCTGTGTAGTGGGTCCGGCAGGTAGGGCTTCACAGGTTAAAAGATGTTCTTCAGTCATTTCCTCTTCTTTGTTGCACAGAGGACAATCTGGACTTGTATAAATTCCTATTCTATGTAAGTGTTGGCCAAATAATCATGTTCCGTAAGTAATCTAAAATTTGCTACTGCAGCTTTACGTGGGATTTCTGGAATAATTTCTGGATTTTTAACTAAAATGTTCTATTTTTTATCTTTAGCTTTGTTATATATTGATTGGTTTTGTTTGTTTTTATATTTGCTTTTGATTAATCTTTTTATGGATGTAAAGGGTAAGTTTTAACTTTTGTTCTGAATTAAATGTGCACCTTTTTGACAAGAAAATCAGCTGAATCATTTCCAGAAATTCCACAATGTGCAGCTATCCACTGTAATATAATTCTTTTCTGTGGTTTTTGCAGATGTTTGATCATTTTGTGACATTCTTTAAATTGGATTGACCTCATTTTATATGAACTTATTGCACTTAATGCTGCTTTAGAATCAGAAAGTATGACAGAATTTTTGAATTTAATCTATTCTGTATAGAAGGTGTTGGAGTGAAATATGAATAGCCGACAGACGTATAGATAGACAGACAGACGTAATAGGCGGCAGACGTGTATGACGTCGGTATACTGATACTTGTAGAACGTTATGACAAATGTTTAAACAAATATGGCAACTATGTAGAAATATAAAGAAATATGTAGGGAATCCAATAATTTTTGTAAATATTTATGATGGTTTAATTTATAAAAATGAACGGACCTTACCTTACGAATAACCCTGGTATAATAGCTCAAAACACATTTGTATTACTTCAAATGTTGAACTGACAGTAATGTTTCTTCTGTGGTTGGAATTTTGGAATACAGACCTGCCCTTGTTTACATAAATATACAGTAAATAACTTGAAAGCAATATATTTTAGGCTAAACATGCCGTTAGAATCATTTAACTGGTTGGGAAACTGCTTCAGGGAATTTGCCCCTCCCCAAAGAAAATGAGTTGCTGTTGTACAGCCCTGAAAGTGAAATGTTGACAAACGTCAGCTCAAACAATGAGGCATATGTTAAACAGCATCTCCATCGGCATTGCCAGACAAATAGAACCTACTCGCCAGCTTACGTCACACACTGCTACTTAACAAGAAATATAACTACATAAAACAAAATAAGACCTGAAGTTTTCCTGGCGACAAATATGTGCGAGATATTCTAGGGAAACAAGCCAGCTGAAAAGACGATTAAAAATCGATGCTTTTTTTATTTATCCAGATTTATTGAATCCTATTTTACACAGTGGTATATTAGGGTTAGAGTTGATACATAAAAATATACAATTTTAACTAAAATATTTTAAATACTAGAAGGAAGAAATTATGTTTTAATCTAATGCATATTAATTTAAACTATTTCATGAAGTACTTATACTGTTGTGGCTTCATTAGCAAAGATGTGAACGGAGCAGAAAATTCAGTTCCTAGAGAGTCTAGCTTGAATATTAATTCTTGTCTTTCTCTCCAGAAAATGGGACAACAGAAAAGGAGATGAACCACAGTTTGAAATTCTTCAGCACACATGCACTCGGGGTTGGATGTTAAGTGAAAACGTGATAAGTATTCACCAAATTTACCATGTCCACTTAAAAATTGTGTCAAAACAAAATTTGGTACAAGAGTCTCACATTTTCCTCTGTCATATACACTAGGGAAAAATAATGTTTTTGTTAAACTTCCATTTGGAGTTGTTAGCCATTGTTGGTTCCATTCTTCAAGAATATGTTGATGTATTATTCTCCTTACAGTAGAAATAGGACATAAAGGGTATGTCACAGGAAGATTGGATTCTGCAGCAATCAGCTCTCTCGTTATCTAAAATTCCACTGTGTCCTTTAAGCCATCCCATGCAAATATGTCCTGGATGGTTTTGAAGCAAGGTTCTGATTTCATGTGCTAATGAATTTAAATTGTATTTATCATTAATAGCGAGTAGAGCTGATTGTGTAATTTTAAGAATACTAGAATTCAGACCCCAGGTAGATCTTGTTGCGAAGGCACCAATGTTGTTGTCGATGCTTCGGGAGCGTACATAGACAAGGGCCGTTACGCCGCGAGGTTAATTTTTTAATTGTTTTTCTTTTATGTGCAGGAAGTATTCTATTTCGTCTAAATCTTTGACTCCGACATTTCACTGAACAACGCAGCCTTTAAGGTCCCTGAATAAAAAAAAAATATATCCCAGAATATTTTAACGGGCCATTCACCCACCACACACAAGACACTCTCTCCCCTTAAAGACCCACTCTTAGAATATCAAGAGAATGTGCAGAAACAGTTAAATAACATCTTCTTCTTCTTCTTCTTCTTCTTCTTCTTCTTCTTCTTCTTCTTCTTCTTCTTCTTCTTCTTCTTCTTCTTCTTCTTCTTCTTCACTCCAAGGGCTAGGCAATGCTGCCTGTTCAGTCTTAAAACATGTCTGACCATTGTTTTCGTGGTCTTCCCGGATGTCTCTTTCCTCTAGGTTTATAGTTTCTAACTCTTCTTGGGATCCTATCTCTCGACATTCTCTCAATATGCTCTCTCCATTCATTTCTATAATTTATTATTTTTTCTTCTAAAGAACTTATTTCTAAATCTTCTCTTATTTTTTCATTTGGAATTTTATCTAAAAGTGTACATCCCTTTACTGCTCTTAAAAATCTCATTTCGGCAGCCTGTATCTTGTTTTTGTCTGCTTTTGTTAATGTCCATGTTTCAGAACCTAAAACAAAAGCAGGCACAGCCATTACTTTATAAAATTTCATCCGTGTTTCTTTTCTGGTTTTAGTTTTTAGGCTTCTATTTATTATGTCGCATATTTGTTGAAGCATTGGTAATTTATTTTTAAAATCATTTTCATATTTATAACTCACATATGTTCCCAAATATTTAAAACCCGTAACTTGCTCTAAGATAATATCATCAATTACTATTTTGGTACTAACAGTGTCTTTACCTCGAAACGCCATTGTTTTGTTTTATTTGTGGAAATTTTGAAATTATAATTCTTACATAACTTCTGTAAAATATATACTGCTCTTTGCAGCTCGTCTTCAGTTTTACTTATAATTATTTGGTCATCCGCAAAGAGCATCGTCTTAAGAATAAAATTTGGTGCAAGATGAATGTCTCCATTAATCTTAAACATCCACTCTCTAATCAGATCATCTATATAAATTATGAATAAGATAGGAGACAAACTGCAACCCTGTCTGACACCTTCATTTGTATGTATCCATTTACTATACATTCCATTTCCAATATGTATGCTGATTGTTGTATCCTTATATATAGATTTTAGAACTTTAATGAGATGATTTGGGTAGCCCCTTCGAGTTATGATTCCCCATAATTTTTTCCTATTTATACGATCAAACGCTTTTTCATAATCAATAAAAGTTATATGTGTTTCCAGATTAAATTGCCTTCTTTTTTCTATTATCTGCTTAACTGCAAAAGTAGCATCTGTACAGGATCGTCCTTTTGTAAAACCATTTTGTTCTTCTAAAACTAGAACATCTGTAATGGTTTGTAACCTTTTACTTAAGATTCTTGCATATAATTTAAAATACATGTTGATAATGATTTTCAGTTCGAGAGAGAAGACGAAGCCGGTCTAGAGCGTCGAGCAGCTCCGTTACCAGGAGCAGGACCCCGTCCAGTGTGTCTAGCGGCCGAACGACTCCGTCTCCAGGGTAAGTAAAGTAAGCTGGTAGTATCCAAGCATACATTCCATTACCCAGGTTTACACTGAAAATATAGGTTATGTGGCAATAATTCATTAGCATTGTCACTTTGTGGGCTCGTATAATTAAAAGTCTAGTTTGCAGAAATTCAAACTGCTTTTTATTTCAAGTAAAAAGACACTTTGTACAACTCTGATATCAGCAGAATGACGTAACATACACCAACACAGTCTCACACGTAAACAAACAAAAGAATTCACCTTCAAATCACTACGCGATTATCAGTTCTCGACTCGCTACTTGGTACAGTTCAAATGTCAACACAACTGCAACTTCCTTCACTCACTAGCGGCTCCGCTGTCCCTCGCTCTCGTCGTGCTGGCTGGCTGTATTTAGCCGGAAGGTTTCTGCTGCGTGCCCATCCGTTAGGGTTTTACCGCAGGTAAGGTATATTTGGGATGTTGTAGGGTGACATGAGGTTTTTAGGTTGGTATTATTGTGTAAGGTTACAGTGATTGTACCTTGGGATTGAAACGACAGGATGCAATACCTAGCACCCTGGTGTTTTGTTTCTGATTTAAGATTGGTAAAAATTTTATGCCAAACAGCTTAGGAGATTATGTGGAGCTCAGTTTTAGCTGCTGTTAGGATTAGTTCCTGGGTTATCTTGGGTGCCCGCAAGGCATGCGGGGTACCCGATGTAAACTAGAACGGCGTCTAGTGGGGTCATAATCTCCCAATGATCTGACAAGGGTGCTTCTATGGTTTGGTAAACTGGCGTATATTTTGATGTCCGGCGTCTAATTTTATCCTCCACGTATGGAAGACCAGAGGCTTCATGAAGCAACCTGATAGGAACTGAGCTGTCCAAGAGAGCCAAGAGCGAGAACAAGTCGTCCGGATGCTCCCGGACGGTAGGTAGAGCGCCACGGTACCTATCCGCTGTGCAGATTTACCCGTGCGGTCTTATAGGATTTGTCTTTCCTCCAATGCTTGGATGTCCTTGTTAACTGATGGACCTGACCCGGCCTCTGCTAGTGCTCCTGGGGACGGGATGAGCTTCCAGGTAGGAGGCCAGTGTCCTAAACCGCCACGCTAGGGGCGGCGTGCGTTGCATGTCCGTCCAGCGTGGCGGGGCCAGGAGCGAGATGTTGGGTGGTTGGGGACCGTTTAGGTTGTGGTTCTCATCGAGGTCATACAGGGGGACCTGACTGCCGGGGGTCAGCCGACGGGCCAGATCCAGCCCTAGTGTGGCCGGGACAGAGTGTAGTGTTTAGGGGATGAGAGGCTGGTCTCACCACCCAAGGGCGTCCTTGGGGAGGCGGTAGCTCTTTCACCTCCTGGGCACACGGTGGTGATATTGCCCTAGTGTGTTCACTAGGTGGTTGGAATGGGATGTAATCCTGGCATACAATGTGCGCGAGCGTTTACGCACAACGTCCTCAACCTAAGGTATGCCAGAATGGGAGTATAGGATGTGTGAAGGAAACATACGTTCGGTATCGTAGATCATCCTAAGCGCCCTGTTCTGCACGGCTTGCAGTCTGCGGATGGTGGTACAAGCCACCGATCCCCAGATCTCGCATCCATACAGGATCAGTGGCGGGATGATCGCACGATACACCCGTAGTTTCAGACGAGTGGGCATGGTCAATCGGAATATGTGGTACAATTGCCTGAGCGCTGCATGGCCGAGGCTGATTTTTTCACGGGCATGTGGGGTGAAGGTGAGGCCGCGGTCCAATCGGACACCCAGGTATTTGGCAGATCGGACCCAAGGAATCCTTCTCTGCCTCAACCGCAGGTCTGAGCTGTCCGAATATCCGTGACGCTTTTATAACCGAACCATCGTTTCTCGAAACTTACCGAAGCCACACGGTCTTTCCTGACGGCAGGCGAAGGAGAGGGAACTGTCCAGACATCTCTCCGACTCTTTCTCTCGCAGCAAGTAACAAGCGCTCATCGGCTCCGTGGGTGCAGCTTGGGTGCTATCCGCCTCTTTCACTCCCTGCTTCTCTCTCTCTCTCTCTCTCTCTCTCTCTCTCTCTCTCTCTCTCTCTCTCTCTCTCTCTCTCTCTCTCTCTCTCTCTCTCTCTCTCTCTTTCTCTCGGGGTCGCATGCACGTGGGCAGCCATTATCAAAACAATGTCTGGCGACATAATTATATATAATATTATTATACACACAATGTTCTTTCCATTATATTCCACTGCTTAAAATGCCCCTGTGTCAAAATACAGTACGATCCATATACATCTGAACCATTTCAATAGGCCATAACCTTTGAACCAATAATAGGACACACGTGCAACTTTGGGAGAATATAATACATAATTGGGAGATTACATTACACTATTTACATATCAGAGTAAATGATGGAAGTGTCCTCCACCAGCATCTGCAGATCGTTGGTCCCATTTTCTTTGATACGACTGTAGACACTGAAGTTTATATTGGTATCTTCAAGACATTTGTGGAGCAACTGGATGATAACGAATTCAGAGAAGGTTATTTCCAGCAATACGGAGCAACGTGCCATACATCTAATGATACCATGGAACTTGTAACCAGTTTATTTGATAATCGAATAACCTCAAAAGGTATGTCGCCCCCCAGATCCCCTGACCTAATCTCACCGGATTTTTCTTGTGCGGGTATCTAAAAAACAGAGTGCACAAGAATAGGCCACAGACAATTCATGTTCTCACGGAATCAATTCGAACCGAAGTAAGTAACATTGGCGAGGATACTCTCCGTAAAACTTCAGAGAATATAGTGAGAAGAGTACAAACATGTATAAATGCTGGTGGAGGACACTTCCAACATTTTCTCTGAGATGTAAATAGTGCAATGTAATCTCCCAATTGTGTATTATATTCCCCCAAAGTTGCACGTGTGTTCTATTATTGTTTCAAAGGTCATGGCTTATTCAAGTGGTTCAGATTTATTTGGATCTCACTGTATTTCACCAATTAACTTCTTATTTCCGGTAAAACTTCACGAACCATTATGAGACCCACATAGCTATCTTATTTTTAAATATTGTTGTGTAATATTTTGTAGATAACTGTAATATCGAAAATGCCAAAATGCAAAGTACTAATCCTAAATGTTTTCCTAGCATAGCTTCATCTACATTTTCGAAAAGCAACCAATCTTTAGAATAGTGTGTTAAAGACGAATTTAAGGCCTTAGTAGGTTTGTGTGTCATGTGCTTTAGTAAGAATACTGGTTCGTAGATGAGTGAGAGAAGCTATTTTGTATTGTTTCTCAAAATGTCCAACAAACACTTTAGAAATTTACTATGTTACTTCAGTGGGCTATGAGACATACTCGTTGCCGTACTCATATCAAGGAACGGAAATACAGTCGAACACAAGTTGGCAACAATCCAAGTAAACTACATACATTATTGACTTAGATAACAAGTGAACGATGGGATACCATTATCGCTTCAACAGTCACACTTTGTTTTATCTATTGGCGTTGCATCAACTCGCAACGCCTTTCTGTCTTTACTACATGCTTAGTTTACCCAAGATGTTTGTTGCGTCCTTGAGAGATGTCCAAATGCACATAACATTTTATTTTCATTTTTCAACTGCTTTCTTTGCTGAAGGCCAAACTTAATTATAAAAATCCTATCCGTAATACTCACATGATGTTCCCTACTCAGTCTTGCACAAGTTAATCTTACTAAAGCCTATTCTTCTAATTCATCTTAATTATGTTGGACCTTTTGTAAAAGTAGTTTCATTACATGTTGCTTTATAGTGTAACGGTAAAAGTCAATGTAATGACGTTGAGATTGTTTACATGATAGGACCAAAAGAAAGAAAGAAAAAACAGAAGAACGACTTCCCATTTGGGAAAAGTATTGAAGTATTTAAAAATTTAGTCAAATAACACTGGGCGACAATGAAAACATTTCAAGCTTAAAAATAGTGAATTTACATGTATTACCATCTGCTGAATTCAAAAATCATCATAAAAATGATAGACTAGCTCTTGTTTTGAAGATAAAGTGACATTTCATTTTTAAGCGTGAAGATTTTAAATTTGGGGGAAATTTCTTTTGGAGTTAGCACACCTGTCAAATAACAAAACACAATCAGAGAGAAATTTTGGAAATTAAGTGATGCAAAAGTTAAGGAAGGCATTTTTATCAGACCACAAATAACAGAACCTGTAAAGGATCCTGCATTTGATCAAATTTTGGAGGGGTAAGAAAAGGAAGCTTGGGAAGCCTTCAAGGTTGTTGTTCATGGATTTTTAGGCAACAAAAGAGATGACAACTACAAGCATTTGGTGACTCCTACAAAACACCGTAACCTTGGATGCAACATGTCCCTTAAGATCCATTTTCTCTACTCCCACCTAGACTTTTTCCCTCCTAGTTGTGGAGCTGTTAGTGATGAACATGGGGAGAGATTCCATCAGGACATTTCTGTTATGGAACAAAGATATCAGGGTCGTTGGGATGAAGTAATGCTTGCGGATTACTGTTGGTCTGCGGAACTCCATCACAAGAGGCAAGCTAAAAGACGACGAAGTCATGATTCTCTTCAGACACGACTATCTGCGAAGTATTCTTCCAGCAGTTTAGAACTCTTAGCATGTAATTACCAGTTTAAAAAATCAAATACACTTTTATTGTTGTTAGCATGTATGTAATTAAAATGTATCCTTTTCTCTCAATCCGTTAACATGTAATACTTTCACCTTGTGTATATCTTAGAAACCAGAGCTAATAAAACCTTTTCATTGTCATATTTGTTTTTCTCAACCCAAAATTAGTAGGAATTGCTTCATGAAGTGTTCGAAACATTCAATTTTTTTCCGGTGTAATCAGGAGTAACTTGGAATTGCTTAACTTAACAAAAGTGTAATTGACACGAATTGTATGTTTAATACCTATATTTTTCTGTGCAGAAAGATTTTGCGGTTTATCAGTTATGCAAAAGTCATATAGCATAAGAGATACGAGGGGCTTTCAAGTTAAGGTACCTCCTATTCTTTTCAGGACTGGAATCAGCCCTAACTTTCGTGAGGAAAGTGAGGAGCTTACGCTAGGTAACCAACATTCCGGCTGGGGGATGCAAAGGTGCTGACAACATCTCCTCCCCGTATTGGTTGGATGATCGCCCACCTCTGCCATGCGTAAGTAGGCGTGAGGCCTACAGTCGGGTTGGTAGGCTTGGCCCTCTTAGGGTTAATTATTAAAGTCCGTTTACTTAATGCATGTGCAGTTCCGAGTCAAAGGAACCTGAGCCGCCCGCCCACTAACGACCGTCATAAATCTATCTCCACACTTCACAAATGGAACACTGACGTTGAGGACCAATAGCAACCCTGATTTTCTCGAAGTGACAGTCGTATGTCTACTCCACGTGGAGTCTTAGTTGCCAAAGTTCCAACTTCCAGTTTATCTGTATCATTACGTGCAGCAATTCGTTGTGTGTCACGATGTGGAGACCGTAGGACGGAAATGCAATGGTAAATGCAAATGAAGTAGAAATAAATAATCAAAGTGAAGACAGCGTGAATAACTGGGCCGAATTATATTACTGGAAAAGCCTAAAAAGTAACAAAGTTATAACGGGAACTGTTTCTAAGCAAATTCAAGCCTTGTTTTGAACACATAAAAATAAATGCTGACAAATAATCTTGGTAAGGGATCATGCAATGAACCTGATGATAATTTCTGGATATTCACAGAAATACAGTAAGCAATATTGTGACGAAAGGAATACCAAAGACGCCGATCAAGTGTGAAAACAAAAGGAAACGTTTCTCTAAAGTAGATAATTACACAAGCGATTTAATTCGTCGAGAAAATTATAGATTCTATGCAAAAGGGAGAGCGCCCACCTTAGACGAATTGGTTGCACATTTGCAAGAAATTTGTTATTTTCCTTATGGGCGCTTCACTTTGCGCGGTCTCCTAAACGAGCTGGGTTTCAAATTCCGCACTTCGAATAAGATAAGGGTTATTATGGAATCCAGTAGACTTGTAGCTTGGCGATATATATATTTGTCAAAACTAGGGGAGTTTTGCATTAATGGACATAAGATGGACATAAGATTATTTATTTAGACGAAACCTCGTATGATACCCATGACGTATAGAGAAAGGTGGCAACCTTGCAGAAAGATCTGGAAGAAGGACGGTCGGGGGTTGTAAAACGATTATAAGGGTTCGTCAAAGGCAGAAGCCGACGTGCACATGCTTTAACTAAACAGACTTTACACGACAGTATCGCGATGGCGGCAACGTGTCAATAATTTCCAAAATGAATATGAAAAGATATAGTGGATAAAGAACTGGTGATTTTTTAATGAAAACAAATTATATGTGAATGTAGGTCTGCTCTCAGTACTTCCAAGAAGTTTCAAAGCGATTTATTTTTGAGAAAAAGAACTTGACGTTTTGTTATTGGATACGTAGGTCCTCAAAGTTCCTAAGTTCTGGTTGACAGAGAACATGAGTACTGGCAGGCCAAGGACCTTGCCCTTGTTAAAGACAAGACGAGCGACGGTCAAACCAAGTTGGCTATGAAATGACATGTGCTAACGAAGTAAACAAACTGCTACTCATGGCTATTAATGCAATATCTGAGGTTAGAGATCGCAGCTGCGTCCTTTAACTAGTATTTACGACAATCGTACCAAGGCTGTCGTCACACTGTTCTTCCACGCCCACGAGTCACCACGATTGGCTTTTGTTTTTACATTCTTACCTACAGAAAGCAGCGGAAGTTATTGCATTCCACCCACAAATACACGCTGTGGTTTTCTTCCAAAAGTTTGATACCGAGTTATAATAGGACATACACGTTTTGAGGATCTCCCAGTAAATAAATAACTAAATAAACAAGAGCATAAATACATAAAATATGAAGCTACTAACAGTGAACCAAATAAATATATGTAAATATAATAATTTTTAATACAAAAACTTCATTTATCTTATAAGAAATAATGAAAGTCTTCTTATAAATTGATGAGGATCGCGATTTCTTGAAAATTTCATTCACATCCTCAGCCAGAGCCTTAAACAACCTCAGCGTTACAGTCGCTAGATGTCACTGTTTTGCCAGTACTACCAAAATGTGAAAATGAAACTAATTTAAAAACATAATCGACTGCCGGTATTTCAAAATTCATTACGTGATATTTATTTTTTAAAATAAACATTTTTCCCAAACCATTAAATCTATCGGACCAATTAATTGTTTTAATAATTTAGCTTCTGGATTTATTTCATGGTTAAATGACCAAAAATGATCTGCTACGGCCGATTTATCATGTTACGAAAATGTTCCTTTGATCTGGTTTCCAAATTACGTTTTGTCTTTCCAATATAAACTTATTCACAATTGAAACAATTAAATTGCTAAATACCAGATGTTTTATTATTAGGAATTTTATCTTTTTTTAGAGAAATGCAGTGAATTTTTAATACTATATTTAGTTTTAGAAACTAAAGTTATACCAAACTCTTTACATTTTTTAAAATATTTATTAAACCAAGGATGGAAGGAAAACTTTTTAAAATTATAATCGTCTTTTATTTTTAAGGGTATAATTATCATTATTAGATTGTCGACGGGCCCTAAAACACCACACACTCACTCACTCATTATTAGGTTTTTGATATTTAAATTTTTCAGTTTTTTATGTATAAAGTCTTTATTAAAACCATTAATTAAAGCAGTATTAATAATATATTTATATTCTTTATCAAATTTCTCTTTATTCAGGGGTATAGTTATTAATCTATAAATCAAACTATTAAAAACAGCAAATTTATTTGAAAAAAGGGTTAAACTTTTATTTTTATGTAATTATCGATATGAGTAGACTTTCTAAAAACACCAAAGTTTAATTTATTATTATTTATTATTATCTTTAGATCTAGTAGAGGAAGAAATCAATTAATTTCAGTCTCTAGTGTGAATTTTCTTGCTTTATCTTGTAAATTTAGTAATTTTAAAGCATACAATTTTAAAGCTTATAATCACATATTTACATATTTACTTTCACTACCACTCATTCTCCGTGGTCAAGGTGTAACGTGATATAACGTGATTGATATACAAACAAATAAAAGTTATACGAACATTTTTCCATCAAGGTATCGGCTATTCGTCCAAATTTGAAAAATACTAGAACATTTTGCATTAATAAGAGTTGGCTATTTATCCAAATTTGGAAATTATTAGAACATTTTGCATTAATAATAGTTTCCTGTTCATTCAAATTTGGAAATTACTACAAATGTTGCATTAATATAGTTGTTGTTTGTCCAAATTTGAAAAATAATATAAAATTTTTCTGATATTGTGTCTAATTATTTATTCAAATTTGAAAATAATTAATATTTACTATAATATATTATAATATATATAATTAATATACTTGACTATTTATACCGATTTGTAAATTTTTAGAAATTTTGCATTATTAATAGCTGACTGTTTATCCAAATTTTGAAAATATTAGAAAATTTTGCAATAATATACTTGGCCATGTATTCAAATTTGGAAAATACTACAACATTTTTCATTAATAATAGTTGGCTGTTTATTCAAATTTGGAATTTGCTAAAAAGTTTGCATTAATACAGTCGGCAGTTTATCTAAATTTGAAAAATACTAGAACATTTTGCCAACAATGTGGTTGATTATTTATTCTAATTTAGAAATTACTAGAAATTTTTCGCTAATATACTTGGTTATTAATCTAAATTTGGAAATTACACGAAATTTTTCATTAATATACTTGGTTATTTATCCAAATTTGGAAATTCCTACAAACTTTGCATTAATATAGTTGCCGTTTATCCAAATTTGGAAAATACTATAACATTTTGCAAACAAGTGTTTAATTATTTATTCAAATTTGAAAATTATTGTAATCTTTTCACTTATATAGTTTAATATTTATCCAAAATTACTACAAAATATGTTAGGCTGTACAAAAGCTGCACGTGTCTATTTGCAGGAGGCGATAAAACAGCATTAGTACCCGAAGCCACCAGCAGATGTCACACAGCACAACACAAATTAATGCACAAGATAATTGATTTATTTACCTCGTAATGCGAGGTCCACATCCAATTCCACACACATTAAAACAAATTGAGAGGCACAAGTGTATTACATCTTGGTATTTAAAGGGTCCGTAAACACTACGTCATTGAACAAAGGGCATAAGTTATTACATCCTCGTATTCGCCAAAAAACAGTAACAGAGTAACAAAGTTTATTGGCACTTGCTATAAATTGCATTTCCAAAGGATAACAGCTGCTTCCACGTTTATAAAACATTATATATGCTACATTCATGTGACTTTCTCTACCCAATATTATTCACTTTTTATTATTGTACGTGTATAATCGTAGGTATGTATGTGGCGATAGTAAATATTTAAATATCTTTTGACGATATCGCGAGAAACAAAAGAATGCTGATGTAGCACTTCAAAAACTGTTCTTCAAAAATGGTTATTTGGACATCAATAGTATGTTTTAAAGAAAGAGAACTCTTGTTTATCTCTTGAAATATACCAGCTTTACCAAATTATGCAAATTTCACTCAAAATGAAGTTATAGAAGCATTTGCTATTTTATTAAAATCGTTAGAGATGTTGTTCAAAACTAAATAACTATGAACAGTTAAATGATAGTTTTATTATCATCATATAATGAACATATTTGTATAACAAATGTATCTTGAATTGTCAGAAAATGTATTTTATATATCTTGTAAAGACAAAATCTCATCACACAAAAATATGTTGATCTTATTAAAACACAAACTTGTTTGAATGAATAGAGCCAGACTGAAACATTCAATGCTATAGCCGGGATTTGAACCACGTATCTCCCGCTCTCCGTGCGGTTGCTCTAACCCACTGAGCTACTATCGCCAACGTGCCATCATAACATTAAATTCTCCAATTGACTCGTGTTTCTCCCGGCAAACCCCTATGAGTTCTCATAAACACATGAGACAACTACCTTAATGACGACTTACTATGCTGTAAGTACTTTAAGCCCCGAGCTTTATAGTTCGGACCACTATTAGGTACAACTGACTCGTGTTTTTCCCGGTAAACCACTAGGAGTTCTCATAAACACATGAGACAACTACCTTAATGGCGACTTACTATGCCGTAAGTACTTTAAGGCCCGGACTTTATAGTTCGGACCACTATTAGGTACAACTGACTCGTGTTTTTCCCGGTAAACCACTAGGAGTTCTCATAAACACATGAGACAACTACCTTAATGGCGATTTACTATGCTGTAAGTACTTTAAGGCCCGGGCTTTATAGTTCGGACCACTATTAGGTACAACTGACTCGTGTTTTTCCCGGTAAACCACTAGGCGTTCTCATAAACACATAAGACAACTACCTTAATGGCGACTTACTATGCTGTAAGTACTTTAAGGCCCGGGCTTTATAGTTCGGACCACTATTAGGTACAACTAACTCGTGTTTTTCCCGGTAAACCACTAGGAGTTCTCATAAACACATGAGACAACTACCTTAATGACGACTTACTATGCTGTGAGTACTTTAAGGCCCGGGCTTTATAGTTCGGACCACTATTAGGGACAACTGACTCGTGTTTTTCCCGGTAAACCACTAGGCGTTCTCATAAACACATGAGACAACTACCTTAATGACGACTTACTATGCTGTAAGGACTTTAAGGCCCGGGCTTTATAGTTCGGACCACTATTAGGTACAACTGACTCGTGTATTTCCCGGTAAACCACTAGGCGTTCTCATAAACACATGAGACAACTACCTTAATGACGACTTACTATGCTGTAAGTACTTTAAGGGCCGGGCTTTATAGTTCGGACCACTATTAGGTACAACTGACTCGTGTTTTTCCCGGTAAACCACTAGGAGTTCTCATAAACACATGAGACAAGTACCTTAATGACGACTTACTATGCTGTAAGTACTTTAAGGCCCGGGCTTTATAGTTCGGACCATAATTAGGTATAACTGACTCGTGTTTTTCCCGGTAAACCACTAGGCGTTCTCATAAACACATGAGACAAGTACCTTAATGACGACTTACTATGCTGTAAGGACTTTAAGGCCCGGGCTTTATAGTTCGGACCACTATTAGGTACAACTGACTCGTGTTATTTCCGGTAAACCACTAGGAGTTCTCATAAACACATGAGACAACTACCTTAATGACGACTTACTATGCTGTAAGTACTTTAAGGCCCGGGCTTTATAGTTCGGACCACTATTAGGTACAACTGACTCGTGTTTTTCCCGGTAAACCACTAGGAGTTCTCATAAACACATGAGACAACTACCTTAATGACGACTTACTATGCTGTACGTACTTTAAGGCCCGGGCTTTATAGTTCGGACCACAATTAGGTACAACTGACTCGTGTTTTTCCCGGTAAACCACTAGGAGTTCTCATAAACACATGAGACAACTACCCTAATGACGACTTACTATGCTGTAAGTACTTTAAGGCCCGGGCTTTATAGTTCGGACCACTATTAGGTACAACTGACTCGTGTTTTTCCCGGTAAACCACTAGGAGTTCTCATAAACACATGAGACTAGTACCTTAATGACGACTTACTATGCTGTAAGGACTTTAAGGCCCGGGCTTTATAGTTCGGGCCACTATTAGGTACAACTGACTCGTGTTTTTCCCGGTAAACCACTAGGAGTTCTCTTAAACACATGAGACAACTACCTTAATGACGACTTACTATGCTGTAAGTACTTTAAGACCCGGGCTTTATAGTTCGGACCACTATTAGGTACAACTGACTCGTGTTTTTCCCGGTAAACCACTAGGAGTTCTCATAAACACATGAGACAACTACCTTAATGACGACTTACTATGCTGTAAGTACTTTAAGGTCCGGGCTCTATAGTTCGGACCACTATTAGGTACAACTGACTCGTGTTTTTCCCGGTAAACCACTAGGAGTTCTCATAAACACATGAGACAACTACCTTAATGACGACTTACTATGCTGTAAGTACTTAAGTCCCAGGCTTTATAGTTCGGACCACTATTAGGTACAACTGACTCGTGTTATTTCCGGTAAACCACTAGGAGTTCTCATAAACACATGAGACAACTACCTTAATGACGACTTACTATGCTGTAAGTACTTTAAGGCCTGGGCTTTATAGTTCGGACCACTATTAGGTACAACTGACTCGTGTTTTTCCCGGTAAACCACTAGGAGTTCTCATAAACACATGAGACAACTACCTTAATGACGACTTACTATGCTGTAGGTACTTTAAGGCCCGGGCTTTATAGTTCGGACCACTATTAGGTACAACTGACTCGTGTTTTTCCCGTTAAACCACTAGGAGTTCTCATAAACACATGAGACTAGTACCTTAATGACGACTTACTATGCTGTAAGGACTTTAAGGCCCGGGCTTTATAGTTCGGGCCACTATTAGGTACAACTGACTCGTGTTTTTCCCGGTAAACCACTAGGAGTTCTCTTAAACACATGAAACAACTACCTTAATGACGACTTACTATGCTGTAAGTACTTTAAGGTCCGGGCTCTATAGTTCGGACCACTATTAGGTACAACTGACACGTGTTTTTCCCGATAAACCACTAGGAGTTCTCATAAACACATGAGACAACTACCTTAATGACGACTTACTATGCTGTAAGTACTTAAGTCCCAGGCCTCATGGTTAAAGCACTATGTTATTCAGGTAAATTGATGGAAATAATCATTTCTTCCACACTAAGGTAGCTACAGAATAGGAATGAACATAAGGCGGAGCTAGGCGTGACTGGTCTATCGTTGTCTAGCCAATAAGGTGAGTGCAACGTTGTACAGTTAAGCACGCATACTTGCTCGCCTTGCCGTACCCTGCGGATAAGTTCTTAGCGCGCTCAAAAGATACTGATTACAGAGTTCTTTTGTTTATCCCATATTACAGAGCTATTTTTTCTGAGGGTGACTGTGGAAACCCCATGTTTGTATCACATCTAGTTTCGGAGATATGGAAACATAAGACGCCTGACTAGAAACAAAAGAATCATTAACTGTCAGTGAAGAGGTGCACACACGTGCTATGCTGTAGTTGCATTTTGTGCCTTGTATTTAGTAAAGTGGTGATCTTTTAAGAGTGTACACGTGCTTTTGAATGTTAGTAAATGTGTCACTTAGCAAGCATAGTACTGGCGTGTCTGGAACTGACTGCGAGACAACTCGTAAGATATTTCATATTTTTCATGTGTATTCTTTTTTTTTTTTTCAAACAATTGTCAATTTATCACATCTTCGAAGGTACTAATTTCGCTCAAAGCCAAGAATCAACGGCACAAGCTTGTTACGTGAGTGCTCATGCTGTGACGAACATTGTTAAAGAAGGCAAACAGTTCACCAAATTAGGAGACGTTCCCACATTTTGGTCTCCTGGAAAACATAGAGCAACATTCTAATACACATTCGTATCTTCGTATTATTTATTAAGTATTTTAATGAAACAAACTTTGGTTTAAAGTACATTACATGCAGTATACAATTACGCCTCCAGTTGAAATTCAGGTTTCATTCGCAACATATAATTTAAAACTGTTGTCCAGTTTATCACCTTTCCATGCTGGAATAATGGAAACATCTGCAGCACTGTCAACAATAAACCACGAGCCGGATTTTTTATTTCGTAGGAATAAGCGGTGTTTGCGGTCCCTGTGCTGATTCTCGGCAGCAGTACTTGCCGATTGGAGTTTTCCTGTACATTCCACTGGCAAAGCTGCTTGCATTTTTCAGGCATTCATTTTTTTCCAAATTTAAAGTGGTAGTAGCAGAATTTACCAGTAGGATCGAATCTTTTACTGCGACTCGAACTGTGCCCTCTGCTTGGAGATCTGCGGTATGGGCTTCTGCCTCTGCTGCAGCATCTTCCAGTCGACAATGTTGCTATTTGCAATACGTTCTCGTATTGCAATCCCTCGGTGAGGCGGCTTACCTTCCTCGGGATAGAGAAATGAAGATACCTTCAGCTTCACCGTTACTGCGATGAAGTAGCCCGGATAAATTGCCGGTAGCTTCGTCGATGAGCGATGAGATCTTTAATCCAGGGCCGTGGTACCGCGCCAGCAACGGAATGGTGAATGGTAGTAACCAAAATTGATCATAAAACACTGCTTCACTTATTTTTTATAAGATTTTATTTTCTCCCTGTATCTTTACACAGTCGATGCTCTGTAACAACATTTGCTAACATATTTCATGTAAGTAATGGCGTAGCATACGCAGCAGCGTGTTATAGCCATTACACGTCTCGCCAGATCAAGAGAACTTTCAGGAATGAACTTTATCAAGTGAAAAAATTAAATTCAAATTTTTACTGAAATCTGATTGGTAAATTTTGTCATGTCTTGTTACTAAGGGACCAATACTTAAATTTGATTGGCTTGACGTCAGATTTTGAATTTCTATGCGGTCTAATATGTCACAAACAAAGCCATCTTGATTTAACCTCTTTCATCAACTTCAGAGGGCCAGGTTTGTATTACATTTCCATATATGGGAATTTTAATAAATTTCTCGAATTATATGGAAAATTAGCTTCATATTTGTTGCACCATCTGAGATATTTTAGCGACTAACTCGTTAATTGATGTACGCTTCGCAGATTCTTCTCTAACACTAAATGCTACACTGCGAAGATTCATTTCTAGCATTTTATCTGCCATGACGGCATCTCTGTCAAGACATTCCTCACTACCAGGATGCTTTTTAACGAATCGGGAAGTTTCTCAAGCCAAAGAGTTCAAAGAACTTTATCAGAGACATCTTTACCTGCCAAAGACCTTATTTTCCTTAGTAGCTGGCTTGGCTTGTAGTCTCCTAGCTCGATACCAGTAACTGACCTCCTTATTCTTTTATCTTCACTTTCTTTAAATCTCTCAAGAAGCCGTGATTTTGCAGCTGAACGCTTATTCATCTCATTACTGATAATAATGTCCCAGATATTCTCCACATACTTCGGTTCTAGTTGGGCTATTAGGTAGTTGAATTTTGTATCTTCCTTATATATTTTATTTATGGCAAATTGCGCCTCCGCCTGGTAGAACCATATATCTGGTTTCTCCGACCAGAATGGGGGAATCTTAATACTGACCATACTTATATCACACGCTTTGCCTTCAAGCACACATTTATTATGTTTTTCCTCGTTTGGGTTATGTTCCTCCATTGTATAATTACGTACTTTAGTTTCACAGATCAGTTTATCATTTGAAATTTCACTCACCCAGACTCACATGCGAATCACGTTGGGGTCACCAATTTTGTTGCTCTCTTGTATTCATATTTAATAATTATATATAACATATATAACACCAAATTATAATAAAATATGTTTACATGATATTTCTTAATCTCTTTTTCAAATGTTCATTTTGTACTATGTGCATTTTACACTGCCTCCTGAAATCCTAATCCGTCCAAAGAGTTTCTATATCACAACAGTGCCCTCTACAGCTTATATTCACAAATCGTTGAAATGTCAGTACTTTGATTCACTGTTGCAAACGCTATTCTTTTGTGAAACACAACTAATTTGTGTCTTTTCGTTTTGTATGCATATCAGGGGCGGCTGGTGGCTCTGAAAATCGGTGGTTCACAAATTTATCCATGCAATTTATTTTTTTTAAAGTAACAAACGGTTGTTTAAGCCTACCACTATAGACTGCTGTATACACAAGTTAACGGTAATTCACAGCGTATAACACAACATGCGTATTTCAGAAACACTCTAGAGCATAACACTCTTCTATTTATGCAGATAAAAATGGACTTGATATCTCTTCATGGCAGACTTCAAGTGTACTTTGTAAGTTTTCGTTCTGGATTGTCTTGGAGGTCCCCTTAAACACTGTGGTATTCTCCAGATAGGTTTTTCAGAATACAGCCTAGCTCTGCACTGAAGTTTATCAGTCCTCGAAAAATATCAGGATTGCTTGACGTAGCTGAATCATCGTGTCCTCGTAGAGCTAACTCAAAGGCTCCACAAAACCTAATGCAGTTAACAATAATGTTTAAAAAATACCTATTTTGAGCCACTTTCTGGCCGTGTTCTTCAATTGTTCTCCGATATGCACTGTCCATCTGCTTTGCAAAGTTAGATTGGTGGTGGACAACACGGCGCTGGGGCGGGTTTTCTGCGGGATCTCCGGTTTCCCCCGCCATCTCATTCTACCGGTGCTCCATCTTCATCTCATGTATCATCAGTGTCACCGCCTGCGATGCCGTATGTAGTAGAAGCGGGCGTTAAACACTACACATTTCATCTGCTTTGCTATATTTACGTTGCCAAGCATAGCACAACTGTGTTCTTCATGTGCAGTTTTTAAGTTACGTGTTTTTAGCGCGATCATGAAGATGATGCAAAGCATTCACGCCATGTTTTGTCCACGGATCTTCACCGCCAAAGAGAACGCAAGGAAAGCAAAACAGGCTATTTTTAATATTACAACCACACATCAAATTATATTTCTCATATACATTGTTGTTAAAGTTCCTGTTCAAATATCTTGTTTTTGTTTTGACTACCTATGTGATTTGTATATTTGGCGTGGGACTTCCAAGTCGTTTATTTTCGGTTTTTTCTTCTAAGCTCATTTTTAAAAAGGATGTGCTAATAGACCTTTTATGGAATTTATTGTTTCTCCTTATATAACACAATATACTTGTATTTAAATAAATCACTCTTATTCATTACTCAAAGCACGACAGAGCTAACAAAACACGGCACAAAACATGTGGCTATGCTCTGGTAGGTATTAGTAATCTGTGGTAATATTTGACCGATGCGAACATTTAATATGAGAATAATAGGTAGCGTTGAAAATAGGAGAAGGCTTGGCATTCACTATTCTCTGGCTGCTAGGTTAACCAACCTTATGCAGCCATAACCCGCCCTTCCCCCCTACTTGCCTCGGCACGCTCTAGGTTCATCCTGCCCTATACCTCCCCATTGTATAACAGTGGTTTGCAACTGAGAGTGAACTACTTGGCACCTGCAAACAATACAGCGCGCTGAGGGCCACTGCACTAGACAAGGTCGAACTGAACGCCAAATGGAACATGCCCTTGCATTAACGGGAGCCCCAGCATTTTGGTTGTAGCGCAAACATGCTACCCCATTGAGAAGCAGCCCCTGATGCATATAAACGAACTGTTCTCACGTTCAAGGTCTTAAGCTTCAGTTTATGCCACCATGCGATAAGCATTGTATATATTTTCACACACATGTGGAAATATTAAGCGAACTTTGCTGTCAGCATCTGTATCACTGTACAGCTCACTGCTAGAGGGATGCCGTGAGGCAAAGACAGACACATCTGCTATCTCTATCGCCCGCTGGCTGTAGACCTGGCAACGCAAAGAGAACGCGAACACTTGATTGGCTGTGCCCATGTTCATTCTTATTTTGTAGCTACTCTAGCCGTGTGCAGGCTGAGGTTTGAATGAATAGAGCCCCCCCCCCCCCCTCCTAGTCATGCAAATGTGAACCAGCAAAATCACCTATCAGCTTTTGAAACTCAAGGTGGACCATTGGTGGTATTAAATTTCCGATCCGGGTTTACGCAGACGACTCGATGACACCACGAGAAATCCAATCAGATACATCCGGCCGTGGGATTTGAAGCCGCGACCCTCTTTACCGTCTGAACCATCTCTCGCGGATGTTCTTAGCAATCCAGTGGAACTTTTGACGCCTTTTCCGTTCCAAGTAGACCCCGAGGAGTCAATGTTCTCAGCAGAATGCCAGATGATGTAACAGACATTGTATTTCTTGGCATTCTTTTGCTTCCGTAATGGTCATTCACATTGCAAATTGTGTCATTGCTACAACTTGGAATTGTAGGCGCAATAACTGGCGATACAACTGATAGCCATATCATAAGCATCTTTTGCATCATGTTTTACACTGTGACCTGTTCAATTCTAAGAATTCTTTTCATTTATAATTTTAGAACTGGCGTACCTATGTTCATACAACTCCATAATTTCTGAACATACCAAGTTCTAATATATTAATCTGTCATAACCGCAAGCTGATTCATTTCTTGTTGAATGAGTCTAATCATCAGCATATAACTTTCCTAGCTCATAAGATTTTATCCCTTGACACCATGCGAAGTCATACATCATCATGCATTGATTCTAACATGTGAAAGTCATTTATTGCAATTATGTGTGGTATGTAATTTGATCGTTGGAGAACAAGACTAAATCCAGTACTTTCTACTTTCGATGTTCTCAAATGCATTTTTCGCATTACCAAACAACAAATTTTTTAATGTTTTCAGCACTTCATGAGTCAACTCTTACTAATTTTAGGTTGAGAAAAACGAATATTTTAATGAACATTTTCTTAGCTCTGGTTTCTATCATAGACATTTGGTGGAAGTATTTCATATTAACGTATTAAGAGAAAACGATATATTTTATTTACATATCCTCACATTGGAAGCGCATTTGAATTTTTAAAAATAGTACTTACATTCTAATGCCCGATTTCACCAACAGATGTTAAGACTTAACACGGGTTTAACAATAGTTATAACAAAAATTGAATTTCACCAACAAATGTTAGCTTAACACTCGTGTTTAACACTCTTGTTAAACTAACAAGCCAAATTTCTGTTGTTAAGTCCTTAACAATTGTAAATAGTCAAGATGGCGGGCGTGAACTCAGCTGTTGATGTTGATTTGCTATATTTAAGTCCGTCTAAATGACATTCGTAGTAGAGTACGGCCTATGAGGAGAAATGATTTTGAGGAGCTATCAGAAGAAAGTGTTCTACGGAGGTATAGACTGTCGAAACAAGTTGCTATGAAGGTTACTGCGGAAGTACAAGAGAGGTTAGAACATGCATCGAAAGGAATATGCCAATATCGCCTTTTCTTCAAGTATTAATAACTTTGCCATTTTATAATTCACTGAATTATGTAGATAATACACTGTTCATCTCCCGTCTTGAAACGTTTAAGTCATTCGTCACTTCTTCGCTCCTCGTTTTAAATTTACGTAATACTGACTCAGAACATGCATCGAAAGGAATATGTCAATATCGCCTTTGCTTCAAGTATTAATAACTTTGCGGTTTATAATTCACTGAATTATGAATTATTATCTGTCCACCTCCCGTCTTGAAACATTCAAGTCACTCGTCACTTGTCCTTCGCTCCTCGTTTTAAATTTACGTAATATTGAGTTAGAACATGCATCGAAAGGAATATGCCGATCTCGCCTTTGCTTCAAGTAGTAATAACTTTGCGGTTTATAATTCACTGAATTATGAATTATTATCTGTCCACCTCCCGTCTTGAAACATTCAAGTCATTCGTCACTTGTCCTTCGCTCCTCGTTTTAAATTTACGTAATACTCAGAACATACATCGAAACGAATATGCCGATCTCGCCTTTGCTTCAAGTATTAATAACTTTGCTATTTTATAATTCACTGAATTATGTGGATAATACACGTTCCACCTCCCGTCTTGAAACGTTCAACTAACTCGTCACTTGTCCTTCTTCGCACCTCGTTTTAAATTTACGTAATACTGACGAAGTTGTTTCGTGCTTCTCGTACTGACACATGCATTTGAATTAGATTCGTTTGCAATGTTTCCCACGTGATGTCTTTCTCTTTTACATTCACCGCATCCATCTTCTTATTTTCCACGATATCCTTATACTTTAGTCACCAATTCAATTAACAATTCTTTCTCCATCGATGAGAAATTTGTCTCATGGCTTTTGTTTACGATTTTGTTTACCCGCCACTTTTTTCAGCTCTGTGCGGACGAAAATGAAAACAAAAGCACATCGCAGTAGTTTCAGAAAATAATACGGCCCATGCATAGCCTTCTATAGCTGTAATATTTATAAGTTTCTTGGCGTTAACACATGTTTGTTAACATTTTCAGAAAACGGTTGGTGAAATGCAAGAAATTTAAGAGATTTGTTAGCGCTGTGACAATTGTTACGTTGCATTTGTTAACGTCGATTTTAACATCTGTTGGTGAAATCGGGCATAAGTGTTTTAAATTGCTGGAAGAATACCTCGCAGATTCATGTCTGAAGAGAATCGTGTAGGGCTTTATGAGATATTTGTAGTGTCGTTACAGACATTTTTGAGCAAATCAAAATTTGCACGTAAAGTATTGCTTGGGGGGGGGGGGTGTTGAAAATCTTATTTCGCATCGTGTATCTGCTACATAAACAAACATGAGCACACGCACGCATACATTTTTTAAATTATTTTCCACATGCATGTCCAATGAAATTTTCATTTGTATAGACAAAGAAAGGATCCATGCAGAAGTGCAGCAGTGACCCGCGCTGTCCTGAAGTGGCTATGACATCATGTTTGGCTTCCGCGAGGAGCAACGTCCACTAATGTGTTGATAGTACATATATCTAAACTCAACAACTTGTTACGTAATACTTACTATTGTGTATTAGACGTGCACGTTATCGGAGCTTTTGTGCCTCACATTACCGTTGTTCCGTTATTTAGCTTTATACAAATCCGCTTGCCTTCTCTATACACTCTACCCAACAACTCAATATCAAGAAATCACTGGAAGTACATACTTTGAGATAACCTGATTTTTTAAATCGCCTTTAGGAAAAGGATTTCTTTCGTGTGTGTGAATTTATAAAATATATTTCTCCAATATCTCCATCTTCGAATGAATCTGTCTTTGTTTTCCTTTTATTTATTTTTGGAACGCTCTTAAACCTGTTGTGATTCTTACTGTCACATTCTATATTAATACAATTAATTATGGACTCCGGTCGTGAAAGCTTACGTTCTATATTGTGCGTGAAATATCGCAATTTTGCTCAGAAGCCTCTTTATCAGGCTTTAGGTCCTAAATCTACGGCATGGGACCATTGGTTTTACTTCCCTTCCAAGGCAAGCCTTATTTTTTACGGTCTATGAGATCCATTTTCCTCCAATGGTCATATAGGCGGCCGTTCTTCTTTGGAAAATATCGAAAGTGTTAACTCGTATTCGTGGGGTTTTCTAATCATAAGATCACGTACACATTCACTCTGAAGATGAGGAATTATGTTGATCGGAGAAAAATCCCCACCTCCACCGCCGGGAATCGAACCGGGGACCCCTAGCACAGCAGGCAGGTGCTCTACCGACTGAGCTACGGGGCCAGCCTATCAACTGTTTGTGCAACTATAACATTAATGTTTGAAATAGTGATGGAAGCACTAAAATACAGATTTTGTGATGTCCTTGAATCCTGAGTGCTGTATTTGTATGCTTTACTCGCATAGCTGCAAGTGCACTGAACCGAATCACTCAAATCTGACTGATGCTCACAGCTTATATGTCCAAGATGAAACAACAATGCATAATAATGCAGATAAAACATTCTTTACGCGCCACGAACTTTTATCCCAAAAGCTAACGAGCTGTTCCCAAACAATTATTTGATTTTCGGATATTTAATAAATGGAAAGTGCATTGTGTGACCATTTAACTATAAGGAATGGATAATAATCCTATAAATTGGAAATGACATTGACTTTAAAACATATTACAATTATAAAATGTGTTATAGTACTAAATTTTACTTTATAATACTTATTTCTGGTAATAGTAAATCAAGATGCATTTTATAGACGAGTGGAAGGTTCGTTAATTTTCGCGAACGTACAAATAAGTCTTGTGCCATACAATGTTTTATCTAACACTTACACTAATCATTATTACTTTTTAATTAAACTATAATAAAACAGTAATATTATTTGTAGTTTAAAAAAGACAGGCTTTTTTTTTTATGTAGCATGATGATATACCTTTCAAAGTTTGGACACAAAATTAATTTCTGAACGCACTATAATACTAGAAATATTTGATCAAAGACAACTGTAGTCAAATATTGGTGTTTCCTTGGATAACTTCTTTATAATTTGTGCTTGTGAATTCGTGAATGAGAAAGGAATTGACTCAGAATTAATTGAATTCCTTTGTGACTTTGTGAAGTTCTCGGAAACGTTTTTACTACTCCAAGGAGAAGACGACCTGACTTAGGTAGAATGCAGTCAAATGTACGACGAACTACGTCACGTGCTGACTGCACTGATGAGCAGCGAGACGCAGATAATTCTAAAAGTCATGTTGGTATGTCAGAATTGCGTTCTAGAGTGTCTGCTTCTTCCGGAGGAGTTGTTTTCGTACAAATCAGTTGACACAGTTATAAACCAGGATGTCGTAGTTAACTATCCAATAGATTTGAAAGTAATGAGTCGGTAATTCAAACACAAATATCACTTAAATTATTCTTACTTGGACATGTTTCGGAGAACTGTTTGTCCCCATCGGTTTGTTTGTTAGTCGGATAACTGCTGAGGATGGGGACAAAACGTTCTCCGAAACATGTCCAAGTAAGGATAATTTAAGTGATATTTGTGTTTGAATTACCGACTCATTACTTTCAAATGTTAAATATATCACTGTATCTAACTTTTTTTTTTTTTCAAATAATATCCAACAGATTTTTAAATTCATTAGAACTGCCTGGACTCCCACCCTACAATTTAAAATTAAAAGTAGGATCAGTTGTGATGATGCTGCATAACATTAACCAACCACGACTGTGCAATGGAACGAGAATAACTGCGAAAAAGCTAATGAATAACGTCATCCAGGGAAAGTACAAAGGAGAGGATATCTTGATCACGTGTATTCTGATGACTCCAACGGATTTACCTGTTGATTTTCACCGTTTACAATTTCCTGTGCGTTTGGTCTTTGTGATGACCATAAATAAATCACAAGGACAGTCGTTGGAAGTTTACGGAATCAACTTGGAGTTCCCTGTTTCTCTCATTGTGCGTCGGAAAACCATCATCTTTATATATTTACGCACCACAAAAAAAGGACAAAATATATTCTTTATCAGAAAGCTATAAATTGATTAACTTGATCATAGCTCTGCTATGTAACTTCACCCCAATTGCAGAATAAATAAATAATCCGAATTGGTTTTATTTAAATAAAGTTCAGACAACTTTTATTGGCGGTACGAGGTTTGCCGGGTCAGCTAGTTACATATAAATCTTTCTGTATTTTTAAAAAAGTATTAATAATGGCACCACTCTGTTATTCCGTATCAGGCTACCTGAAACAAGCGACAGAGAGACAATGTTTAAGTGTTCAGTGTATACTATACAAATCAGTTTTGTCTCAGCAATGTGTAACATTTTCAAACAACTAACACTGCTTATTAATTAAAGACGTTATTTTCAGGCCCCAGCTGAAACCTTCAGGAAGAACTATGTCCGAAGAAACACTCCTGACGTCGCCAGATTTGACTTCACAGTCATCAAGCAAGTAAGTAGAGCTTAACACTTGATCAGAAATCATATTGTAGTTAAAGGTGAAGTATATGACCTGAAGGGGAGGGAGGGATGAGGTGGGAGGGTACTATGGGTGGTTGGACAGCAGAGGTCACGGTCCCATGCTTGATAACATGATGGAAACAGTATCCTCCAGCTCACCATATTAAAACCAAAATTGCAGCAAATGGGAAGAGAGAGTGAACTCCCTGAATTATCATAAACACAAGGGCCCGCCTCAGTAGCGTAGATGGTAGTGTGTCTGCCTCACGTTCAAGAGCTCCCGAGTTCAAATCTCAGTTAAGGTGAGTTACCTGGATTTTTTCCCCTTTATCCCTGAAAGACGAACATCGGGTAGCTCTAGCTTCAAGGACCCCGGAGGCATTTGAGCATCATTTCACCAATTTCATTCATCGTCCGATATGACTTAAGATTGGATGACGTAAATTACGTACAAAAATGAACACAAGGTCTACTAGACCACACTACAAGTCCTACTGTAGAGTTACTTATTGCATGAATATGACGCTGTTTCTCTGCTTTTCTGTTACATACATAGTAGGTAGAGAACGCATTGCTTTCCATATGAGATTTCATTGGAAATACATGTTTTAAAGTCCACTGGATATAAAAAAGCATTTTTAATAAAATGTCTGTGTGCAAGAACACCATAACTTATAAACTAAAACTTACTTAACACCAAACTTAGTACTTCAGGATGTGACACAAAGATTTACCAGGAAATTCCACTACTTTAAACCATGCTTTACATGGAAAATTTCTTACAGAAGACTGTAATTATTTTGATTAAAATGTCACATGTTTAAGATATTTTCTTCACAAACGTAATGTAGGTACTTCTCAAATTTTCTGCGGAGAGCTTCCGAAGTCTATATTCTGGATGCTTATTTGATAAGCCATAAAAAAATACACAAAATCTTACTACATAAAAAATACAGGCATCATTAAATCACACAATCTGTGTCAAATAAAACCTTTTGTTTTTAGATATCCACTTTCGAGATCTTTGTTTTTACTCATTGGAATTTTCAGTTATGCGCCTGTACTTTTCTTGGAAGTCATTCATTTGTTTATGTCAAGGCGTGCACAAAGCATGGAATTCCAAAGCCATGACATAGCAACCAGCTCTTAAGACATGCATCTTTCATTTAAAGTGTACTACATTCCTAGAGTGCAGTAAAACAATTTCTAAAAATATTTATACTGTCATACATGAAGCAGATATATGTTTTATTTTGAAAAATGGAAAAATGCACATAAATGTAACAATGTTTCCTCTCTACTTCATTTTGACACAGATAAACCTTTACACAAGTAGCTTATTTAGTTATAGATACAAAGAGAACAGCAATAGTCCAAATGTTTAAGTGGACGTGATATGCTGGCCTTAAAATGACAAAAAGTGTTGAATAACTGATACCACAGAATTCAGCTTATGCCATATGAAAGTTATTTAAAATAAATGGGGTATTTTAAAGAGATCTACATAATTTGTGTAAAATATTTCATCTGTCACTTAACGTTTCTCAATTATATCAGATTAGACATTTTTCTTTCCCCCAAATGAAGTAGACGTTGGAGGGCATTCCAAGAAACAAAACAAAAAGAAATTATTTATCGTGTAAATCTCTTTGATAAACAGTATTTTAATTAAATGAAATAAGAGTATTATTTTAGAAAATAAAAAATTTTGAAAAATGTTCCATGTAAAGGGTCGTCTGGGGTTATGGCATTTTGCTGAAAACCTTCTGTTGCAATTTGCATTAGATTGTCCACCTAGTATGCATTTGGTAGGAGTATTGAATCACCCTGTGTGTTCTCTGTACAGATATGAGACTGCCTGCTGGTTGGAGGCCAGGTCTGTACCCGTCTGCTACTCCAGCACCATACTCATACAACTGGGCTCGACTAGAAAACGATACGTCGAAGAAATCAAATTTCAGGTAACTTCAGTCACTATCATACAGACAAGGAGCAAGAGCTCTTGAAACATGTCCTGTGAATAAACAGTGTAAGTGAAGCAATGTGTCAATATCTTCTCGATTCACTTTTGTACTAATTTGTGCTTCACTGTCCCTACGCTTCTTCCAAGTTTATACTTTAAGTATTCCGTTGTTTAAGGAGTTGAGTATTGCATTGAGTATTAGTTCGACTCATAATTGTATTAGAGCAATAAGTGTTTGTACAAGAGTAGAGACAGTCATGTATATAAAACACTTGACTATCACTTAAAGTCTACTGTATTCGCTTGTAACTACAATAAGATAATGTTTATCTTGATGTAGATAGAGCAATAAGTGTTTGTACAAGAGTAGAGACAGTCATGTATATAAAACACTTGACTATCACTTAAAGTCTACTGTATTCGCTTGTAACTACAATAAGATAGTGTTTATCTTGATGTAGATAGAGCAATAAGTGTACAAGAGTAGAGACAGTCATGTATATAAAACACTTGACTATCACTTAAAGTCTACTGTATTCCCTTGTAACTACAATAAGATAATGTTTATCTTGAAGTACATAGAGCAGTAAGTGTTTGTACAAGAGTAGAGAAAGTCATGTATATAAAACATTTGACTATCACTTAAAGTCTACTGCATTCCTTTGTATATCTGTTATATATGTGGTAGAGAAAGTAATGTATGTAATTTTATGAAAATGTTTAGTATTGAATGATCAAGGTATCAGTTGTTGGGGAAGAGTATGAATTTGTCTCTAACCAAAATAATTCCCTGCCCTCCCAGAGTCTCGAAGTGAGAGTGTAGTAAACTGTAAATGTTCATGATAGGAGTATTTCCTTCTGTTGAACCTGAAAATGGAAAAATTAAATTCAAATTTGTAATTCAACAGGCTTTTTGTTTTTTAACTATGCTGTTTATATCTGGTTTAATTGAATGCAGATGCATTCAAAAGATTTTCAACAACTATTCACATAGATAATGTTGTGCAATTTATTACTTTTAGATTAAAAAGATATAACCTTAACAAAGTAAAATGTTTCTTTATTTTTATATGGTTTGAGCTTCCTTTGTTTATATCCCTAGAAAACTGCTTATATGATCTGGTTCAGCCTCAAGAATAGAAAAAAGTTGCAGGCAGCTGAGGTAAAAGAACGATTTCGGTTTTTGCCAAAAAAATTGCAAATAAAAATTTGCAGACCACTCAAAAACATGTATAACCCTTTCAACTGTCAATAATAAACTAAATAATTTAAAATAAACAGTTGAACATTCCAATATATATCAGCAATATGAGTGCCAACAAGATACAAAAAGTGTTTCGAAAATACAATGTATAAAGCAAACAAAAATTTAAAAATTTCTGTTATATTTTTACCACATCTTGTAAACACATGTTATTTCTCTAATATGGTTATGTAAGTAAATGAACATTATTACTTCAAACCAAGCAACGGTATGTAACATGTATAAACAGTATTTAGCTGCTTACATTATGTGTTACAGGAATAAGCTCATACAAATGACAAATACAACAGAATTACAAATTTTGAAAATACGAGGGCTGATCAACAAAGACTGGGACTGAACTTTTTTCACAGATGTTTATAACTGCAATTCAATGTTTATATGATCTTTTTCAAAGTAGTCCCATCATACTTCAATGCACTTTTTATAGCGTCTCTGCCAGTCCTTGAACACGTGCTGCAGACCATTCTTTGTCAGGTCCTTGAGAATTGCCTCAATTTTCTTGAGTACTGCTTCAGAGTTCTCAAATCGAATACCCCTAAGCTTTGCCATTAGTGATGGGAATAAAAAAAAAGAAGTTACAGGATGCAAGGTCGGGGCTATAAGGTGGATGTGGTACACAGGCAATGTTGAATCGAGCCAGAAACTGCATGACTTGATTTGCAACATGAGGTCGTGTATTGTCATGATGAAGTCACCACCCAGTCCGAGAAAGCTCTGGTCGTTTCTTTGTAATGTGCTTCCTCAGTGTAGCCAATACTGACGTGTAGTATGCTGCTGTGACAGTAATGTGAGGGGGAACTGCATGTGATGTGAGGCCGTGTATTGTCATGATGAAGTCGCCACCCAGTCCGAGAAAGCTCTGGTCGTTTCTTTGCAATGTGCTTCCTCAGTGTAGCCAATGCTGACGTGTAGTATGCTGCTGTAACAGTAATGTAAGGGGGAACTGCATGTGACGTGAGGTCGTGTATTGTCATGATGAAGTCGCCACCCAGTCTGAGAAAGCTCTGGTCGTTTCTTTGCAATGTGCTTCCTCAGTGTAGCCAATACTGACATGTAGTATGCTGCTGTAACAGTAGTATGAGGGGGAACTGCCTGTGCAATATGCTTCCTCAGTGTAGCCAATACTGACGTGTAGTATTCTGCTGTAACAGTAGTGTGAGGGAGAACTACATGTGACCTGAGGCCGTGTATTGTCATGATGAAGTCGCCACCAACTCCGAGAAAGCTTTGTTCGTTACTTTGCAATGTGCTTCCTCAGTGCAGCCAATACTGACGTGTAGTACACTGCTTTAACAGTAGTGTGAGGGGGAACTGCATGTGACGTGAGGCCGTGTATTGTCATGATGAAGTCGTCACCCAGTCCGAGAAAGCTCTGGTCGTTTCTTTGCAATGTGCTTCCTCAGTGTAGCCAATACTGACATGTAGTATTATGCTGAAACAGTAGTGTGAGGGGGAACTGCATGTGCAATGTGCTTCCTCAGTGTAGCCAATACTGATGTGTAGTATTCTGCTGTAACAGTATTGTGAGGGGAAACTGCATGTTGGTAAATCATTGCATTACAGTCAAAATATTTGATGACCATCACTTTCCCTGCAGATGGAACAACTTTTGCCTTTCTTGGTATTGGAGAATCTGGCAATTTCCACACTGTGCTGGCTTGCTTTCCTACAGGATCATTATTCGATTTGAGAACTCTGAAGCAGTGCTGAAGAAAAGTGAGGCGATTCTCAAAGACCTGATAAAGAATGCTCTACAGCACGTGTTCCAGGACTGGCAGGGACGCTATAAAAAGTGCATTGAAGTACGATGGGACTACTTTGAAAAAGATCATGTAAACATTGAATTGCAGTAATAAACATCTGTGAAAAAGGATCAGTCCCAGTCTTTGTTGATCAGCCCTTGTATCTTGCAGACCACACTGTAGCTGAGTGGTTAGACAGCTTGGCTCTCATCTAGATGGCCTAGGTTCGATCCCAGGCAACTGGAAAGTAAGAGTTATGGTTCACAACATTGAAGGTTTTTTCTAGTTCCTCCGTTTCCCCCACCAGCATTCCACCAATTGTTCCATCATCTCTCCTATTATCATCTCGCCCTCATTCTTCTGTCATCCACTTCTCTCACTCTCATACCAGGCACTGGGCTAATCACCCATCCTGGATTCTCTCTCTCTTTCTCTCTCTCTCATTGCTCCAGAGATTCTGTACCTCAACCCGCAGCCTACATGCATAAGGGTTAAGAGGAACAACAATACCCTCACACCACGTGGTGGTATAAGAAGGCAGTTAAAGGAGAAGAAAATGCCTTGCATACCAAATAAATTATTTTACAAAGATGGTGTGTTTTATTAATGAGTTCTCATTCTTTTTTATTAGATTTGTCTTTCTCTTAAGCTCTCCAAGTTATGTGAATTTGAATAATAATGCAGACGAATTCATAAACCATTCATAAAAAAACAAATTTGATGTGTTGCAGTCACATTAATTTCTTTAATCTTATACAAACTATTCTTACTAACACAGTCAAATGTAAGAGCTCGCCACTCTGTGATGTTTTGAAATTCTGTTCTCTCAAAAATTTGAAAAATGGTTTCCCATTTGATGTAAGTATTTTAAAATTCAAACTACCAACAAGCAATATTTCAGAAAATGTTAACTACACCCAAATATATACATGCAACTGTTTTTAATTTAATTTATGAAAATTAATCATTTCTTTACACTAGCCATGTATAGACTAAGGTTTTGAATAGATAGGGTCAAACATTGGCCATGGTAACTCAATGGCAGCGACTGGACCGAAACCAGGACATCCGTGGTTCAAATCCCGGCCATGGCATTGAATTTTTCAGTTTGATGAAGCCTGAGATTCAAGTACTTACGATAGTAAGTCACCACAAACAGTGTATCTCGAATACGAGAGCCCCTAGTGGTTTACCGGGAAAATATATGAATCAATTGCAGAATTTAATGTCAGGACGGCAAGTTGGCCATGGTAGCTCAATGGCTTAGAGCGACTGGACCAAAACCAGGACATCCGTGGTTCAAATCCCGGCCATGGCATTGAATTTTTCAGTTTGATGAAGCCTGGGATTCAAGTACTTACGATAGTAAGTCACCACAAACAGTGTATCTCGAATATGAGAACCCCTAGTGGTTTACCGGGAAAATATATGAATCAATTGCAGAATTTAATGTCAGGACGGCAAGTTGGCCATGGTAGCTCAATGGCTTAGAGCGACTGGACCAAAACCAGGACATCCATGGTTCAAATCCTGGCCATGGCATTGAATTTTTCAGGTTGACTCTATCCAAAACCTTAATCTATATCTATATGGCTAGTGTGAAGAAATGATTAATTTCATCAATTAACTTAAATAATACAAATTTAATGATGAAACCTGGGAGTCAAGTACTAGTAGTAACTCGCCACAAACAGTGTATCTCGAATACAAGAGCCCTTCCCTTACCGGGAAAATATATACTATGAGTCATTTGGAGAGTTTAATGTCAGGACGGCAAATTGGCCATGGTAGCTCAATAGGTAAGAGTGACTGGACAGAAACCAGAAGATCCATGGTTCAAATCCTGGCCATGGCAATGAATTTTTCAGGTTGACTATATACATGCAAATTATACAACATTTATTCAGAATGAACATGCTTAAGAGAAAGTCAGGTAAATGTCACATTAATACTTTATTTAAATATTACAGAAACGACTGGTGCCAAGAAGATATGCCGAGAGCATGGAAATGCCCACTGACATTCCAAATGTGTGCTTCACGTCTGAAGTGAATATACCATGCGAGTCTCCTACAATTCACATCATTGATCTGGAACCTCAGCAAAGACAAGCACAAATGGAGAATCACCTAGCAAGCAATATCTAAGCAGCAGCATGCTGAGGTAGCTTACCATGACAATATACCACAAGAACACCAATTTCATATGTACAATTAATAGCTTTAATTCAAATATAGCTTTATCATAGAATAATGGCAATATACTGTATTATATTTGACATATTCCTAATAACTTGACACCAAATATAAACAATAAAACTTTTTATCAATATCAAAACCTAATGTTACATTTATATGACTTCTTATATATATTTTTACCAGCTTCTATTTTAAGTACCTAACAATTTCTTCAGTATTCTACTATGGCAACCAGAATTACTGACTGGTAAGATTAATAAAGAAATGATAAAAATAAAGTTACAATATCTTTCATTTGTTAAAATTGATGTATAATATAAGAAGTATTAGCCTAATTTTGTCAGAGATTTGAAAGGATCCTTAGCGAACTTCTGTGTTAAGGATAAATAATAAAAAGACAGTGCAGCTAAAGCAAATCAGTCAGCAAGAATACCATAGGTCTAATATCTAGAAATCAACAATATTCAGAAGGTAGGTAATGCAAATATTTCATAGACAAACTTCTGAAAATTAGAAAGCAAAATACATTCTGAGAATTTAGCAAACCATGAACCAGCACTGTTGTTGATTGTCCAGAACTGAGTGCCATTTATAAAAACTATTGGTTTGGACCACTTTGAACCTGTAACCTTAGGATCAGTAGGCCAGCATCTAACAAACTGAGTCCCCATAATAACATTTCAAATGAATACTTGTAAATTTAAAAGCATGCCTTACCTGATCACTGGCCACGATTTCTGCATTCCAGTCCTTGCTGTGAGGCTACCAAGTCTGGGATAATGGACGGGAAATGAACAGTGGTTCTGGAGTGGTTGGATATTTGTATGTGGAGAGGAATTCAGTAGTACTGCAGCAGAACAAAGATTTTGCACTTATGTTAAAAACAAGCAGCAACAAACTATTTTACTTTAGGCTTTGCTAATAGTACAGAGTGATCCATATAAACCTGAACCATTTAATGGCCATAAATGCGAACCAAATAAGACACATGTGCAACTTTGGCAGTATATAATAGAAAATTGGGAGATTACATTACACTATTTACCTTTTGTCAGAGAAAATTTTGGACGTGTCTTCCACCAGTATGCATACATATTGTCACCCGAACATCGGAACTCCCTTTAGAACCGACCGGCAGCAGCAGGTTCGCCACGCCCAGTCATTTGTCTTATAGCGGTAATGAGGGTTGGCTGGAAGAACATCACTGTGTCGTCTCTTTTCGCTCCACCTGAGTTCTCGAACTTACGGGATATTTCATCTAATCCAGAACCTTCTAGATTGGCCAGTATGCCCTATATAAGCAACACGTCGGGCTGGAAGTCAGTCAGTGCTTGGCAAGCAGCGAAGTAGCGCCGTGTTAGTGAACGAGAAGACTGTGTGCGTGCAACGGAAGAATTTACATAATTGTGAGCATACAGTGGAACTGCAATGGATGAACTGGTGAATTGCAATTGTGTGCATTACGTAATTCTGTGTAATCGGCAAGTGTTCAACTGAAAGTTGGTGGAAATAAAGAACATTGTTGAGTTTGTGTAATTGGACTTTTCATTTCACGAACCCCCAAAGTCACAATATTTGCAGTCACTTCCCATGTTCTGTGAAGTTCTGCAGAGAGTATCTCCACCAACGTTGGGTATTTCATTACGAATGGATTCACGGAGATCAGCAACTGTCCCAAGCCTGTAGGTATTTTTATACACTATTTTTAAGATACCCCCACAAGAAAAAATCAGGTAAGATCAGACCAGGGAACTGGATGGCCACATACCTATTGAGATTATTTGATTATTATCAAAGAAACTGGTTACAAGTTCCACAGGGATGTATGGCATGTTGCTCCATTTTGCTGAAAATAACCTTCTCTCAATTCTATAACATCCAGCTGCTCCACAAATGTATTGAAAATAGCCATATAAGCTTCAGTGTCTAGTCGTATCAAAGAAAATGGGACTGACGATCCTGGAAGCTGACATTACACACCATACTTCAACCTTTTCATTATGCAGTGGTGTTTTGTATACCTATATCTTGTGTTTTGTGTGTTTATGTAGGCTGACAGTGAAACAAGCTTCATCTGTAAACCACATTATGGAGAAAATACAAGGACATGGAATAAGGAAATCCTGAAACCATTGATAATAATGGATTCATTTTTCATGCATGATCTGTTTCTTTCAACTGTTGCACCGTATGCACTCTGCATGGTCATAGCTCTTTGACATGTGCCATATGAATAGCCTGATTGCTTGCTCAATCAATGCAGCGATTTCTTTGGAGAGTTCACTAACCTTCTTCAAACATTATTAACAATCTCTTCACTCGATGATAGTGTTCTAACGTGCATACCTGTTGTCTCCAGCTTTCTTGTTAGCGATAGTATTGTTTCCTTTGTGTACATTAAATTTCTTTTGAATTTCCCATTCTGTTGTTATCTCAAGGTGAGTAATGTATGTTTCTGTTAAGAGTGTAAACTATAGAGATTCTACAATGTCAACAATGCCATGAAAATGCTCGTAATTTCCATAGAAATCAATCATATATTCAACAAATAACATTGTTGTCAATCCCCTGAGCTATTTAGATCATTAAGGCCGCACCATGGCTATGTGGTTAGACTGTTCAGCTCTCACCAAGGTGGCCCGGGTTCAATCCCAGGTGACTGCAAAGTGAGATTTGTGTTGGACAACATGGCACTGTGGCGCATTTTCTGTGGGATCCGCTACCATCTCATTCCACCGGTGCTTCATCTTCATCTCGTGTATCATCAGTGTCACCACCTGCAGTGTCACATGTAGTAAAAGCAGGCGTTAACTCCTTCAATCCTGAAGTATCATTAATGAAAAAAAATTCCAATTACTGTGGAGCCTATTAAATATTGGGTAAAGGAATTGTTAGAAACATGTTTTAATGATTTTTCGTCATAGATTAATTTTTTAAGGGTTGCTGCCATATGGTAGCATTGGGCAATAACATCAATATTTCTATAGTTGAAGGACAAATGTTTTACTAAACTTTTTCATTATAACACATTGTTTCAGCATAATACCTGTTGTCTAGAAACTAAAAATGTAATACGAGGTATGTCCAGAAAGTATGTTGTGTTTGGTAATAAAATTAAATTGTGTACAGATGCAGAAAAATTATTTATTGCACAAAATTCTACAACTCTTAAACTACTTTACCACATAACTGCCGAAATTTTGCAGGCATTTGTCATAGCGAGGCACAAGTTTTTGTATACCTTCTTCATAGAAGTTTGCCGCCTGTGTCCTCAACCAGTTGGAAACATTTTCTTTCAGCTCTTCGTCATTGTTGAAGTGTTCACCGCCAAGGAAAGATTTGAGATGCACAAACAGATGAAAGTCACTAGGAGCGAGGTCAGGGCTGTACGGGGGCTGGTCAAACACGTCCCACCCAAATCCCTGTAGGATGTTTTTCGTCGCATTTGCAGTGTGTGGTTGTGTATTGTCGTGAAGAAACACAACACCTTTTGACATCGCAAATTCGCCAATAAATTTCAATTGGTTTCACTTTCCTAGCATTCAGAAAACGAATCACAGATCTGATTTCAAAAGCGGCAGGATTTTCAATCAACACCGACATTGTAAACAAGCACAACAAAGCGTATGCGGCTGACAGCGATCTCACAATGGTGCATGTTTCTTCTCCTTAATACAGAGCGTCTACCGCGCATGTGCAGAACGGCGAACGCAGTGCTGCAGCGGAGATAAATTGAAACAGAACTTACTTTCTGGACACCCCTTGTATTATTAGGAAAAGTAGTTTGCAGTACAAGTGGATTTTGACTAGCATATTATTTGTAATGCCAGTTATAGAAACAGTTTTTGTCTTTTATCAAACATAACACAACCTTACATTTTGAGCAAACTGTTCTGGAGGATCCACTTGAACAACTCTTGCACCTTCTCATTTTTTCTGATGAAACTAGCTAAAGGCTTGAAGCATCAAAGCAGACATCATGAACAGGCCTTATAATAACTATACATTTCTTCTTTTTTATTGCAATTTCTTGACCACTTGGCCTTCTTTGCTTCCTTCCTGTTTCTTTTCCTGTAGGTATAAGACCATAGGCAATTTCGGTCTGAAAATCCAGGAGTTTGAGGCGGTCCTTACCCATTAGGAACCTGGATGAGTCCACCCAGCACTCAACACCTCATAATTTAGGGAAGGTTACGGGTGAGGGTTATGGACGGGGGAGGTTTACTGGACAGGTCAGAGTCCTCGGGGTTCACTCTGCATGAACTCACTTCTCTGTTCCAGTTTCTGGGATGTCCTGACTGGATGGTGATTAGTGAAGAAAACACCTCGACTATTCCATGATCGATTTATTTTCAATTGTAATCAGGTACCTCACTCGCCACCTCAAAAGTCGCTGCTTCTAGACTCGTGTGATATGTTTGGCGGTAACAACAGAGTTCTTTACATGTGTTGTGTATTTGGTGTATTCTTGCCACACTTATATATATGGCATGACTTCACCGCGCCCTGACCGGGAGAGAGTGTCTTACCAAAAATCACGGATTCATGTGTTGTGTATTCGAGGTATTCTTGCCCCACTTATATGTATGACATGACTTCACTATGCCCCGACCGAGAGAGAGTGTCCCAGCTATCAAAATCACGGATCCACCATCCCCCGAATTTCCCCCTCTATCGTTACATTTTGAATTTTGTGGGGATCACATGTGTTCTAAACTGTAATTGGTTGGTTTCAATTTCTCGTTTGAACTGTCGTACAAATTTTGTATACGCGCATGTCCGAACGTTGGTAGAAATTTTCCACAGTGTCCACTTAATTCCGAAGCATGCACAGTGCAAAAGTTTTAGGAATGCAACTAAGCTGCAGTGCAATTGTATTGAGCACGTAAGGGTTTGGCATCAAAGAGAGTACAGAGCGACAGGCTGACGCTCCAAATCGCTCACAGGCATTTGTTCTTAGGGGTTGGCTTTGTTATGCAGAAAGCCAACCGGCCTGTGTTCCCACGGTTCCCTGTTTCTCCATTCATCTACATTTCTAGTATATATATATATATATATATATATATATATGCCCTATCTGCTACGTGTTTTGTATAATAAATATGTATTTCCTTCCAATGCAAAATATTCAGTATAAAATATCTATGCTAACCTAATATATTTTTTATATAAAACATATTGAGCTATTTTATGTTTGTGACCAAAGGGAACAGTTACATGTTTTCTCTGGTTTTTCCCCTTCTGTTTTATGTGTCTTTTGTAAAGAAGTCAAAATGAAATGTGTAGTGTTTAACGCCCGCTTTTACTACATACGGCACCGCAGGCGGTGACACTGATGATACATGACATGAAGATGGAGCACCGGTGGAATGAGATGGCGGGGGAAACCGGAGATCCCGGAGAAAACCCGCCCCCGCGCCGTGTTGTCCACCACAAATCTCACTTTGCAGTCACCTGGGATCGAACCCGGGCCGTCTTGGTGAGAGCCAAGCGGTCTAACCACTGAGCCACGGCGCGGCCGTAAAGAAGCCAAGAATTAAAAACAGACAGATTGAGACACCAGTATACAATTTTGCTCTACCATTATCTGGAACGAAAATCAATCCCATACAGCTCAATAAGCATAGGTATATGCTAGATCTACACCAACCATGTTTTTGTTGTATTGTTTCACAATATCAGGTTGATTTACACCTATGCAACTTTTATCCCTTTTGCTCCAACACTGACAGGTATCTATGGGTTGTACTGCAGCATAGGAAGAAATAAATTGTACTGATCTGTTGTCAAACCACCTTAGCTATACAATGTTGCTTTCCCATTCCACTATGTAGTTGAAAGAACCTCTTTCCTCTTTCTTCAAATCCTTCTTCTTCAATGAACATTTCCAATACGATCTGATTGAATAGTTCCCACATATGGCATTCCTTTATCTTTCAGTGCTCTTACTAACCAATTATCAAAACAAATTTTGAAGTTTAGATTTTCAGGAAGATTTTCTACAAGTGTCATGACTATGTCTCCCTGGAGGCATCTGCTCTAGTAAACACCTTTAAGTCCCCATTTATGGGGTTCACCCTTCAAATACTCAATTAGGTAATTTCTTCTCTTAAAGGGAATCATTTGCTTATCAATTGAGTAGACTTCTTCAGGCGGAATAGTGCTCATGTTGGACCTGAGGTTGTCGACTAGAGGCCTAATTTCGAAAATCTTGTCATGGTCAGGAAGGCCGACAAGCTTTTGTTTTGTGTTGTCATTTATATGAAAATACTGCCTGATGACCTCAAATTTGTTGCGACTCATAGTGTCAGCTATTGCAGGAAACGTACATTGGTGCTGCCAATACATTCTGTAACAAGGCATTTTTACTACATGAAAAGCAGAATGCTGATCAGAAGTCACATATATTTTTATTTATTTATTTTTAACTAAGCCAGTACAACTGAGTGTGACCAGTGTTCAGCCCTGGCTTTGTACCAGTCATACTCATTTTTACAGTAGAACCTTGTTTCTAAATAGTTAATTATAACAATGCAGGTTCATTATTATTTCTGTTCACTGTCCATAACCACTTTCTTTTAACATTGTCCAAGAATTGCCTGATCTTCTTACTATCTTTAACAAACATTTCACTTATAGCTATATTCCTGTCTAACTTAAACCATTTCTGGTTAAGAAACTTTTTTCTCCAAATTTCTGTGCCTTTACACTCAAAATGTGTTATAAGCTCTCATTTCCCCAACATATGGGACAGTAATCATAATATAGAATGAGAAATACACTTATTAAAAAGTCCAAGGTCCAGCTGCATTAACCACCTGGGAAAAAAATCTTCATAAAGAAATATGAAAGAAAATTGTTTAATTTTGACACTAGAAAACCCAAAACCTTTGAAGAAAACTCAAACTTCAAGCTCATCAAGATACCGACAGAGACACACCTATCACCTCCAAGGAGTTCACCAAACCAACATCTACTAGTCAACAACAGCTGATGATGTTAGGAAGATCCTAACAAAACGCGTTCTAGGTAAATACTAGCAATAAGTGGAGCATTGAGTACTAGTTTGACTCAAAATTTTATTACAAGAGACCAAGTTTGGATCTCTGTACCGAATCCCCTCCATAGCATAGTCCGGTCCAGTCCACTGCCTTATAGCCTCATCCAAATAAAACTTTGCTTCTCATTTTTAAACAATACAGTACTCCTTAAAAAAGCAATAAATTTCTGTGCATGGAGTTGCAACCTTATTCTAACACTTCAAGCACAACGCTGGCTGCTCAAAAATAGATTCAAACCAGAACAAAACCCCAGTGGTATTTTCATAGTCCTCAATTTGTAGGAACAGAGTTACATATCAGTTGACAAGAATGAATTAACAAACATTTAATAATTTTAATTTCTTTTATTACAAGAAATGTTCTAATTCTACACAAGGATAACATACAATACAACCTATGCAGTCTAATTACATGACTAGAATATACAATATTAACTGGAAGAAGCTTTAGGTATATTGTGAAATTATGTTCAAGTTGTTATTCATATATTTAAATAAATCTTCAAATAAATGCTGTTAACAGTGTATCACTTAATATAAAACAAAATATAACAATTGCTTTTATCACTTTTGGCATTCAGTCCTTTACATGTTTGTTAAATCTCTGCACTGTAGAAATAATGTTGCAAGGATTTTCAGCATTAAAAATACTTGCTTTGATTTATCAGAAAATGGACAATGAAAAGGCACTCGTCCTGGATGTGGTAGAGACAACGTAAGTGTTGCATAAAGAGCACACTGGTTATTTACTGTGCTCTGTATGTCTTTAAAGGCATTTTGTAAGGTTTCAGAATTGTCATTTGATTTCACAATCTCTGCAGCTCAGTGCTGCCACAACATTTAGAGTTCTATTGAAATCTGTACAACCAATGGTTTACTACACTCTTCTCCTCAAATTCTGTTGTAAAATAAATGCACTATTCAACATTACAAAAGCATAGAATAAATTAGAACTTTATGTATTAGATGGTAACATTTTCTTAGAGACAATGTTTACTCTGCTGTAGCACCTGTAGTACACAGCTTAGTTTTACAGACAGAACTACAAATTCTTGGAAAGTAATGAATTCCTTACTTGTCAATCTAATTTGACAATGTTGCATCACTGACTTCTGTGACACTGACTTTCTGTGACTGAAAAACTAAGTCTGCTGATCTATAGACTCATACGAGGTGTGTTCAAGTCATAACACCTTTTTCTTTTTATTGGTTCAAGACTGGTAGCAGATAGGAACTTCTGGTTTTTTTAAAATACACATGGACTCTTTGTGAATACATGACAGAGATGGCAGCACTGTACAGTGCATAGAACTCTAGTGGCAGTGACGAGAGTTAGGACTGTTTTTGATACTTAAAATGGCAACACTTTCATTGCAAGAACAGCGTGTAATCATTTGTTTTCTCCTTTTTCATGGTGTGACATCTATTGAAATTCATCGCCAGTTGAGTGAGGCATGTGGTGATGGTACCACGGATGTGTCTAATGTAAGTTCCTGGGTGCAACAGTTCAATGAAGGCAGAACATCCTATGACGACAAGCAAAAACAGTTGCAGACATCGCCTCCAAAATTGGCATTTCCGTGGGATCTGTGCACACAATCATGCATGAAGATCTGAAAATGCTTAGTCGGTGATCCTCCAAAACAATGTTCTCCACTTGCTGGATCATGTTGTGAGACCGGCTGGTGCGAGGCCATGACTGTCTTGTTTGTTGTCACACGATGTTCTACCTTCATTGAACTGATGCACCCATGAACGCATATTAGACATATCCATGGTACCATCACCACATGCCTCACTCAACTGGCGATGAATTTCAATAGCAGTCACACCACGAAAATGGAGAAAACCAATGATTACACGCTGTTCTTGCAATGAAAACGTTGCCATTTTAAGTATCAAAAACAGTCCTAACTCTCATCACTGCTACTAGAGTTCTATGCACTGTACAGTGCTGCCATCTCTGTCACACATTCATAAAGAGTCCATGTGTATTTAAAAAAAAAAAAGTTCCTATCTGGTCCCTGTCCTGAAAAAAAAAGTGTTATAACTTGAACACACCTTGTATAATAAAATGCATCACTCAGTTATCCGTCTGATTCATTAACCATCACTCTGGAATGAAAATACTGTGACGCAGCATAAGGTAACCATACTCATACAGCATTTGGGTGTATTTTAAGAAAATTTGGCAAATTCCCTTTTTTTTTTCTTTTTTCTTTGTTCCTGGGAATAAAATTTGAATATAAATCAAATCTCTTCCTTTCTAACGAAGCACACAAGAAAGCCTAAGCAATGGTTGTATACCTTATGCCACAACTGTAGTATTTTCAGGCTGTTTTCTGACCACAGCATATTCCTTGGATTGTAATGTGTTTACTATAATAATCTGTGCTTTCTCTGACAATTTTTTTTCCAAGCTGTTAAAAACAGCAGAATTCAGCTTAGTATCTCCAGCTACAATGCAAATGATATAAGTTCTTTTCTAAAGCATTGTAAAGTTGTTTTCTAAATCTAAATATATCCTAGGATGTAAAAATTGCAAATCCTAAGTAGAGTTTTGAAAAAACTTGTCACTATCATTTGAATAGCTTTTTAGTGAAAGTGTTCTCTTTTTGTACCCATGAGACATGGTTATTGTGACACAATTTCAATAGTTCATGGTTTGGGAAATTGGCACTTAGTTGTTGAATTTTTTGCCGCTGTCAATGTAAATTTGACACTGCCTTTTTGACTGAAGAGATATAGCACTCTGCCACCCAACCCCACCCCCTCCAAGTGTAAACACCAGAAGCATTATCAGATAATCAAAATATTTTGTAAGCTTCCCTTCACTCACCTCCAGAACATGTGTCGAGAATGTTGGTGGAAACTTTCAGTGGTCAGCTATTTGTGACTGAGTGGAGAGAGTTGGTGAGCATACTTTGTTCTATTCTATTAATTGAAACCACTATTTAAGGCTGGCCCTAGGCCGGAGTTATTTGTTGATTTTGGGATGTTAATTACAATTTACAGATGGGTTATTGCTGTGTGGTAAATTGTAAATGTAGCTAGTTATTGATATAAACAAAAGAGACATGTACTTGAAGATGTGGAACGTGTTATGTAACTATTTAGAAAAAGTGATAGCAAAAATACAGTAACTAAAGGAGACTGAAAAAAACTTGTAATAGGTGCTAGAAAGATTTTGCTCCGATATGAATAAGTATTGCTGACAGGAAATGTATAATTGTGTATTTTATTAGTTTATTGTGCTTGAGAATAAAAAATTTATTTGATTAGAAAAGGAAGTGTAAGACTTGAAGCTTTCACGGCGAGCATTACTAATCAAGGCTTATTAGTAAGCAAGATATGCGGGTGATCAGCTGTGTCAGGTTTATGAAAGTCAAGCTTTGGGCCATTATAGACTCCATGGCCTTCTTCAGGATCTGAAGATCACCCGCGAAGCCTTGATTAGAAAAGGGAGTGTTATTTCATTAGTGGAATTGAATTATAAATAAAACTTGATCCGAGAACACGCCTGAGGACTTAAATATCAATGCTCACCAGCATCATCTTTACCAAATTGAATTTCTAGCATGGGTCAATAAACATCTTTACCATATTACTTCTCTCTATTAAATAATAAAAAATTCTAACAACTTTTTAAACAGGTATCCCAATACAGGTGTAAATATAAAATTAATCTCATATTCTTTCATAATTCAACCAAAAAGTATGAATCTTATTAATAAAGGTAGGGCAATAGGTAATGTTATCACTTTGTGACTTGAAAATATACTTGTGTATTTACATCTATACCTACTGTAAATATAAGATGGGCTCAAACAATAAAACCTAAAGAACCAATTATTAAACATCACTTTATCAATTTGTTTTACAATAAATTAAATTTACTTATATAAAAATTTAACTGTATTGGAACACCACAGTGAAGCAAAATAATTATTAAATTATAGATGAGTTTTATTTAAAACACATCAGCTTCACTTACGTACCTATATTGAGGACATAAATTTTTCTTATTAATGGAGATTGATTTCACAAACAAATCGCTTGTATCGTTAGTTCAAAACACTTCGTCGTCAAGAATATCGGTTACCATGTTATTATGTTTTTTTCAGTATTACCAAAATCTGAAAACAAAACACACCTAAAAACAGAATCAACTGCTATATTTCAAAATTCATTATGCGATGTTTATTTTTTAAGATAAAGGTGCATGTAAATGCATGCGCAAGCAGACGAACAGCCAGTTCTGCCATTGCAGCCAACATAAGATATGTAAAACTTGTAGCCAACCTCTGCAAAAATGCCCCAGACATAGGTGACGCGATCCGTTTGCAAAGGAACATAGATTGAGCAGGCTAAGTTATAACCCGGTCAAATTTTGTTACTCATGCACTGCTTTGCAAACAATCCTACGACACGACGATAATGGAGTGCTCCATAGGAAATACATGTATGAGCTCACGGACTGTATCGGACTGGTTCAGCTACTGCCGCAAAGTGTGCATATGTCAAATGACACCAAGTACACTGCAAGGGGGAAAATTGGCGGTCCTGGTCACATCGTTCAAATCGACAAATGCAAAATACGATGATGGAAGTTTCATCGTGGGCGCGTCGTAGAGGGCAACTAGATCTTGGGAATGATCGAAGTGAAATGAATGAGGTGCGGATGATGATATGCCCCAACAACAGGAGGGATGCAAATACGCTCTACAGTCTAATTGCAGTGCACAGGATGAAACTTGCATCGTCCTATTTTGCATTCGTCGATTTGAACGACGTGACTGGGACCGCCAATTTTCCCTCTTGCAGTATACTTGGTGTCATTTGACATCATGCACACTTCGCAGTAGTAGCCGAACCAGTCCAATACAGTCCGCAAACTCATACATTTAGTCTGCTAGATAGTGTAATTTCGGGACAAGTAAGACTGTTGGCAGCATTGCTTTCAGTAGAGAAACAAGCATAGTTTGGCTATACTGAATTCTTCAGTATGGCTACATTATGAAGTATTAAACAAACAATTAATAACGTTGAAAGAATGCCCTCCAACACAAAATTGCACTAAATGTAAAGAAATTATATTAAAAATCATGGTTGTGTATAAAAACATCAAAAAGTGTGAAGGAATTAAAAAAAAAATCGCTGTGTCACATATTAGAAAGAAGAGCCATTTGTTTACATGTGAATGAATTATCATGTCACTCGGTGACACTTAATGACATAGCTGCAAGTGAGATGGAAGTGCAGAAGTAAGACACAGTTAATAACAGCGTCTGATTCACTGGAGAGGAAAGCTCTTCCCATTGGATGGTATTGTAGCTTTAAATGTGTAAATACCTATCTCATGTTATAACAACTTGTTGCCTGCTTTATACTCTAATTAGGCTATTCTGAGTATAGCTAATCTAACATACATTCTGAGTTCGTACAACTGGCCCTAAAGTAGAAACTGTAAGTTAAATATCACAATGAGGACAAACTCTAATCAGGAACTTTATATTCTTCTCTCACTCTAGCATTTGATTTACTATTTGTATTACATGCTAAACAGATTATAAATATTAGTTCTAGTATGCGTAAATGCTACCTTTTAGAACCTTTGGGGTCCACTGCAGAAAGTGCTATTTTATAAAAGCAATGAATACACTACTTCTTCTCAATGATATTTTTGAAAGAACAATTAGTAGTTTCACAAATACAAAGACCAGAATTATCCAAAGCAAATATGATTGACTTTCATTATGATTTAGAAATTTGTCATTAAAATTCGTTATACTACCTAATTAAGTTAATGATGGCTGAAGTTGAATATATTCACAATGTATACAGAAGGCTAGGCATTTATGGAATGTTTATAGAAGCTTGTCCATTATGTTACATGATGCATGGATTAATTGCATTATGCGCTCCCTTGCTTTTATGTTCATTCTTGATTTTTATGCATGTATTATTTTAATGAAAATCTAATAATAAATGTACATGCGTGATTGGAGGAATTTAGTAACAGTGACGTCAAAATTAATTGAAAGAACTATTTGTGGTCGGTTTATTGACACTTCGTCTCTTATATTTTTATATGAGGGTGGGTCAAAAAGTAATGCCTATTTTTTTTTTTTTTTTTTTCCTTAAATAAGTAAGTTACGTGAAAACTTTGAATTTGGTGCAATTCCTCAAACCTTCTTCTCCAATCCCCTGCAGTAGCAACTTAACTTCCTAAGTCAACTGGTGGCCGCACTGCATCCTCTTGCAAAATGGCTGACATCAACATTCATATTAGACAGCGTTCTGTGATTGAATTTTTGACTGCGGAAGATAAAACGCACTTTCGCATTCACGAAAGGCTAAAAAATGTGTATGGTGATGCAACGGTGGATGTCAGCACTGTTAGACGATGGGTTCGTCGCTGTAACGAAGCTGAAGGGCAAACACCATTGGCAGATGAAATGCAAAGAGGCAGGCCGGTGACTGCAGCGACTCCATGCAACATTCAGCGAGTCGATGACATCATTCTGGTGATCGCCGGGTAACAACATGTGAATTGTGTCGCATTACCACCCTCAGTAAAGGCAGTGTGATGACGATTATTCAACAACTGGGTTACTCAAAAGTTTGTTCACGTTGGGTACCAGGAATGTTAACCGCCCAAAACAACAAAGAAACAAGGAAAACAATAGCCTCTGAACACTTGCAGCGCTTCAATTTGGAGGGAGAGGAGTTTCTGGAAAAAATTGTTACTGGAGACGAAACGTAGGTTCATTTTTTTGAAAGTGAATCAAAGAGGCAGTCAATGGAATGGCATCACACGTCACCTAAGAAAAAAAAATTCAAAACTCAGCGGTCGGCAGGGAAAGTTATGGCGACAGTGTTTTGGGATGCAGAGGGTGTGCTTATGATTGATTTTTTGGAGCAGGGATGCACAATAAATTCTGTTCAATACGTCAGAACTCTCAAAAAGCTGAAAGCACGTCTTTGCCGAGTTCGCCCAACAAAAACTATGGCAGATGTTCTTCTTTTGCATGACAATGCAAGACCACACACCAGCCGTTACACCACTGCAGAAATTGAGAAATTGGGATGGCAACACTTACCTCACCCCCCATACAGCCTTGACCTGGCACCATCAGACTTCCATCTGTTCGAACCACTAAAGGAAGCTCATTGTGGGATTCATTTTGAAGATGAGGAGGCTGTGAAAATGTCCGTGCGTCAATGGCTTAGGAAACAAGATCGTGTGTTTTACCACACTGGAATACATGCTCTAGTTAAAAGGTGGACCATAACTGTGAAAAAGGACGGAGATTATATTGAATAGTGACAAATTAATCGTCAATGTTGTAGTTTTCAAGCTATGGAAATTGGATTCAATTTTCTTGACAATTAAAAGAGAAAAAGAATAGGAGGCATTACTTTTTGACTCACCCTCATATTATCGAGGGACTAGTTTTGGAAGCCATCACTTCCATTCTCAACTTCTCTCCAACTAGTGTCTGTTGTCTGCTTTGTGCTCTCTGGCAGTGGAACTATGAACTTCTTTGTCAAATTATCTACTGGTGGGATTTCAAAGTTCATTACTTGGTCCTTAATTTTCCATATGACTATGTTCTTCCATGTTGTCAGTTTATTTTGGTTTATCACGCCTTTTAGTGATTTTGGATTTGGATCAATGTCATGATTTTTGTTCCAAAAATGAAATGTTACTGCTGACTTATCTTCTCGTTTCATGAAACAAGAAACTTCTGGGTCTTTGAGATCTTTCAATTATCTGAATAATCAACATCACTTTGCAATTCTTCAAATACCTCCGCAACATTTATATATGTATTGCTGGAACTACCTTATAGCGTAGCATTAAACTGTAGTTAAATGGAAGATGAGTTTCCAGTGAAGTTAAACTAAAGTTGTGAACCCAGAGCCCATGGAACTTAGAGTTACCCAGGATTCATCCTTTTAGGATAAGGGAAAACCTTAGAAAAAACTTATCCAAGTAACTCACTCTGAACGAGATTCAAACTCGGGATCTCTTGAACGTGAGGCTACCATCTACACTACCGAGGCGGGCAAACTAAGGTTCAACTCAAAATTACGCTTATAATGCAAATTATAGCTTAAAGTTATAACTGAGTGTTTAAACCTCCTTTATAATATCAGGTGTTAGTTAAACAGTCACAGCTACTAAATTCAAAAATTAAGTTTTGGAAAAGGAAAATGAGGATCATCTTGTATTTGGATAAACACGGTAATTACACAATTCCAGATGCTCTCAGGCTTCCGGTCAAGCATATCGATGATTAGCCATCAATGATTCGGAAGCATATATCTCAAGAAACAGCAATGGTACATGGAGCATGCTGTATACCACAAGCCAACACACACTGACCTGTATCCAAACACTTAGTTTCCATCATAAGTTTCAACGACTGGGAGTTCTCAACACTCTAGTCCATAGAGCTCAGTGTATCTCTGATCCCAGTCACTTAAAGCAAGAATTACAGTACCTGAGACTCACTTTCCATCAAAACAGTTATTCCAAATGACATTGAAGCCTCAATCATCAAACCCAAGAAAAGGAAACGTCTAAAACAGCAAGCATCAGATAAGCCTACCGCTACAGCCTGCAATCCAATTACCAGGAACCTACCCAGCAGAAATAGCAGAATTCTCACTAAATACATCAGGATCATCCACAAGCCATCTTCAAAAATTAAACACCAGTTGAGACTGGTGACAAACTGTACTTCATAGTTCCGGGGCTATAACTCATTCCCTATGAATGTGGGATGCTGTATATAGGACAAACCGGAAGGACTAACACAACCTGAATAAATCAACATGAACAGACCATTCATTTAATGCAACCTGAGAAGTCTGGATTGGCAGAGCATTGCTTTGATAACGACCACAGAGCCAGTTTTTGGCAACAACCATCATAGAAAAATGAGCATAGCAGGAGTTACTGGAAGCTTCTGGTCACTTCCTCTGAGAGGAGCATGCTGACCCATGATGCTGGATTTCAACTGTTCCTCTTGGAACCTTAAAAATGGAAATCAACAGCTCAAGAAGTACAAATTTAGACAGATTGGACATCCAGTTAATTAATGTTTTCTACGAGGTCCAACCCTACCATGTAACTGAATCATTCTACATTTTCTACCAGGTCTGTACCGGCTTCCTAAGCTGTTGGTGTGTGTATATATGAGGTGCATCCAGAAAGGCTTCCGAAACTATTCCCTCAATAATATAAAAACATAAGTGAAAAAGTGTCAATAAACCGACTACATATAATTTTTCAGATTAAGTTATCTGATGATGCAAACAAAGGATTTGTGAAACTAGTCCTATTAAGATATATACTGATATAAAAATAAGTAAAGTTGAATCACTAATTATTATATTTTATTGAATTATATTTGCTTTACTGTCAATAGCTTCAGTTTTTTACTTGTATTATGTTTCCCAGAAAATAATTTAAAAACTAGCTTAGCACACATTGTTTCTGCAATGTACCACAGTGTTCAACTCTGTAAATTCCACATTGTAACCCTATTTTGGTACTTTAATCTAAACATTTTTAAAATGCTTAAATTAGGAGACAAAAATATAACTTGAAATTTATTTCTACAAACTCACAACACAGTATTAAAAAAAAAGAGAGAGAGAGAGAGAGAGAGAGAGAGAGAGAGAGAGAGAGAGAGAGAGAGAGAGAGAGAGAGAGAGAGAGAGAGAGAGAGAGAGAGAGAGAAACACTGTCTTATTTATTTATAAAACAGAAGATAAATTATTAATTTTTAGATGAGTCGAAGCTAAATTATCAGGCCTGTACTTCATGTTACAGAGTTCTACTTTTGAAGTAGCATTTAATTATTAAATTGATATCTTAATAAACTCACAATAAACTTTATATATGCTTTATGTTAGGATTATTTTTTGCAAGAAAGTTTAAAGCTAGATTTATTTCAATTGGTTTAAGAGAAGTGGCATTCCCTAAGCTAGCTGAATGAAATTTTTTAAATCTAAACCTTCTTTCATTTTTAGATATAATTTATTTTATTCTGAAGATACCTTCATGGGCGCAGAGCTGCAATAGACTATCAAAAACATTCTTAAACTTACTTTTCTCTAAATAAACTGTGTATACTTACCAAGCGCTAGATTGTTTTCAAAGTAAGCTGAAAGGACATAAACTAGAAAAATACTCTATTCAATACAGAATTTCAGATCTTATAAGAGATTGTCAAATGTAGTTAACACTCCACTTAAGGCTGAAACCAGCACTTCTTCAACCTGATTCTTTTCTTTAACTGATTTCTCCTTCTCATCTGCCGTTCCACTCGCTTGATTATCTTGACTCACTTCTTTGGTATCATGGTTGTCGTCTTTAAGACAAGTTGCAGTATTTAGCTCACTGTGGAAAGAAAGCTGTGTCTCGCCAGTTTCACACGGAATACTTGGGATTTGCCAGCCTTGAGCTGAGAAACCTTGATACTCACTGCTACAAACAGGCTTGATAGGAGACGGGAGAAGACCTCCTGTAGGAGATTCTGCACTGGAATCTAACAATGATGTGGCAAGGTCTTCAGATGGTCTAGGGCTGGATGATGAAACAGGTTGAGATGGCGGTATGCTCAAGTCATCGGCGCAGCTGTTGTCTCCGCTGATATCTGAAAGATCTATGTCGTAGTTTACAGAAGTAAGACCTTGGACAAAGCTTAGACTTTCCTGAGCTGCAAAGATGTCGTCAGGTGTGGCAAGTTCCTCTAAACTGTTGTGGCCAAAACCAAATGATGATGGTGATGGTGAAAGGTATTCCCTCATCATGCCATTGGGGAATGTGTTTGGTGATACATTTTGTTTTGTTATGTCTTTGTGATTGTCTGGCCTTTTAATGTCTTTGAGATCGAGTCCCAAATGTGGTGCAACAATCTGCAATAAAACAGGTACAACCATAAACAATGAATTTGCCTGTCATTAACAAGTCACTTTGTATATTTGTAACACAGCCAATTTATATGTAAGTCATATGACTTTCTATATTCATTATTTCCTAGTAATTATAGACATTTCTTCATACTTTATGTGACTGCAAAAAGACCTTTGCTATAAACATAGAGAAGACTCTTTAATGTTCTCTTATAATTAATTGAACCAGGAATCGATCCTTGATACTTGTGATAGCTCAGTACTCATATACTTGCATGGCATCACATCTAACAATATTCCCAGTGGTGGCTCGTGGAATAAAAATGTGGTTGTTCACAAGACCTACACTTAAAATGCACACTAGCACTATTCGCTACTGCTACCACCACTACTACTGAGTGCTAGTTCAAATGCCCCACAAAATTTTATAGATTCTATTAGCCTAGAAAGAATGTATCTATTCCTATCACCTTGCTTATTGTGTCGCTTTACTGATAGTCTGTAAGCTGAGCAATAATATTCACAGGACCAAACATGGTCACATCTTTTCACTAAGATGTACCAAGTCGGCACACCCTACTTTTGTCCAATTACTCACTTCAGAGCTAAACAGAAGGCGCGGAAAGCTAAAAAGAGCATTTCTAATACTGCAACCGCATAGCCATTTACAGGTTGTGTATACATTGTTGTTAAATTTGCGCCTGTAGTCCCGCTTCTGATTTTTGTAACACACTTAACTGTCAAATTGGGCTGTAAACGTCCTAATCATTTTATTACATTTTTTCTTTGAAAGTCACTTGATCTATTTTGTTTCTTAAAATGGATTCCACAGAGTTCGTAGTTACCTCTTGAGAGAAATTCAACAGTCACAAAGATTCGAAAACCTCCCGATCAGTTGCTGCAAACACCAAAGAGTAATTGTTTTGAGCTAAAGCATTAGTTGTATTTGATGTACTAGGAAACTCGCAATTGTCTCATCTGCTGATTATCAACAAATTCCAAGTTTATCACAGTGTTTAAAACAAAACATCTGTTTAGAAACTGGACTGTAAAAATACACCGTATTCAAAGCTACATAAAGCAACAAAGCAAAGGCTGAGAACGCTAGGAGTTGTAAACATTCTTTGTATTAACAGATAGTTGCAGTTAAACTCTATAGATAGTAGCACTTCCCAAGAGATGACCTAGAACTCTGGCACTGCCAATGAGAATTAACGTGCACATCGAAACTGTGCAATGACCTGGGCGTACCAAACCAATGTCTGTCTGTAGCATTTGTCATCTACGCATGAGCATAGCTTTAAACGTTAAATGATGTGCTAGCACAAGAGAAGTGTGCTACCTGCAACGTTGCCACATATGTTATCGCCATCTACTTACTACACATTAAACAATGAGCGCGGTAAATACAAATAACCAATGAAAAGAGGAAATGGGCTGTTATAGGACACGTCAGTTCAAGATACAAAGATAAATATAAAATGTTACATAAGACTAAAAACTGTAACAGATACAGGATCCAACAGAAGTCTAAAATAGAAAAAGCAAATAAATATAAACTATATAAAACCATAGAGAAATGCTATATAAAAGTAATTGTTCACAAATGTGGAGTTTACTTCATAATTTAATTCAATTTAATTTATTTTGTCATTTTGATTGATATCAGACACGTCATAGTATAAAAATTACATTATTGGCCACTGTCATTATTTACAATCACTTAAAACTAATTAACATTTAAAAACTCATTTACAGAATAAAATGAATGTTGCAGTAAAAAGAGTGTTACTCCCTTTTTAAAATGTATAAGGCTCTTCATTTGTTTAATATTTTCTGGTAGCCTGTTGTATAATCTTATACCTTTATTGATAGCAATAGACCTGAAGATTTCCGTTCTACAACTTTGAATGTGAAAGTCATCACATCCATATGTGTAAGCAATATGTGTAAGGACTATGATACAATGAAGCACAAAATTAATGTTAAGTAACCCGCAAAGGTTTCACCAGCTAAACGATATTCTAGAATTGTGATTCTTTTGGCAATTGTTAACATTGTGATGTATCTTCACTTTACATGTAACAGAAATAATCCACATGTACGTTTTCCATAAAATGGATACTAACTTTATGGGCACTCTGTATAATTTTGAGTCAAACTAATCCCTGTTTCATATAACCTTGCCCCGCTGACATGTATCACTCCGCATGCATCTACCTTCCCCCTCATCCTAATTGGCTAATGCTTTCGCGCCATAGGCCATCGGTGGTGCCTTCCCGTCACATTTAAACCTGCAGTAAACGTCATAATTGCCAGGAAGATAGCTAAAATCATGCAAATAAGGATATGAAGGCATGCAAAAATACAAGTTTATAGTGAAACTGAACTCACGGGTTATGGAGAATCTGGTAATGGTGTAATCCCCTCCATCTTGGATTCGGATTCTGATTCTGCAGTAACAGTTTCGCTGTCTGAACTCTCCGCTACGAATCCTTTAATTTGGCTCCAAATAAGCTCAATTGGATTTAAAATCCAGTGATATGGTGGAAGCCTGAGTACCTCATGACCAGCTGACCTTGCCATTTCATCAATTACGTATTTATCACAATTGCTGGCATGCTTTACTACAAGTTCCAGTAGTTCTGCCTTAATAAGGGATTCATTTACAACTTCATATTTTGCACGCAGCCACTCAATAATGTCTTGTTTCTTCCAGGATGTATTTGGTTTCTTTTCAACACGAACGCTGTGGTAAGAAGCATTGTCCATCACAATTATGTTGCTTGGTTCCAGTTTTGCTAACACACTCGCAAACCACTGCTGAAACACATCTCCATTCATATCCTCATGGTAATCACCGGTTTTCTTTGACTCAAACAGCAGTAAACCATCTTCCACAAAACTACTATCACTTCCTATATGAGTGACAATCAGTCTTCGGCCTTTTCCACTGGGATTTTTTAAACCAGAACACATACCTTGCAAATCTGCTGAAATTGGGTAAATCTACATAAATTTTATTTATGTTAGGGAGTTCGTTTCTAAAGAAAAAACTATGCACATGACGACGTACAGCACTTTAAACAAACTCATCGCATTCTCCGAGCACGCGCTTTTCTGTTTTTCTCAACTTCATGTCGCGATGTTCCTATGGACCTAACACTCACACCTGTTCAGAGCACAACTGTTCGACTTCTCTCACTGACCAAGATGGATTCTTCTCTGTGAGTGCATTAAACACATGCAACACAATTCTTTTTTCACCGCTTTGTAATGGTTTACCCTTGCGATGCTTTAGCGGAAAACTGGCGGTAGACTCTGCCATTATACATACAATAAGTACACGCGCAATAAACGATGGATAAAATAACGTATCTCTCGCACTCGCACAGCACACCTTCGAATTACAATACATGACTAATCCAGTTCAGAACAAGGTCAGTGATAAAAGTCATATAAACCTATATGTCATCACTACCGCTAAAGCACGTGCTATTGTATTTAAGTTTGAATTTATGAGTCACTATGTTTACACTCAGTCTTCACTTACTTGTTGTTGTATAATTGAAACGTTTTCAAGATCATTCGATCTCATCATCAGCTGTTTGGTGACTAAATGAACCTCCCTCTTCTTCCACTACTACGGAGCTCCAATCACTCTGCCATCTGGTGTTAGGGGCACTAAGTTTTAATACTTCATTTAATGCCAGGATTTCAAAATTTATAACTTTATCACGGTTTTTGTTTATGAATATTTTTTCCCAAATATCCAATTCTATGGGTGTACTTAACGATTTTAACAGTTTCACACCATTTTTGGACAAAAAACCACAACATTGGCCACAACATTAAACTGTTAAAATCGTTAAGTACACCCATAGAATTGGATATTTGGGAAAAAATATTCATAAACAAAAACCGTGATAAAGTTATAAATTTTGAAATCCCGGCATTAAATGAAGTATTAAAACTTAGTGCCCCTAACACCAGATGGCAGAGTGATCGGAGCTCCGTAGTAGTAGAAGAAGAGGGAGGTTCATTTAGTCACCAAACAGCTGATGATGAGATCGAATGATCTTGAAAACGTTTCAATTATACAACAACAAGTAAGTGAAGACTGAGTGTAAACATAGTGACTCATAAATTCAAACTTAAATATGAAGAATACTTCACTGTTAATAATGCTTCTGCTTTTAATATTTATGACGTGCTATTGTGTCACCTGAAAGGCAGGCCTAGATGCAAAGGAACCTCCTCTTTACTTCGTTTAAGAATTAACATGCATTTCAGATAAATTAACTCTGTTGCGTAATATATTTAATTGAAACAGTTATGAAAATAAATTGAAGTAATGAGTTGGTATTCAAACACAACATCACTTAAAATATCCTTACTTGAACAATTGTTTCGGAGACCGGCTCGTCCCCATCATCAGCAACTATCCAACTGGTTGGATCCGTGGTTTCTTGAAGTGAGCTGGTTGTTTGAGGTGACATCTGTTGATTGTGAGATGAACTTCCAAAGAGAGTTTTCAGGCGGCAATTCGAAATTTAACGTATGCTGTTTGTTTTTTATAATTAGCAACTTCTCCCAAACATCGAGCTCAGCTGCATTATTGGCTGGCTTTAATAGTTTTATATTTGGTACAATTTCATGATTGGTAGACCAAAAATGGTGGGCTATTGCTGATTTTTCCATTTGTTTGTATTTCACACATCTCATATGTTCCTGTAATCTAATTTGTAAACTTCTTTTGGTTTTTCCTATGTAGAACTTATTACAGTCTGAGCAGTTTATTTTGTATATACCTGATTTCTTGTTTTCAGGTACTGGGTCTTTCAGGTTGTTGCATAATAAGTTTTTTAAACTGAATTTATTTATTGGGGCTAGGGTGATGTTATACTTCTTGAATATCTTGTTGAATTTATGATGTACTTTGGGATGATATGTGAATTTCTTGAACTGCTTCTCGGATTTTGAATCTGTTAGTTTTGTGGTATCCAATATGTGTTTTTGTTTCTTAAATTTCCAAATTTTCTTTTCTAATAATTTTTTACTGTATCCATTAATTGCAGCTATGTTAATCATTTGGTTATATTCTTTGTTGTATTCATTCTGTTTCAATGGGATGTTGATTAGTCTATGTGCTAAACTGTTCAAAACTGCATGTTTGTGGGGTGTCGGGTTGTAGCTATCGTTCTTGATGTAATTGTCTGTTTGTGTTGGCTTCCGGTAGATGCCAAAAGATATGTTATTTAGTTCATGAATTATCTTCAGATCTAGGAAAGGTAGGTAGCCATCTGTTTCTATCTCTATTGTGAACTTTATTGTTTTATTCTGTATGTTCAGTAGTTTTAAGGAATCTTGTATGAATTTGTGTGGAACAATGGCAAAAATATCATCAACATATCTGTACCAGCATTTGAAAAAGTACCAGCAATGATGAAAAAGTATGTACATGCAGTTTTGAACAGTTTAGCACATAGACTAATCAACATCCCATTGAAACAGAATGAATACAACAAAGAATATAACCAAATGATTAACATAGCTGCAATTAATGGATACAGTAAAAAATTATTAGAAAAGAAAATTTGGAAATTTAAGAAACAAAAACACATATTGGATACCACAAAACTAACAGATTCAAAATCCGAGAAACAGTTCAAGAAATTCACATATCATCCCAAAGTACATCATAAATTCAACAAGATATTCAAGAAGTATAACATCACCCTAGCCCCAATAAATAAATTCAGTTTAAAAAACTTATTATGCAACAACCTGAAAGACCCAGTACCTGAAAACAAGAAATCAGGTATATACAAAATAAACTGCTCAGACTGTATTAAGTTCTACATAGGAAAAACCAAAAGAAGTTTACAAATTAGATTACAGGAACATATGAGATGTGTGAAATACAAACAAATGGAAAAATCAGCAATAGCCCACCATTTTTGGTCTACCAATCATGAAATTGTACCAAATATAAAACTATTAAAGCCAGCCAATAATGCAGCTGAGCTCGATGTTTGGGAGAAGTTGCTAATTATAAAAAACAAACAGCATACGTTAAATTTCGAATTGCCGCCTGAAAACTCTCTTTGGAAGTTCATCTCACAATCAACAGATGTCACCTCAAACAACCAGCTCACTTCAAGAAACCACGGATCCAACCAGTTGGATAGTTGCTGATGATGGGGACGAGCCGGTCTCCGAAACAATTGTTCAAGTAAGGATATTTTAAGTGATGTTGTGTTTGAATACCAACTCATTACTTCAATTGTTATATACATCACTGTTTCTAACCTTTTGCTTCAAATAATATTAATCTGGCCAACAAGTCAATCAAAAGGTACATTTCCGATCTGGTTCTCCACGTGGAATTTCAAAAAAATGGCAGACATGAAGGTAAGACCAGAAATAACGGTTTTTAATTCAAATTTTAATGGGGCTAGGAGTGATATAAAACTTTACCTGAAATTGGAAATAAAAAGAAGGAACACATGTGCCGACATACGTTTTTTAGATTTATGTTTATACCATAAAGTCACACCAAAATTCGTGAGAAAGATAGTAAAATTCAAAAACAATAGCAAAGCTCAGCTTGCAGCCGACAAAAAAGTCATTCAATTGGAAAAGCATAAACACTATGCTAAATTGGAATCACTTGACCTAGAAGCATACGCACTAAATCTAAAACTAACAGAAAATCTTGGATACATCCTCTGGTACAATTTGAAAACAAATTTCCTGGAAATCCTTAATAAGAAAATGAAAACAAAAACTTTTAGACAAAAACGGAAGTTACAAAACTTAAGAAAAAATAAATCTATAGAGACAAACCAAAAATTACCGGAGAATTCTAGCATTTCTCACGTAACAAATCTATCTTCAGAAACTTTCAACGAACGAGAACTTTCGGTTCTTAATAAAGGTTTAAAAGCATGTGTAGGTTACTCCAATAACACAGATGAATTAATAGCAGACATAGAAATAGCTTCCGGTAACCTAAAAGAACAAGAAAAAATTGCCGTACGCAAAGAATGTGAAACAGCCATACGGGAAATACAGAAAGATGTTAGAAATAATTTCCCTTACAAACAAGTAATCAAGACCCTCAAATCAAAACCGGTAATATACACAAAAGCAGACAAAGGCAACCAAATAGTAATCCTAAATAGATCAGATTACATCTCTAGAGTAGAAAACATGTTACAAAGTAATGAATTCAAAAAATTGGAAAGTGACCCACTAAAATTTTGTCTGAAAAAATTCGAGGATACCTTAAATGAAGTCCGGATATTATCTGATATACAGAAATCTAAAGGAAAACCAGACCACCCAATATTACCGAGACTTTATGCGTTGCCAAAAATTCATAAACCAGGAGATAAAATGAGGCCCATTATCAACAACATAGATGCACCTACCTACAAGTTAGCCAAACATCTAGTACATACTTTTTCATCATTGCCTCAGTTCCATAGCCTAGCCATTAGAAATTCATTAGATTTAGTAGACAAGATCTCAAATTTACAATTAGATACAGAAGACAAACTAGTATCATTTGATGTCACCTCTCTTTTTCCCAGTATTCCAACAGATGAACTTATGTTACTCCTCAAGAAGTGGCTCAGACAGACTAACATTTCAACCGAAGAAATAGAAGATCTCACAAAACTTACTCATTTATGCATACATCAAAATTTCTTTACATTCAACGGTCAATTCTATCAACAGACCTCAGGCCTAACAATGGGCAATCCACTTTCACCTTTCCTAGCCAACCTCTTTATGAGCTACTTTGAAACACATATCACATCATCCTTCCCATACATCTTCAAATGCTGGTACAGATATGTTGATGATATTTTTGCCATTGTTCCACACAAATTCATACAAGATTCCTTAAAACTACTGAACATACAGAATAAAACAATAAAGTTCACAATAGAGATAGAAACAGATGGCTACCTACCTTTCCTAGATCTGAAGATAATTCATGAACTAAATAACATATCTTTTGGCATCTACCGGAAGCCAACACAAACAGACAATTACATCAAGAACGATAGCTACAACCCGACACCCCACAAACATGCAGTTTTGAACAGTTTAGCACATAGACTAATCAACATCCCATTGAAACAGAATGAATACAACAAAGAATATAACCAAATGATTAACATAGCTGCAATTAATGGATACAGTAAAAAATTATTAGAAAAGAAAATTTGGAAATTTAAGAAACAAAAACACATATTGGATACCACAAAACTAACAGATTCAAAATCCGAGAAACAGTTCAAGAAATTCACATATCATCCCAAAGTACATCATAAATTCAACAAGATATTCAAGAAGTATAACATCACCCTAGCCCCAATAAATAAATTCAGTTTAAAAAACTTATTATGCAACAACCTGAAAGACCCAGTACCTGAAAACAAGAAATCAGGTATATACAAAATAAACTGCTCAGACTGTAATAAGTTCTACATAGGAAAAACCAAAAGAAGTTTACAAATTAGATTACAGGAACATATGAGATGTGTGAAATACAAACAAATGGAAAAATCAGCAATAGCCCACCATTTTTGGTCTACCAATCATGAAATTGTACCAAATATAAAACTATTAAAGCCAGCCAATAATGCAGCTGAGCTCGATGTTTGGGAGAAGTTGCTAATTATAAAAAACAAACAGCATACGTTAAATTTCGAATTGCCGCCTGAAAACTCTCTTTGGAAGTTCATCTCACAATCAACAGATGTCACCTCAAACAACCAGCTCACTTCAAGAAACCACGGATCCAACCAGTTGGATAGTTGCTGATGATGGGGACGAGCCGGTCTCCGAAACAATTGTTCAAGTAAGGATATTTTAAGTGATGTTGTGTTTGAATACCAACTCATTACTTCAATTGTTATATACATCACTGTTTCTAACCTTTTGCTTCAAATAATGAAAATAAATATTTGACAATTCTCTTTCAACATATAAAGATATATCACCATTATTAATATTTAGATGAGTCGTATTTATTACACATCTGCTTCACTTTCGTACCTATTTTGAGGACATGTTTCGCAAATCATCATTTGCATCTTCTGCTCTTATGCGACTAAAGCTTGATCCAGTGGTGTGGTGGGTGTGGGTAATTCTGGAGTTGCTGCTGCCATCTGTTGATTTAGTGATGAACTTAAATGTGGGATTCTCTTCTGGCAGGATTTCAAAGTTCATTAGTTGGTTTTTATGCTTTTCTATGTATATTCTCTCCCATATGACGAGTTCACTATGTTTTTGTACGTATTTTAGTAATTCTGTGCTATCTTCAATTTCATGATTTTCAGACCAGAAATGAGCTGCTATTGCGGACTTATCAATATTTTTGTATCTTAAGTGCCTGAAGTGTTCTTTCTTTCTAGTGCCTATGTTTCTTTTTGTCTAGGTTTTTTTAAAAACCTACTTAACAGTAATAATACTGATAAGATAAACCCGAGGAAAAGTCAAGCATTTACAAGATTAAATGTAAAGACTGTGAAAAAATTTACATAGGAAGGACCAAAAGAAACATAGGCACTAGAAAGAAAGAACACTTCAGGCACTTAAGATACAAAAATATTGATAAGTCCGCAATAGCAGCTCATTTCTGGTCTGAAAATCATGAAATTGAAGATAGCACAGAATTACTAAAATACGTACAAAAACATAGTGAACTCGTCATATGGGAGAGAATATACATAGAAAAGCATAAAAACCAACTAATGAACTTTGAAATCCCGCCAGAAGAGAATCCCACATTTAAGTTCATCACTAAATCAACAGATGGCAGCAGCAACTCCAGAATTACCCACACCCACCACACCACTGGATCAAGCTTTAGTCGCATAAGAGCAGAAGATGCAAACGATGATTTGCGAAACATGTCCTCAAAATAGGTACGAAAGTGAAGCAGATGTGTAATAAATACGACTCATCTAAATATTAATAATTATTTCGCTTCACTGTGGTGTTCCAATACAGTTAAATCTCGATATATCACCATGTTAAATAACGAACTAATTTTTACCGCAAAACAGTCTGTACCACAACAGCAGCCAATGAGAGGTGATAAGGTCATGTGACTGTTAAGAGATTACGGGGCAAGCTTACGTGAAACAAGATATAGTACTCAATGCTCCATTTATTGCTAGTGTTTACCTCGAACGTGTTTCGTTAGGACCTTCCTAATATCTTCAGCTAATGTCGACTACTGAATGTTGGTTTGGTGAACTCCTTGGAGGCGATAGGGGTGTTTCCTAATGAAACACTTTCTAGGTAAACAATAGCAATAAATAGAGCATTGAGTACTAATTTGACTCAAAATTATATTAATTTTGTGCTTAATTATATCATAGTCCTTATTCATAGGAACTAATTATTCTGTCATCAAACACCTCTCTTACTGCATTTAATGATTCAGTAGCCATATGTCCTGCTGCACAATCTTGCTGGAAACAACCATACAATTTCTCTTCTTCTGTCACAAGCAATTGAAAAATGGCCTCAGAATTAACCTCTGATATCACTCTGCATTTATTATATCAAAGAATATGGGCCCTATTACTCTTCTAGCACGTACTGCACACTGGCAATATTATTAAAGAATGTTTTCATATTCAAAAGAGAAGTAACTGGGTTGGCTCTTGGGCGCATAAAATGAATAACATGTTGAAGCACATAGGCATGGGTCATTCTTGGATAAATGCAGAGTATGGGTATCAAGGCTTCTGGAAAGAAGTTAAGCTAAGATTAGAAGATATTGACAGACAAGACATTTTCGCCAATACAAGTGACAAAAGCTAGCTCACTGAGATTATATAGAGAAATAAAAACAACCTGGGGCAGGGAAGGATATATAGATATATGTAATAAGTTAGGGCGAGAAGTTTTTGCTTGGGCGAGAACAGGAGTGAGAAACTGGAGCTAGATAAATGTCCATTGTGTGGAGAAGAGAATGCAGACTTTCATTGTATATTATATTGTAGTCAAACAAAGATGTGGAGAGAGCAGACCTGGCTACGTAAATGGGACAGAAAGGTATAGGTCAAGAGAGGGAGCTAGATAAATGTCCATTGTGTGGAGAAGAGAATGCAGACTTCCATTGTATATTATATTGAAGCCAAACAAAGATATGGAGAGAACAGGCTTGGCTACGTAAATGGGACAATTTGGGGGGGGTGAAGTAGTAATTAGAAAAATTCTGTCAGTAAAAGGGGAAAAGAACAGGAGAAACATAGGGAATTATTTAGGGAAAGTTAAAGAGAGATGGCTAAGAACAATTAAGAGAAAAATCTAGAGTGGGATAGTGAAATGGCAAAATCTGTAAAAAGGAGTAAAGGGCCTCCATTACACAAAAACCTAGGGTTAGGTGTATGGGGACCGAATTATTATTCAATGGTGGGCAACATGATAGGATCTTCAGGATTTAGGAATATATGGCATTTTTCAGTATGGATTTTATAATTGTAATCTTGATTTTGTATTTCCATTTGATGTTGTAAAAGGAAAGATGAGAAATAAATTACAAATTAGATATCCCTGAAGAAGGTCACAGTTAAGATGGCTGAACACTTGGTAGAAGGAAACACCACTTGGCTGCAATCCCGAGAAACCATCCTAATAAATTGCAAATTACCTACTGCTGCACACCACAGGTTGATCTGAACCCATTATTATCAACTGTTGTAAGTATTCACACGTCCAGTTAAATGAAACCAAGATTCATCAGTGAAAAACAAAAGCTATGGGTCAACGTGTAGCATTTCTCACAGAAGATGAAGATACAACTGTTTGCTGCGCTTGTTTTTTCAGCAATTCTGAAGGAAAATGCTGCAAAGCAGCACCAATGTCATTCAGTTTATTTTCAGTTAACACTGATCACTTCCTCGAATGTTTCTTGTCCAACACCGAACCCAAAGCTTCAAATTTATTAACAACTTATTATGCAGTTGACCTTCCAGTTTGTACAGAGTTCAGAAATCTTTCAAGGGACTCCCTGTTCACGCAGTGAGCAGTCATGCTTGAAGTAAACTTTACAAACAAACATGCTTCCACAGATTAGTGAAGCACCATCTTCCTGCACGACAGAGGCACCTGACTCACGCTGAATGATGCAGCAATACCAATGAAAGTTGGCGCCGGCACAGTTTTGAGTGAGAAATAAAGCTCCAGCAGCCAGCGCATGAATAGCGAAGGAGAGAGAGGCTGCAAGTGGATTTGATTATAATTTAACTACCCTACATATGAAAACCCCTAGTGGTTTACCGGAAAGAATACAAATCAGTTGGAGAATTTAATGTTATGTTGGCCATGGTACCTCAGTGGCTAAGAACAACTAGAAGAAGACCAGGAGATCCGTGGTTCAAATTCCAGCTATGGCACTGAGTTTTTCAGTGACTCCATCTATCCAAACCTTAGCCTACACATGGCTGGTGTAGAAGAACAATTAATTTCCTTCAATTAACTAAGTTTGGTATTTAACTGACTTTTTGTTTTTGAGATGTGCTGTGCATACACACATACTCGCAGATCTTTCTCTAAAAATATTTTTATTCATAGCACCTCAAAACATGTATTTCCAATGAATACTTGGTATCAATTTTTGGATGGAATGTAATAGCTTCTATACTATAGGTTGTCTATATATCTATGGTAGAGAAAGTGAAAATTTAAAAGAGATTAAATGGCTTTTTCAACCAAGGAACCAACTTTCTCTGCATTCAGTAAACATAACTAATAAACTAATAAACCAAAATAGATTGACAACATGGGAGAACATATTCATCTGGAAAAATAAGGATCGCGTAATGAACTTTGAAATCCCGCCAGTAGATAATTTGACAAAAAAGTTCATAGTTCCATCACCAGAGAGAGCAGACAACAACAGATGCCAGTTGGAAAGAGATTGAAAATGGAGGCCAGGGCCTTTGAAACTAGTCTCTCATAAATATATGAAAAAGTAAGTGACGAGTGTCAATAAACCAACCACAAATAATTTTTATAATAACTAATAAAACAAAACTGTCCAATATCATATTGCATTTTCCTCACTGAATCCTCATAAAAGTAAATAAATAGTTTACCTGTGGTGCAATAGGAGGAGGCAGAGCTTCACAAGTTGGGTTCTCAGAGTCGATATCTGTAGGAGTTTTCCTTGGATGTATGGTGAGTGGAGTACGAGCAAGAACAGCTGCTACTTGCTTAGCAATATCTGCCTTGAACTTGTTCATATCCTCTTTCAATGTCTCTGCCCCTTTCATTACACAAGTGTGCCTGTTATGCAAGTCATCTAGCATTGCCAACTGCTCATACATCAACTGCATTCCCTGAAATAGTTTTAAATGTGTGATGTATGGAATAATATTCTAAAATAGAAATATAATTATCTATGTCAGCTATGTGCATTCTTAATCCTGTGTGTCAAGCAGCCTTCAACCCTCCCCTTCTCATTTGGATCCATTCCACAATAGCTGGTAAGACTGTCTTATGTTGTCTTTTCCGATATATATTATGAGTCGACTAAGACACTCTGTACTTCACATAAAACAAATTTCCTTTCAATGCGTTTTGCCTCCACTTGAAGGCATTATCAAGAAATTGTTGACTAGCTCATAGCATAATTTTAATTACTACATTAAACCAATTTACCTTTCCAAAATTACAGATTTATGTCATTGTTCCTGACACACTTCCACCTTGTCAACTTGATAAGAGAGATATTTTCAGTTTCAATCCTTTATTCAATTCTTGCTAGGGAAGGGGATTTTTCTCCAACCAAGATGATTCCCCACCTTCCCCAGAGTCTGGAAGTATGAATGAGAGTGCGAATGTGTGCGTGATCTAATGATTAAAAATCCAAAATACCAGTAAACAACGTCTACGAGATAACACCATCGCCAATAGGCGATATGTTTCAAAGGACAACAGCCACCAATAGGACCACTGCAGTTAAAAGGCAGAGTATAAATGGAACAAAGAACAAAAAACTTTCATTAAATTAGTAACATTGAGTAAAGCCTTACAATTTATTTTGTGATTTAATGCATACCTTGCATTATGTCACAATACCTCATTGATGTATCCCCTAACAAATGTGACATATTAAATTTATTGGGAGTCGATTAATGACACTAAACAACACTTACTTTTAAATTTTCCCGGAACTAGTTTCAGAGGCCTTCCCTCTATCATCAGCCGGACATCGACTGGTTCTCATTGGTGTAAATGACAATATTTTGTCATAGGCCTCCATCCTTAACCGGCCATCGACTGGTTCTCATTGGTGTAGTTGACAATATTTTGTCATAGGCCTTCTCTGTCAACTACACCAATGAGAACCAGTCGATGGCCGGTTGAGGATGGAGGCAAAGTCTCTGAAACATGTTCCGGGAAAATTTAAAAGTGTTTAGTGTCATTAATCGACTCCCAATAAATTTAATTTATACAACAACACTGTTTTCAACACTTCCATGAAAGGATTTATAAAATGTGACATAGCTTACAATAAAATATATTTGTCACAAACTTCACCAATCTTTTTAAGAAAATGTATGAATTTACCCAGTTGCATCAATGTACACAACAACAAAAAACTGTTTTATACAGAATAAAAAGAAGTATTTCAGAAAGTGGAGTGACATTGTTACTAAAATTAGACAAATGAGTCAACCTTGTATACACTTTTTTCCACTTACAAGTTTTTTTAATGAAGACTGATTTCTGGGAACTTCTTCCCTATCCTCAGTTTTGTGGTTGACTGATGGTGCAACCGGTGTCTCCATCTGGCTTGGTGTCGTGCTGCTATCTGATATTCTGGTTAGTTTAATGTCATCTATGGCGGGAATTTCAAAATTCATAGATGTTCTGTTTCTTCGTAATAATATGTTTTCCCAAATCTGCAGTTTTAGAGGTTTTCTTGCCTGTTTGATCAATTCTATTTCTTGCTTTATATTTTCTCAGACCAAAAGTAATGTGCTACGGCCGACTTGTCCATGTACTTGAATTTAATGTTTCTGAAGTGTTCTTTCATTCTTGTTCCCAGATTCCTTTTAGTATTGTATAACTTGTCAATGTATAGTCAATGTATAACTTGTCGCAATCCTGACGCACATTTGGTAAATGCCTGATAATTGAGTTTTGGGTGTTCCAATTTTTAAAGGGTGATTTAGTAAGTTGAGGATGTTGTGTATGTTCTGAGGGGCTAATTTTATGTTGAAGTTCTTAAATCTCTTTTCCAATTTCTTGAAAAATTTTTGGATGAAAGGTAAATTTGCCATATCTTATGTTTGGCTTTTCTAGTATTTTTAACGTAGTAATTTCCTTAAGTTTTTGTTTCTTTTGTGTCTGTAGATCAATTTTTTGATTAAATTTGTGTTGTAATTGTTCAATTTGGCTACCTGGTGTATGTGACTGTACTGTGTTTTTGTTAGTGGAATGCTGATTAATCTGTGAACCAAACTATAGAAGACTGCATATTGACATTGTAATGGGTTAAATGGGTTGCATTTAATATAAATGTCAACATGTGTTGCTTTTCTGTACATTCCAAATTGTAATCCTGTTTATGTCCTTATGATTACTAAATCACCCTCTAAAAAATAGCACACCCAAAACTCAATTATCAGGCATTTACCAAATGAGCTGCCAGGACTGCAACGAGATATACATTGGGAAAACTAAAAGGAATCTAGAAACAAGAATGAAAGAACACTTTAGAAATATTAAATTCAAACACATGGACAAGTCGGCCGTAGCACATCACTTTTGGTCTGAGAATCACAACATAAAGCAAAAATAGAATTGATCAAACAGGCAAAGAAACCTCTAGAACTGCATATTTGGGAAAACATATTTATTACAAAGAAACAGAACCGCTTGATGAATTTTGATATTCTGCCATAGATGATGTCATCAAACTTACCAGAATATCAGATGGCAGCACGACACCAAGCCAGATACAGACACCGGATGCATCATCAGTCAACCACAGAACTGAGGATAGGGAAGAAGTTCCGTGAAACTAGTCTTCAATAAAAAACTTGTAAGTGGAGAAAAGTGCATACAAGGTCGACTCATTTGCCTAATTTTAGTAAGAGTAGTTTATGTTTAGCTTACCCTTGTATGTATAATGGGAAGTTTGTTATTTCTCAGGCCTTTACATTTCTGTTCTCACTCACAGTTATATTTTAACTGATCACTCACCTCACACATCATGAAAGTGGATTCCCATGTACTGGGGGGTACTACTTTCCCAGACATGTACTGTTCAAATTCATCTATAGGCATGTTTAGTGATTCTGCCGTCAGATTTTCAATGAACGACACTGCACAACACTGCAAAATAGACAGGTTTATTATTAATACATTTTCAAAACTGCTTTAATAACTTATTTTGTTATTCATTTAATCTACAGAAATATCAGAAAGCAGTAAATTTATTTCTATAATCAAGACGATTCATTATACATTTAAAATTTGATTTTATTCATACATATTTCTCTAACCACTATAATATTGTCACCCGAACGTTGGAACACCCTATAGAACCAGCTGGCGGCAGTAGCAGGAGATGGAGGCGTTCGGACACGCCCCCTCGTTTGTCTTATAGCGGTAACGAGGGGTGGCTGGAAAAAAAACATTACCGTGCCATCTCTTTCCGCTGCCCTTGATTTCTCGAACTTACGGCATATTTCATCTAAGCCAGAACCTTCTAGATCGGCCATCTGATCCTATATAAGCAACACGTCGGGCTGGAGGAAAGTCAGTCAGTCAGTTCTTGGCGTAAGAGTGCAGTGCTAGTGTACGACGAGAAGACTGTGTGAGTGCATCGGGGATTGTACGTAATTGCGAGAGCAAAGTGAAATTGTAACGGACGAACTGGTGAATCGTAATTGTGTGCATTACGTAATTCTGTGTAATTGGCAAGTGTTTAACTGTAAGTCGGTGGAAATAAAGAACAGTTTTGAGTGGTGCAATTGGACTTTGAATTTCACGAACCCACAAAGTCACAATATATTTCAACTGGAGAACTCTATTTAAACATTATAAAGAGAAAATGTCGTCAAACTGAAAATGATCAATGATAAAACTTAACACAAACAGTATGTTTAATAAGCAATTGTACTAAAAAATTCACAAAACAATCAAGTTCTTTGTCACATTTCTTATATATCTATAAAAAATGGCATAAAGAAGATTTTGTCTATGTGGCAGAGATGCACACTAAAAGGTACAGTAAAGTCTCAAAACCCATGGTAATAGGGGCTTAAGGTCCCTCAGATTTGGAAAAACTCAAACTATACAGAACACCATAGCAAAATCATAAGAGACAACTGAAACAATTCCTTATCATTAATAATTAGGTTCAATTATTGCTAAATGACAACTAATCACTTTCATTATCAGCCCGCCTCGGTAGCATAGATGGTAGAGTATCTGCCTCGCATTCAAGAGATCCCAAGTTCAAATCTCAGTCAGGGTGCATTACCTGGATAAGGTTTTTTTCCAGGATTTTCCCTTATCCTGAAAGACGAATGTTGGGTAACTCTAAGCTCCACGTACCCCGGACTCACTTGAGCATTATTTCATCAATTTCATTCATTGTCTGATACGACTCAACATTGGAGGATGTAAATTACAAAAAGCATTCATTATCAATGAAAGCTGGGTATTTTTAACAAAATTTGTTAAGATTTAACACAATAAAATCAAGGTATTCTCTCCTTCACATCCCAAAAAATTTTTTTCAAAGTCCAACACTGAAGCAGCTGAAACATGTGATGAAGAACCTGCCACAATTACTGCGAATAACAGTGCAAGTAACCTTGATAGCTACAGAGCCATTCACTGCCAACCTCGGCACCAAAGCCCCCCACATATATTCTGTAGACTGTATTAAAACTGCACATTTCTACCACATATGCCATTATTAGAAGTAAGCTACCTTTATCATCTATTGTGAAAATGAATATCTGTTCAGTCCCTGCCAATCAGTAAATAAATTTTATAAGTGTATCTTTTACTTCACTGATATAGCTAGATTTGTTAATACTGCTAACCTCGTACCCCTGTGAGTGAAGTGAGTGAGTGTGTGGTGTTTAAGGGCCCGTCGACTCGTACCCCTGTGTCATGTTAAGGAACAATGCATGCAATTCCTATATAAAGGTAATTTACACAGAGTATAACGCGGCCCTTCACCTCGTTAGGAAACTATATTGGAGATGAGATATTTTTGTGTAGATGAGGGCATGAACAGCTCTTACAGCCCATGGCAAAGTATTTGGTTCAAAAACTCAAGGTCACCACCTGCCCGAGTACTTTTAGTTACACACAGATATGCCCACACACATTCTCTTACAAACAAACTGTTATATATAAGCATAAGCCATTGTTCCAGTATGTCTATGCTCAATGGACAATAAATACATAGACAGGGACAAAATAGGGGGCCAGTCATGGTCAGATTTATGAAAGTAAAATTGGAATGAGGATGTAGCATTTGATACCGAAATTATGGTTTGCCAGGAGCAAAGAATAATGATAGACGTCAAAGGAATGTTGGTTCTTTGTGACGACCAAGGGCAAGGTCAGTTCAGTTGGGGAAAGTGTTCTAACAAAGCTATGAATGAAGCAATGTCCTTAGAAGGTTTCTAAAGGAATTGTCACTTGATGTATATGAATAGGGAATTCTTTGGATCGTTTACAATGGCGACCAAAACAGCCACAAAGGGACTTTGTTTAAAAGAGTTTTGAAAAGGGAAAGTTAGAGATATATACACACGCTCGCAGATGTGGTCAGGCACTCTACGGCGTAAGGCCGATGGAGACCGTTCGCGGCTAGGAAGCCATTAGAAGCAGTCATCGGTGTGTAGCCGATATGGCTATATCGCGGCTAGGAAGCCATTATAAACATTTATCGGCGTGTAGCCGATATGAGGAGAGGAGTCTGAGACGTGAAGCCTATTAGAGCGTTTAACTTATTCTGTATTGAATATTTGTCGGGTCATCAAAATTTATCGAGAAATATAATTAGCATCCAGTCACTATAAACCGAGATTGGTAACCCTCGGTCGGCAGCTTCCATTTCGAGGTTAGAAAAGAAGAAGCAGTGAATAAATAATTTGGAGATGGGCATTCCAGTGTTGTAAAATTTCCTTCTCACACCCATCCACGCATACCCTGAGAGAAACCTCATTGCTCGCCGACTTCTGTGTTCGCCATTATATTATATTATATTTGCATCAAATTGGTGTTCCAACGTGGACTTGTGTACACCCAGCATATTCGTATCAAACTGGCGCACAACGTGGAGCTGTGGTAACCTTTGATCCCCACCATCTTCATTTTAGTTACACATTGCAGGAGGAAACTGGATCCTTGGGCTGATGGATGTTGTTACTAAAAAAGTATGGATAACAGTATGCCTTAATAATCAAAGAGATAAGTGCCCCACCTTTGCTTTAATTGAGGAGCATGCGGACTTTACCAGTACAAACCACACCAACTACTGGAATAGATATAATGGCCTATTGACAGCCCACTTAACTTAAATCACAGCCTGCATTTTGTGGAACCAAAAACAAATGTCCATACTAACACCAGTGAGTCACGCTGGAGATCTTTCCAGCATCAGCTCTCATGGGGCAGTATCCAACACAATCAAATGGATGCAAGTTTAGCAGGGTGATGCCAAGACTGCAAATACAGGAAAGCTGATCCATTTCAAGGGCTGATCAAGGACATTCGGGAGATTACCCTGTCAATTAGTTAAAGGTTAGCTTAATTTAGTTAATAGTTTAGTTATACTTTCTATCAATGAAAACTTTCACCTGTTCATTTAATTATTAGAAATTGACATTTTTCGAAGTTGGCAACAGAGAGTGGCTGATTTTTGGAGCAATGTTGGCAGTATGTGCGCAGTAAGTACATTTGGACTTAGATTTTATTTTACATTCGTAAGGAAATTGGTAAGATTGGTGCAGTGGAATTGATGAAATGAATGCAGGTTTTTTACGACAGTGTGATTTGTGTATTGTACAAAATGGACAGCACTTACAGCATCTATTGTGATTAGGGTGAGTACCAAACTTCTATAATTAATATAGCACAGTACGTAAGTTATGCTATTTTCCGCGAGTTAAAACTTCAGAGTATCAGTGAGCCAGAGGGTGACCACTGTGGCACAGCAACTGTCGCGGATATTGATTCTTAAACTAACAATACTGTACTCAGCTGAAGATCTGTAGTTCAAAGCCCAGATACGGCATAGAACTTTTATCTGATTCTACCTTAACAAAACTCCCCTTTTAACATAAATACTTTTCTCTGGATTCTGGAAATGCAAAACAGTTATTTCTGATGTATATTGGATGAAAGACAATATATCCTTTCAAAGTATAAACTTGGAAGAAGCGTAGGGACAGTGAAGCACAAATTAATACAAAAGTGAATCGAGAAGATATTGACACATTGCTTCACTCACACTGTTTATTCACAGGACATGTTTCAAGAGCTCTTGCTCTTATCATCAGCTGATACTCGACTAGTGCAAGTTGTATTTCCTTTACCTAATATAGTGTTATATAAAGTAAAGTAATATCCAATTTTAATATTAGTGTAAAAGCAATTAGAATTCTTACTCCCCAGGATAAAAAAAAATTTTGGCACAATAGTAACCGAAACCTCCAGATCTTTTAGAAACCAAAACCTTTAATTATGTGGGAGCCAAAACATCTAGACCTTGTGGGAAACTCGCTAAATAGGCAATCCTGATACCATTACCATTTTCACTTGGATTATTTAGATTACACAACTTTAAGTGACCTCACCAGGTTAGTAAAATAATAACCTCCTTCTCCAGACATGAGACGACTGGCATTGCAGAATCTAGTTATGTAATTGATGTTACTCTTCAACCTGGCAGGATTTGCTTTGAGAACAACAAATATTAGTGCTGGCAGGAACTCATCAGCTGATGCAGGCCCACCAACTGACTGCTGCAACAGCAGGAATATGTTGCGACAACATCGTACAACACAGTTCAGCTTATCCTGTGGGGCTTTGGCAGAGTCCATGTCCAGCATATCTGTACAACAAACAATTACACTCATTAACAATAGAGTTGACCCCAGTTTCTAAAAAGCTACTGATGCTATGCCTCCCATACCTGTGATGGCAGTGTATATTAGATCACGAACTTCTGACTGAGTCTCGTTGATACCACAGTCCAGATGCTTGGCGTTTACCCAATTCAGTTGCCTTATTCTGAAAAGTAAAGACAGAAGTAGATTTATGTTAATATTATCATCAAAAGAGTCAGGGAGAATATGAAGAAACACTTACCAAGTACACAGCATATATTTTAAAGCCAAAACATCTTATACTTTAAAGGTTTGTAGCATGTTCACTCCATAAGTTAAAAAAAAATAGTCTTTGTTGGTTTTTATGTGTAATATTAAAATATCAAATAAAAATATATACAAATATAATTTGTAACTTTAAACTTCACTTATCTTATAAGAAGTGATGACAATTCTTATAAATTCTCCAGGATCACGATTTCATGTACAGTTCGGCTGCTCTATCTCCGGCTCTGACATTTCTCAAGAGGGGGAAACTGGCTGTTGCCAGTTCTTTAGCAGGAATTTCAAGCAGAGGAACAATGGGTATTTTAAATATTTCACGTATTTGCATATTTCACGAACCAGTAGCCATATTATTATAATAGTGATAATAATAGGACTTACGAACACTAAAAATCGAAATTCATGCACGAAAAATATACCAAAGAAAGTTCACCAGCGCAAGCAGCTAAAAGGCCACGTGGCTCAAACAAATTTAACCTGGCAACACAGGGTTGGGTTCCGAAGCCACGCCTAGCACTGACAATGCTGATTGGCGCTAGCAGACAGTTTTAACTTCCTGACCACGACACTGGATGTCGAGGCTCCCATACTACCAACAGATGCATTTAGTGTGTGTGAAAGGTGTGAACAAAATATTCGAATAGAGTGGTGTTGTAATAAATATCTTCCACGATAATGAAATTGTAAGTTGTATTTCATTGTTTTAAAGCTAATATAGTCCTGTATTTTCATTCTAAAAATAATTTTGAGGATATGTTTTCAATTGCTCGTTACTGTATGTTGGTACTATTAACCTTCCCCCTCCACCTCTTGCAGTCGCAAAACGTCAGAAGGTCCGACTATTGTCTGTTGTCTGCTGTATTCTCTCTGGTGGTGGCACTATGAGCTTCCTCAAATTATTGACTGGTGGGATTTCAAAGTTCATTACTCTGTCCTTATTTTTCCATATTAATATGTTCTCACATGTCATTCTGTTTTGGTTTATCACCCCTTTTAATAATTTTGGATCGCATTATACTTTTGGAACAAAAACCATGACCTTGACCAACAACTAATAATTTACTAATTAAATATATATTATAATAAGTAATGGACTTTCACTGATAAAAACATTTTTGTAGGATTCTCTTTCCCTTTCTTTTAATTTATACAAGTATAATACATTTTTGAAAATAAATATAATTCACACCTGTTTTGAATGGCAAGGTCTTTCTCTTCGTCAGTTGTAGTTGGTGGACAAAACAATATTCTGTACAAATATGTCATAGCATACTTTTCCAGAAAATCCAGCAGCATTTCTTTCTTCTCTTGCTTTAGGCCTGTAAATAATTAAATACATCCAGTTTACTCATGTGCTCTGGGCAGATCATTTTAAGCACTTGCTCGCCTTCTTTTACACTTCCTTCAAAACATAAAATTCAAGCATATTTATTATTTTTAAACTGGCACATTATACTACTAATACTAAATTTTTTTAAAGACATGAGCTGTTTGTCTTTTTCATTATTTAATACGTGGTTGTTGCTGATTGTTATAACTACAAAAAATATAACCACAAAATATCAAACAAACTAGATTGTTTCATGGAAAAGTTTTCAAATCAGACACAGACTTATTAAATTATAGATGAATCATATTTATTACACATAAGCTTCACTTATGTACCTATATTGAGGACATGTTTCACAAGCTATTGTTCGCATCGTCGGCTCTAATGCGACTAAAGTTTGATCCAGTGGTGTGGGTAGTTCTGGAGTTGCTGCTGCCATCTGTTGCTTTTGTGATGAATTTAAATGTGGGGTTCTCTTCTGGCAGGATTTCAAAGTTCATTAGTTGGTTTTTATGTTTTTCTATGTATATTCTCTCCCATATGACGAGTTCACTATGTTTTTGTACGTATTTTAGTAATTCTGTGCTATCTTCAATTTCATGATTTTCAGACCAGAAATGAGCTGCTATTGCGGACTTATCAATATTTCTGTATCTTAGGTGCCTAAAATGTTCTTTGTTTCTAGTGCCTATATTTCTTTTTGTCCTCCCAATGTAAATTTTTTCACAGTCTTTACACTTAATCTTGTAAATGCCTGAATTTTCAACAGATGGCAGCAGCAACTCCAGAACTACCCATACCACTCGATCAAGCTTCAGTCGCATTAGAGCTGATGATGTGAACAATGTTTCGCGAAACATGTCCTCAATATTGGTACATAAGTGAAGCTGATGTGTAATAAACACAACTCATCTATAATTTAATAATTATTTTGCTTTACTGTGGTGTTCCAATACAGTTAAATTTCGACACACTTACTTATTTTAAATGCTTAAACTGTTTAAAATAGATGATGCTTTGCAAGTACAAATCAAAATCAAAACTAATAGTTAATATAAAGTATAAACGTAGGCTTTCACGGCTGGCATCTTGTTCAGTAGAAGATTCTGGGCTTTAGCAAATACATCCATTGCTAATTCACGAGCTTTAATCATAGAAAACCACGCCCCTTTGAGCCCAGACTCGGATCAATCTGACAACGGGAGGGCAGTACCTCCCAGCATATATAAGTCAGTTTCCACTGCCGACAATTCAGTAGCTACGAAAAGTACAAGAAGGACTTTTCTACGCCACCGATGATGCTTGCTACAGTTGCGAGCGAAATGTCTGGGAGAGAGATGAAACCCAGAGGGCCACGGCCTTACAGCCCGGAATCTTCTACTGGACAGTATAAAGTATAGTTTGTCACAGCAAAGAAAATCCCAAGGGAATGAAGATTAAGACACACTTCCAATATCCTGCCTGGTAGCTGTTTATGACACTCAGGTCAGTTCAGTTTTACAGTCCATTCAAAAACATTCCAATACCTTCTATTTTGATGAATAATATCTTCTCAGTTCAGCGGCAGTTCTTCCTCTATGTGTTTGAATCGTCGAGTCACCTACTTGTTTTTGAATCACTTACACGGTTATGTTTTATGTTCTAGCATTTAATTTTCATTTATAAAAGTTCTTCAAACTATATTTTGTAATGGAGCCATTCTCTTGGCATCCATGCATCGATAATGCAGCTAGCTTACTTCGCACTAGTCATTCGTTATTAAATGGTTATTAATTTCACTTAGGTAATTTAAATAAGCTTGCAAACCCTTGTCATTAGATAATTATTAGTACTATATGCGCACGTATTCTTGAGCGCTGGATTTACAGTGTGGTGCAGGCAGAGGGGAAGAAGAAAGAACTAATATATTTTGTTTCTGCAGTGTGGTCAACCTAGAAAAAACACAATTCAGCCAAATTGCGGTAAGATAAGCGAAGATATGTGCCGAAGGTATGAGATGTGTCAACAATCAATTGAACTCTATCAGATAGGCTGTATGCTTATTTATTTATATATTTTAATTTCAATAACTGCATTTTGTATTACACCATTGTTTCTCCAATACTGCATTTCCAGCTCCTGGACCTTCTTGCAGTATCCTTCCCAATCCTTCACTTCTATAGCAAATTTCTGCACCTTTGTGGCTCTCGTTAACATTGCGTACATTGAAAACATTCTTTATTTTTGCCCATGCCAGCTCAATTGCATTCAGATTACAGTTATATGGAGGGAGACAAATAATAGTGTGTCCCCTTTGAGAGCCATAACATCGACAACATACGTGTTGCTCTTAAATTTGTTGTAAACTGGTTAGCTAATAATTAACCTCAAAATTGCTCAAAATGAAATGGCATACATGTGAAAGCTTAGCATATAGCCACTAAGTGTCACAGTGTGTAGCGCTTTTTCTGTTTCAAAGTTGTCATCTGTGTTTACGAAAATAGGCAAAACCTAGCGAATGAGGAGTTGGGACCCGAACACTCAAGAAATTTTGCACATATGGTAATACAAGCATTTGTTAACCTCAATTAAATTATCCAAAAAACTCAGCACTTATGAAGATGGTCTCCTATGATGCCTACAGCACTTATGAAGATGGTCTCCTATGATGCCTAAGTGGTCAAACATGTGTTTGTCCATGCAACGATTGCTTCCAGGCAGAAATTGAACCTTGCATTAATGCATAACCTTCCTTCACATCATACTCGAGGACTGACACAGTAATTACCTGCATAGACAACACTAGCCTCCATTCTCTTTGCAAAAACCTGATAGAAATTTTGAACCAATTCCGACAAATCTTCAATCGTATTTTTTTCTGCACATTTCAGTACATTTACATTGAGAGTATCTATGTACTTGCAGATATCGTGTTCCACAGAATGGCCTACTGATTTAAACAGTTCTCGATAATCTTGTTTCAGCTTCTCCAGCTCTGGAACTGAGCTGTACAAATCTGGATATTCTGCTCTCACTGCATCTGTAAGGAAGCAAACAAACCTCTTATTGAAGTGCTAAGATATTATAATTAATGAACTGCTCACCTTTATTTGGTCCAGGTCACTATTGCAGTGAGCAGTCCATTGTAAATTACAAACATATTACAAATATTTATTATTACTATTAGAATTCATACTACTACAACTGCTGTTATTGTTATTAAATTCTTATATCTAAGTTCACAAACTATTGCTTCCTTCCTCTTTTAACAGTCATTTCCATTTATCTTTTACTTACTTTACTAACTACCCTTTGTTTTTACAGATTTTATTTATAATTTTGTTTATACGAAGTGCATTCCAGTTATAACACCTTTCTTTTTTTTTTTTTCCAGGACTGGGACCAGATAGAAACTTCTGGTTTTCTTTAAAATACACATGGACTCTTTGTGAATGCCTTAGAGATGGCAGCACTGTACAGGGCATAGAACTCTAGTGGCAGCAACAAGAGTTAGGACTGTTTTTGACACTTAAAATGGCATCATTTTCATTGGAAGAACAGTGTGTAATCATTCATTTTCTCCATTTTCGTGGTGTGACACTTGAAATTCATTGCCAGTTGAGTGAGGCATGTGGTGATGGTATCATGGATGTGTCTAATGTGCGTTCCAGGGTGCAACAGTTCAATGAAGGCAGAACATCGTGTGACAAAAAGCCAAGACAGTTGAGTGAGGCATGTGGTGATGGTACCATGGATGTGTCGAATGTGTGTTCCTGGGTGCGACAGTTCAATGAAGGCAGAACATCGTGTGAAAACAAATCAAGACAGTCACGGCCTCGCACCAGCGGGTCTGACATGATCCAGCGAGTGGAGAACGTTGTTTAAGGATTGCCGATTGAGCGTTGCAGACATCGTCTCCAAATTCCAATGTGTAAGGACCATCATACAATTAAGCACAAAATTAATATAATTTTGAGTCAAACTAATACTCAATGCTCAACTTATTGCTAGTATTTACCTAGAACGCGTTTCGTTAGGATTTTCCTAACATCATCAGCTGTTGTCGACTAATGGACGTTGGTTTGGTGAACTCATTGGAGGCTATAGGTGTGTCTCTGTCGGTATCTTGATGAACTTGAAGTTTGGGTTTTCTTCAAAGGCAGTGTCAAAATTAAACAATTTTCTTTCATATTTCTTTATGAAGATTTTTTCCTGCATGGTTAATGCAGCTGGACTTTGGACACTTTTTAATAAGTGAATTTCTCGTTCTATATCATGATTCTCCTTCCAAAAATGGTACACTACCGCCGATTTATCTATTTCTTTGTTCCTGATGTTCCTAAAATGCTCTTTAAGCCTAATGTTCAAGTTCCTTTTTGTTTTTCCAATGTAAAAGTTGTCACAGCCTTTGCAGTTTATCCGGTACACACCTGATTTTTTGTCTGTGGGTATCTCCTTTGTATAATGTGATTTCAACACAACAGTTATGTGATTTCGACAACAACTGATGATGTTAGGAAGATCCTAACGAAATGTGTTCTAGGTAAATACTAGCAATAAGTGGAGCATTGAGTATTAGTTCAACTCAAAATTATATTAATCGCCTCCAAAATTAACATTTCTGTGGGATCAGTGCATATAATCCTGCATGAAGATCTGAAAATGCGAAGTGTCTCCCAGGTGGGTGCCACAAATGCTCACAGATGTCACAAGGCTCTGCAAGTGGCAAATTGTCAGGCAATGTTGACGCGTGATGATGGCATGAATGGAAGTTTCAATCGATTGTGAGAATGGATGAGACGTGGATGCCCTTTTCCAAACCTGAAACGAAGTGCCAGTCAGCTCAATGGAAGCACACAGACTCACCGCCACCAAAAAATTTTGGGGAGCGTCAGTGCTGACAAAATGATGGTGGCTATCTTCTGGGACAGCAGTTGTGTAATCCTTACTCATTGCATTCCAAAGGGCATTACGGTGACAGCTGCATCCTACCAAAATGTTTTGAAGAATAAACTCCTCCCAGCTTTGTGTGAAAAACGAGTGGAAAAGGTTGGACGTGTGCTTTTCATCAAGACAACGCGATGCAGGAGTTTCTTCGTGACAACAACTTTGAAGTGATTGCTCATGCTCCTGGCTCCTTGCGACTTTTGGCTGTTTCCCACGATGAAAGACACTCTCCATGGTTGCAGATTTACTAGTCGTGCCACTACTGCCTCAGCAATTTTCCAGTGGTCAAAACACACTCCTAAAGATGAGTTTGCAGCGTCCATGGAATCATGGTGTTGAGGTTGTGAAAATTGTGTACGGCTAGAGGGACATTACATTGAGAAGTGACACTAGTTTCACATTTTTCTTGTGATTACTTTGTCAGAAAAAAAATATGTATTATAACTTGAACACACCTCATATCATTCTCCTCTTAATAACTGTCCAAATATATTCTTTTCTTCATATTTGTTTCCTTGCATTCAAAAAGTATATGCTCTATATCTTCATTTCCTCCACATAATGGACATCCGCCTTGTACGTACTCATTTTGCTGTCCTTTCAGCCTCCACATTCCTGCTCTAAGCCATGCTAATCTATGTACTTCTCTCTCTCCCAGCTAGTTTTTATTGGATAACACAAGTGACCTCTTCTCTGATAATTGGCTGAACAAATTTTAATTCTCTATATTTCAAATTTTTTCTCTGGCCCTCTTCCAAAACCTTTAAAATTTGTTTTTATTCTCCAAATTCCACCTAGACCATTACTTTCTAAGTTATTGTGTAGGGTACTTGCCCATCCTAAACCTTGCAAGCTTGTTTCTTGATATTTTAGGCACTGTTTCAATAAGTTGTCAACTTTAAAGTTCATAATCCTATACCAGTATTTCAAAGCTCTTTCTATCACTAGCTCTTTTCTTGTTACTCTTCGCAATTCAATTTGAGCTACTTTGTTTGCTGTTAAAAGTTAAAAAAGTTAACCACTGTTGCAACAGCCCTTAGAGGGCCAAGGCCTACCAACCCGACTGCCGGCCTCATGCCCACTTATGCACAGCAGAGGTGGACGATCATCTAACCGATATTGGGAGGAGATGTGGTGAGCATCTCAACATCCCCCAGCCGGAATGTTGGTTTCCGTAACCAGGGCCGCTTACCTAGCGTAAGCTCCTCACTTTCCTCATGATGCTGAGTGGGCACCGGTCCTATACCCGGGACTTAAATTCCCCACCCCACGGGTGGGATCGCTTTCCGTGGCCAGGGACCAAGGCATGCTGCTTTAGCCCGCTACGCCATGCCACAGGACCTTCGTTTGCTGTAGCTATTGGTAATCCCAGAACTTTACAAAAAATCCTATGCACATCATCTACAACTTCCCACCCATTATCTAGCTCCCATATTTCAATACCATAAAGCATTCAAGCCTCAACTACCGAACTATACACTCTTTCCAACAATTTCACCTCCATCTCTAGCATTTTGAATAGCAATCCTCTCACAACAATCATTGCTGCTTTCTTTTGTTTTTTCCATTTACCTCCTGCATCGCTTTTTAATCCTAGGTATGTGCAATCACGCACAACTCTTTAATCAATATCTCCCTTGCTCTACTTCTCACCTTTCCTCAATTTAGTTCCCTTCTTAAATACTATAATTTGAGTATTTTCTCAGTTTACTTTTAAACCCCATTCCACACACTACTTGTCAATTTCTTGTAAAGACAACTTCAACTCGTTAATGGTAATGGAACTTACCACCAAGTCATTGGTAAAAAGTAGATGTTATTTATTATAGGCAAGAGCCTATTATTCTCACTTATATTTTGCAATATATCATCAATAAACAAACTGAATAAAATTGCACTTCATTTATATCTTTGTCTTAAGTGTTTTACTTCTTGGTATACTTCACTTGTTATTGCCTCTTCTTCATATTTTATGCAAAACATATTCTCTTTAAACAATTCTTTAAGCATGTTTATGCTTCTGACAGATAGTCAACATGAAAAATTCAATGCCATGGCCGGGATTTGAACCACAGATCTCCTGGTTTCCATCCAATCACTCTAACCCATTGAGCTACCATGGCCAACATGCCGTCCTGACATTAAATTCTCCATTTGACTCGTATGTTTCCCCGGTAGACCTCGCATTCGAGATACACCGCTTGTGGCAACTTACTATCATTTCTTCACACTAGCCTTATATATAGACTATGGTTTTTGAAGAAATGATTCATTTCCATCAATTAACTAAAATAATAAGAGTTAAATGACGAAGTCTGGGACTCAAGTACTTACGATAGTAAGTCGCCAAAAGCGGTGTACCTCGAATGAGAGAGCCCCTAGTGGTTTACCGGGGAAACATACAAGTCAAATGGAGAATTTAATGTCAGGACGGCACGTTGGCCATGGTAGCTCAATGGGTTATAGCAACTGGACGGAAAACAGGAGATCCATGGTTCAAGTCCCGGCCATGGCATTGAATTTTTCATGTTGACTATCTATCAAAAACCTTAGCCTATATACGGCTAGTGTGAAGAAATGATTAATTTCCATCAATTAAATAAAATGTTTATGCTTGACCATGTCACACTTTAGTATTTATAAGACTGGTAGCAGTACTTTTATGGGCCTCATTAAAGTACACCTGTTCATTAAAGTATCAGTATTCAACCAATCAGAAGTGGCCATGTAACAATGTGAAAGCACAAATATTGATTTTCTCATTTCAATTGACAATGGTACTAGTGCCAGTTTAGAAAAAAGACAAAATGTCGCTACAACGTTTTCTTTTTTTGTCTGACACTGGTAACAGTGACATTGAACTTATACCCCACAATAAAATTGAACTTTCAAACATGATACTAAAATTAGTATAAAAAGAAAGCAAACAAATTAGCATCAATTCAACTTCAACTATTCTACAAAGCTCATTCCTGAAAATTCATTTCACTACTTGTACAATAAATAACCTATATTATCATTAGCATTAATTGCAAATGATATTTAAATTGAATTTATTCCAGTTTGTCTATACTTTCTTTTAGGTTAAACTGTGTCACACGTTAACAGCTGTTTATAGGGAAGTAATCAATATTTCTGCAACTGCATACTACGTACTATATCTCACTCGGATAGAGACCAGCAGATCTGTCGTTCAAATCCCGGCTATGCTATTGAATTTTTCAGTCTGGCTCTACCTATCCAAAAATAAAATTATTTTCCACTTCTGGATAGAGCCAACTTGAAAATTTAATGCCATGGCTGGGATTTGAACCACGGATCTTCTGGTTTCTGTCCGGTTGTTCTTAACCTTTGAGCTACCATAGCCAGTGTGCCATCATATGCCGTAAAACATACTGGGAAAACATACAAGTCAACTGGAGAATTTAATGTTATGTCATTACATTCCTTCATGGAACTTTACCAGACTTATCAAATGACCCTCATAAACACGTTTAATAAAGTAGTTTTAATTAGGCATATAAATGCATGCTTTTATATTTTTGATGTTATGACATATTTATGACAAATCTCAATATGTCATATTTTGGGAATTTTATAATTACCTGGATAAGATGTATAGAGTGAAAGATAAATTTTATTCAGTCTTTTCTTCTGGTTCCTAGTTGGGAACCATTGGACTTGTATTTTTCTCAGTAAACCATTAGTAGTACTCAAACACATGAGACAACTACTTCAGTGATGACTTACTATGCTTTAAGAACTTTAAGGCCCAGGTTTCATAGTTCAGACCACTATTAGGTCAATTATTAGAAATAATTTCTAAAGAACAATTAAATTCCAACTGTATTTTTATTTTCTTTACAATACAGCTAGAAATTGAAGAACTGCAATTCATCCAAAATTCTGATATTGAGATTTCACTCTTTCAGGTCCCATGAATCCAAAAGAAAAAGAAAAATCATTTTTAGACAAAGCTCTACAAGTACAAGTCTGTAAACAGCATATCTCAAAGGCAATAAGTTTATCATCCAAACATGCAACTCAAAGAATTTTAAGAGAATTCCTCTACTTCAAACTGCCATTTAAATGATAAAATTTTAAAATGTTTGATTTTGTCAAACACAGCATTATTGTAATAAAATGTATTTAAGATACAAGACAAATAAACCGTGTCCCTGAAATATTCAGAGAAAATCCTGTGAAAATCATCTGGAAAGAATTCTATTTAACCTGCAAGCCCAAAGAGAATGCAGAATCTGTTCCCAATAGCGTTTTAGGGCATCCAATTTTTTTTTCCTTTTTTTTTTTTTTTTTTTTTTTTTAGATTTTCAGTTATTGGTTTACATTTCAATACTTCTGTAATTTTTAAAGGTCATTATTTGGTTGTTTTTTGAAAAGAGTAAATATAGATATTGTACCGCTCTTGTAACTACACTGAAATATGAATGAAACTACTACTGTAAATCTTAACGTAAAGTAGATAGATGGTTTGAGAAAGTCATGTGCATGTAACATTTCTGGAAAAGGAAAAAAGAAACTACTTGTGCTATAACATGGAAATGTGCGCATGATTTAGGTTACACCCATCTAATTATTCAAAAGCACTTGCAAAAGCCTGTTTTAATACTTTTGCCCCACAACCATGTTAAGTACAACTTTATAGTTACATAGGTAATGCAGAAGTAAATGGTCTAACAATATTTTAAATAAGCACATACCTTTAGCATTTGAAGATTTCCTAAACACAGTCAATTTCAACAATTTTGTCTTTTTCTCTGCCTGCTGTCGTTTCTTTTCTTCAAATTTTGCAAACCGTGTGAGTGAGTGGCCATGTCTATCTGCAGCATAATCCCTGAAACACATGTGTAATTAACTGTCAGAAGCTTCCTGGTCTAATATGCAGATGTATGCATATTAAAACATATTATGACCTTTGCTGCAGCATGTCAACAAAATACCAAACTGAACAGAGACTGGTTATTGTTTCTTATCACCAAACATGTAGCACTGCCAAGTATGGTCACAAGACAAAATGATGGCAGAGGTGTGCATATTTTCAATTTAAGTTCCATGTTATAATACCTTTTCCTTTTAGTCCAGGGCAAGTATTCTAAAGGTATATACATTGTAATGAAAGAATAGAACACTTAAATGAGAAACAAAATTAAACAGTTTGCTTAAGTAAGAATGAAATGCGATTCTGACATTGAACATCAAACAAAAACATTCCAAAAGGGTGGGGGCCTGGATGTATACCAGGGCAAAGGTCTAAATGTGATGCAGCAGAGAAATTATGAATACGAATACTTTGCCAAAGTAAACAAATACAATTTACTGTCTCAAATTTGGGAATCATTAAACCGGTATGGGTACACGCATTGGAACAAACTTGACGTCGTTATCTGCATTATTCTATGTTATTTATAAAATGTCAGCGAAAGTACGGCTGTGGTACACAACTGTCATAGCAAACAAAATTGAAGTCAGTACTGTGACATCACATACCTATCTCCTAAATGATGGATACCACGTTGGCCACTTTTCTTCTGCCTTTCTCGCTGCACCTGTTCATGGTGACATTTAGAACAATAACCTCCCCATTCTGAATTTCCGTAATAACCACAACCATTCTTGCACTTTAAATCAGCTTGATTTATTCTCAAGCTTGGGTGTTTTGTCGAGTACATGATGAATGCTTATCACCTATCAAATGTGCAAGCAACTGTGTGATGCGCAATAAAATGCTTTATCACTGTCTTCATTCAATTCACTCTATTTAATAGTACTTTCCCCAATTCCCCATTAAAACATTTGCATTGTTCCACTGTTCCGTTTCACGTCCATTCCTAACCTTCACAAATCTCCTCGCACTGCGGAAAAAAGATAGCGCCAGGTCCCGAAATCTTACGAGTATATCCGAAGAGGATTACAATGTTTCAATTACACTGCGTCAGAAATTTTCAAAATATGAAACATTCATATTCTATTCTAAACTACCCATGCTAGGTAAATTTACATCCTCCAATGTAAGTCATATCGGACGATGATTGAAATATGCCCCAATGAGTACAGGGTCCATAGAGCTTAATGTTACCAGACATTCATATTTCTGGATGATGTAAAAACCGGAAAAACTCACCCTGGCGATAATCGAACTTGGGTCCTCTTGAACGTGAGGCAAGCACGCTACCACCTAGGCTACAGAGGCGGGACAAAGATTGAAATGAAAATCCCCTAACCTAAGATGGAAATATTTTGCTGGAATTTTTTTTATTTTCTTTTATTTTATTTTGATCAAAATATCCTGTTTAAATATTTCCATGACAAATAAAAATGTATGTTGAATTTTCTGGGAAATAAATCCTCTTCATTCTAAATTATTTCTGCCTATCTGGTAAGTAGTAACAGACAAAATTTTCTATACAGAGAATGTGCATCCATTTAATGTGCACAGTTTATTTTATTATGAATTAAGCCCTCCTGGTGTAGGGGTAGCCTGTGTGCCTCACATTCAAGAAGTTCCTAGTTCGAATCAAAGTCAAGACGAGTTACCTGGATACAGTTTTTCTCGAGTTTTCCCATATTCAGAGGAAAAATGTCGGGTAACTCTAAGCTCTATGGACCCTGTACTCATTTGAACATCATTTCATTCATCGTCCGATATGACTTAACGTTGGAGGTTTTCTCTTATCCTGAAAGATGAATGTCGGGTAACCCTAAGCTCTATGTACCCTGTACTCATTTGAACATCATTTCATTCATCGTCCGATATGACTTAACGTTGGAGGTTTTCTCTTATCCTGAAAGATGAATGTCTGCTAACTCTAAGCTCTATGTACCCTGTACTCATTTGAACATTATTTCATTCATCGTCTGATATGACTTGACGTTGCAGGTTTTCTCTTATCCTGAAAGATGAATGTCGGGTAACCCTAAGCTCTATGTACCCTGTACTCATTTGAACATCATTTCATTCATCGTCCGATATGACTTAACGTTGGAGGTTTTCTCTTATCCTGAAAGATGAATGTCTGGTAACTCTAAGCTCTATGTATCCTGTACTCATTTGAACATCATTTCATTCATCGTCCGATATGACTTAACGTTGGAGGACGTAAATTAAAAAAAATACTCCTAGTTAGAGTACACAATTTTGGTTCAATGGAATTCAAAATGCGAATTTCCAATGAAATCTCTGTCATTTTGGAGTAGTTACAGTAAGTTTTCTAGCGGAAAAAATAGAAATGACACCTAAGTTAATAGTTGTATTACCTATAGTAAGAGGACCGCTTTTTGCTGCCCAAATGTCCAATATCTTTACACTGCATACGCAATTTCTATGAACTGGCTAGAAAGGGCTTCTTCGTATTTCAAGAATAAGGAAGTTTCTTGGAACTGTTGCTATAAAAAGCACGGCCTTCCCTAAGTTCGTCAATAACAGTGTCGCCAGACATTACGTCATGTTACAACAAATATCAACAGCAACACGAAAACGTGTGATTATTACTAAAAATATGATGATGAAACTTTGTAAAACGTTACATTATTTGTTTATTACTAATCCTTGATTTTCTTTTGGCGTGAAGTTGAATTGAAGGTTAGAGATATCTTGTGATGAAGATAACAGAAAAAGTTGAAGAGAGATTTTTATTGCTATTGTTTTGTTTTCTTCTTGTTAATGTATGTCTCCAGTGAAATGCGGTACATGACTATTGCAGTTCACATCATATGTGTAACATTCACATAACTTTCTCTCTCACTCTTCTAATAATTATTCTTACAATTTCTTATTTTTCTATCTAGATCGAGAAATAGTTTCAGTATATATTTTGTTGTAGGGGATACACGAGGTTAAAGCGATAGTCAGCTGTTTAAAGAGTGGGTCACTGTGGCTTTGAAATGTCATTCTCTTTTATTAACTCACACAGGCAAAATAATGATGACTCAAATGTGAAAGTGTTGGCCAATTCAAACCATTTTAAACCGGTATCCTTTAAATGGTTCACGCTATAGAAATTGCATTATAAATTGTGATTTTTAGCTCCAGATATAGGTTTGTACAGTTAAGATTTTTGTGTATCTGTTATGGTGTACAAGCTATGCAAACATTTACTACGTCAGAGGACTTTACAGATGTAGATATTTCAATGTAAATATTTCAATTGCTTTGAACATATGCTGTGGTCTTGAAACAATTACAAATATTATTTTAGAATACAAAAACTAAAGAAAATTGTTCAATATAAGGAATATTTTGGAGCTCCGGATATTCTTGAATATCTTTGTACCACAAACATGGAATACGCTGCATTTATAGTTTGGTATTTATTCTGCTTTTCATTTTTTAGTTGCGCGGATGTACTCACGCACCCGCAGAGTGAGAGAGAGAGAGAGAGAGAGAGAGAGAGAGAGAGAGAGGGGGGGGGATATATATATATCCGAAAACAAACATAGGATGCCAACAATTTTCATACTTGGGATACTAAGAATGCTTTTCAAGAAAGTTCTTCACCATTCTGCCCTTTTCCACGTTAAAAACTTATTTTTCATTCTTCAAAACGAGTTTTATTAAAGTATATTGTTTTAAAAAGTATTTCTATGGTTGATACCTATATTTATTTAGTTTCCTGGAATAGCCTGTAAACTCTCTTCTTTCGGAATGGGTGTTATGTAATTGTTTAATATTGGTTATCCACAAGAGATATGGTAGCGTACCCCATGAAGGATTAGAGTCTTTTGTTGCCGGAATTAGGCATTAAGATCCGTCTAGTTTAACTTGAAACATGACCTACTCAGCGCTATGACAAAGGAGGGATGACAAATTTCGCCTTCGCTGTGATATGAGCACTACGGAGCTACGATAATATGTGCACAAATCAAAGCAAATGTGACGAAAAATAATGAAAACCAGATGTAAGTGATCTTTCGTAGTACAACACTAATGCCCGATTTCACCAACAGATGTTAAAATCGACGTTAACGAATGCAATGTAACAATTGTCACAGCGCTATCACTACTGTTAAATTTCTTGCATTTCACCAACCTATTTTCTGAAAATGTTAACAAACATGTGTTAATGCCAAGAAACTTGTAAATATACCGCTATAGAAGGCCATGGACTAGTCGTATTATTCTCTGGACGTATTGAGATACGCTTTTGTTGTCATTTTCGTCTGCACACAGCTGAAAAATGGCGGCTAAACAAACTCGTAAACAAAAGCCGTGAGACAAATTTCTCATCGATGGAGAAAGAATTGTTAATTGAATTGGTGACAAAGTATAAGTATATCGTGGAAAATAAGCGGACGGATGCGGTGAATGTAAAAGAGAAAGATGTCACGTGGGAAAAAATTGGATATGAATTTAATTCAAATGCATGTGTCACTACTACAAGCACCAAACAACTTCGTCAGTATTGTATAAATTTAAAACGAGGAGTGAAGAACGAGTGACTTGAAAGTTTCAAGACGGAGGTGGATAGTGTATTATCCACATAAGTCAGTAAATTATAAAATCGCAAAGTTATTAATACTTGAAGCAAAGGCGAGATCGATATATTCCTTTCGATGCATGTTCTAACTCAGTATTACGTAAATTTAAAACGAGGAGCGAAGAAGGACAAGTGACGAGTGACTTCGACGTTTCAAGACGGAAGGTGGACAGTGTATTATCCACATAATTCAGTAAATTATAAAATCGCAAAGCTATTAATACTTGAAGCAAAGGCGAGATCGTCATATTCCTTTTGATGCTTGTTCTAACCTCTCTTGTACTTCCACAGTAACCTTCATAACAACTTACCACTTAGACGGTCTTAAATATAGCAAATCGACATCAAAAGCTGCGTTGACGCCCGCCATCTTGACTGTTTACAATTGTTAAGAACTTAACAACCAAAATTTGGCTTGTTAGTTTAACAAGAGTTTCAATACAAGTATTAAGCTAACACTTGTTGGTGAAATGTAACCTTTGTTGTATTGCTAAACTCGTGTTAATTCTTAACATCTGTTGGTAAAATCGGACATAAAAGTTACTCCGGAAAATTGGATGGTTGTCTGTGAGCATTTGAAGAGAATAGATGGGCAAAAGATTGATTCATTAATAATATGTTGGACAATTCCATCAAACATTTAGATGAAAGTGACTTTAAATCGATCGATGACTTTGAAGACTACATGGGGCTGAGGATATTAGCAGTTTGCCGGGACCCTCCCTAATGTACGGTAGATCTATACTACTGTCATCTACTAGGAGACTTCAAAGCGCTACGCTTGAAGGTATTAAAGAGATAGCTACAATATAATCACACGGAGTGAATTTGAACGTTACATGGAAGTGATGCGATGTAGGATTAGGCAGTCATACAACAACGAAGCAACATTGCGAGCCCTCTCTACGAAAGTGGTCTGAAATGTTTCCGACCCTAACATGAAGATGGCAGGGCTCGTAAATAAAAGCTAGTGAATTTCGCTGTCCATCTGTTGACAGTTACTCACCAAAGTTCCAGACATTTTGGATGCTCAGTTGTTATGTAAAAGGCATTTGAGTGAGTTGATGTGAGTGTTTTTATGAAAATGGACAAAATCGAGTATCGATTTGTCATTAAATATTTGTTTTTGAAAGGAAATACGCCTACGCAAATCAAAGATGAGTTGGATTCTGTGTATGGGGACTCTGCACCATCACTTACCACGGTAAAATTTTGGACAGCTGAATTTAAACGTGACCGTAAGAGCTTGGAAGACGATGAACGTTCGGGACGTCCAAAAATTGCAACTACCGACGAAAACATCGCCAAAGTTCACCAAATGGTGCTAGACGACCACTGAATTAAAGTGAGAGAGATAACAGAGGCAATGAACATGTCAAAAGAACGTGTTTGTCACATATTAAATCAACATTTAGATATGAGAAAGCTGTCCGCGCGTTGGGTGCCGCGTTTGCTCACGTTAGACCAAAAACGTGTTCTAATGAACATTTCCTACGCTCTGGTGGCGCAGTTTAGGCGCAATAAATCCGAGTTTTGGCGCCGATTGACTACTGTAGATGAAACTTGGATACACCATTATACGCACGAAACAAAATCACAGTCCAAACAGTGGACTGCAAAAGAGGAACCTGCTCCAAAAAAGCAAAAACTGATTTTTATTTCGGCTGCGAAAGCAAACGTAGCAAATCTTCACAACAGTGTTTTGTTTATAAAGCAGTCCTTGAGACACAAAGGGTTGCAAAAATAGCGTTCAGTCAGGTACTATAGAAACTTCCTGAGTTACCAAAAGACTGTCAAATTTCTAAAAAGCTTTCTGGTGAAGAAACACGTCTGAAGAGGAATTAAGTGATAAACCGTGGTACATTTCACCTACGCTTGTACAAATCATTAAAGTGATAGTTCCGTGAATCTATTTATCACCATATTTGAGTGTATTCGTTTTTGCTTGTTCTTTTCTTTTCGTTCTTTGATCGTTTTTCTTCTCACAGTTTTTCCTGCTTATTTGTTCGTTTATTTGTTTACTTTTCTCTTAGTAATCCGACCCATGGTTACCGATCCTTTTTTATAATCCGGCACGCAATTGGAGTTATAAGGTTTAAAGGGAAGCACTTTTCGGGAACATTGCACTTGATTTTAAAAGAACACAGTGGTACATTAAGGGTATGTATGACTGAAATTTTCAAATTCTGAACTAATATTGCTAGCTTTTTCAAATTTACACCATAGGTGTAGCATATTGTAAACATGTTACAACCTAAATTTAACCCATTTCTCTCCAGCAGTTTATAAATTATGATAAATTTAGTATGTTTTTTGTTACCTCACTAAAAAAGACCCTTGCGACAAAATATTTTGAATTTTGGTCTAATATTTTAACCCTATGTTCATAATACACATACTTTTTGAAATTGCTCTGGGTTTTTCTGTGTCTCCTTTAGTTTAGGTCACAAATTTTTTTTTAATTTACAAATATTCTTTTTTTGTCTAAAAAACTGTAAGTTTTGTGTTTGAAAATTAAAAATATATGCTTATATATATTTCACAATAAAACCTAGGGCAATTTCCATTCCTCATGATATTCTGAACCTGTGTAGGAAATTTCATGAATGTAGTACAAAAACTGCATCGCAAGGAGCATTTTACAGGAAAAAAAAAATGCTGAAAATATGAACATTGAGAAAACAGCGATTAAAGATTTGATTGCATAACTCACATTAAAGTCCACCAGGCTGATAGGTTGGACCCTCAGATTTCTTTTTCCTCTCCTCTGTTGCTGCTTTTTCCACCTTTTTCTTCTTTAGATGTTGCTTTTCTTCTGCACAACTTCGCTTCTTGCTTTGCAGGATCTCGCTGCACTGAAGTTTTCCTTGCTGAGTCTACTACACTTTCACCTCTGATATTTTGCTGCAGCTCCAATGACTTAAGACTACCCATGTTAAACTCACTGATGCTTTCAATAACAGCAAGATCCAATTTTTGTTTTGATATAAAAACTTCCTTTGGGCACTTATTCCATATGACATGATGCAAAGATTCATTGGCATTCTGTGTTTTTCCTGTTTTGCACCTCTGTTGTAGAAGCCAGCCTCTGATATATTGGCAACATTTTAGGAACTATTTTGTCTGAAAGCCTTATTTTTCTTTTCTTGAATTGAAAATTTAAGAACGGAAAACAGACAAAGAATGTGGATGTAGGCAAAAGAGGGCGTGACTCTGACAGAGTTTAAAGGCCACCGACATTTAAATAAGCATTTAAAAATGGCGTCCGGAGGCAAATTATGCACTTTTCACATTCGGGAATGTCTAAATTATTTTATAGAATTAAAATAAAAAAGTCGTTATTTTCACGATTTTCATGAAATTTCAGTCATACATACCCTTAAATAAAATAAACGGTCGTAGATCCTAGAAATCAATTTGTGAATATTATATTCCTGATGAATGTTCTAGCACACATGATTCATGAAATCAGCAAATCAACTGATAAAAGATCTCATATCAGATTATATTTTCATTTGTTCTGTTATCTTTACGCCGAAAATTCATTGACATAAGCGTTGCGTACATGATAAAACATTATATTAGGCTCAAGACTCAGTCTGTATCAACTTATCTGGTTTCCTGTTACGTTTTGTTGTGAAATCTTAAAATATGAATAACCAAGTTGATATTTATTCCTGCAAAAAACATGATTTCACAAATGCAGGCCCCCAAAACTACAATTAACCTAGACACTACTTCGTTTGTTTAGTTTTTCTCTCCCATTCAAAATTTCAGTTTCGCGAGTTCAGTGGAAAAACACGTTTTGAAATACGCTTGTCAAAACACACTATTCATGACAAAATACTTTGTTTTGGCATTAAGACTATGTCATAACAGATATTCGAATATTTTCGACCTTTTATTCATTTTATCTTTCTTACAGCTTCTACTTTCTTGTATAAAATTGAATGTTTTGCCAATATTTTTAAAGGTATAAGGGGCTGCTTAATTGATACTGCTTCATTTGCTTTAAACTTTAAACTCCAGGTTTCTCAACCTTAATTTTCAGCATTTTTCTGTTCCTCCTTTTTACCTTCTCTGGTAACTTCCCTCGTGTGGAATATTGCATTCTAAGACCCACCAAATGGGTTATTGTAGACAATTTTTTTAATTAACGTGCTCTAACGTTAGGTCGCATCAGACGATGAATGAAATTATGTTTAAATTAGTACAGGGTCAATAGAGCTAAGAGTTATCTGCCATTCATCTCTCAGGATAAGAGACAACCTCCAACGTTAAGTCATATCGGACGATGAATGAAATGAAGTTCATATCAGTACAGGGTACATAGACCTTAGAGTTACCAGACAGGTTACCAGTTAGGTTCCCTTATCCTGAAAGATAAATGTCTGGTAACTCTAAGCTCTATGTACCCTGTACTCATTTGTACATCATTTCATTCATCGTCCGATATGACTTAACGTTGGAGGTTTTCTCTTATCCTGGAAGATGAATGTCTGGTAACTCTAAGCTCTATGTACCCTGTACTCATTTGAACATCATTTCATTCATCGTCCGATATGACTTAACGTTGGAGGTTTTCTCTTATCCTGAAAGATGAATGTCTGGTAAATCTAAGCTCTATGTACCCTGTACTCATTTGAACATCATTTCATTCATTGTCCGATATGACTTAACGTTGGAGGTTTTCTCTTATCCTGAAAGATAAATGTCTGGTAACTCTAAGCTCTATGTACCCTGTACTCATTTGAACATCATTTCATTCATTGTCCGATATGACTTAACGTTGGAGGTTTTCTCTTATCCTGAAATATGAATGTCTGGTAACTCTAAGCTCTATGTACCCTGTACTCATTTGAACATCATTTCATTCATTGTCCGATATGACTTAACGTTGGAGGTTTTCTCTTATCCTGAAAAATGAATGTCTGGTAACTCTAAGCTCTATGTACCCTGTACTTATTTGAACATCATTTCATTCATCGTCCGATATGACTTAACGTTGGAGGTTTTCTCTTATCCTGAAAGATGAATGTCTGTTAACTCTAAGCTCTATGTACCCTGTACTCATTTGTACATCATTTCATTCATCGTCCGATATGACTTAACGTTGGAGGTTTTCTCTTATCCTGAACGATGAACGTCTGGTAACTCTAAGCTCTATGTACTCTGTACTTATTTGAACATCATTTCATTCATCGTCCGATATGACTTAACGTTGGAGGTTTTCTCTTATCCTGAAAGATAAATGTCTGGTAACTCTAAGCTCTATGTACCCTGTACTCATTTGTACATCATTTCATTCATTAGTCCGATATGACTTAACGTTGGAGGTTTTCTCTTATCCTGAAAGATGAATGTCTGGTAACTCTAAGCTCTATGTACTCTGTACTTATTTGAACATCATTTCATTCATCGTCCGATATGACTTAACGTTGGAGGTTTTCTCTTATCCTGAAAGATGAATGTCTGGTAACTCTAAGCTCTATGTACCCTGTACTTATTTGAACATCATTTCATTAATCGTCTGATATGACTTAACGTTGGAGGTTTTCTCTTATCCTGAAAGATGAACGTCTGGTAACTCTAAGCTCTATGTACCCTGTACTCATTTGTACATCATTTCATTCATCGTCCGATATGACTTAACGTTGGAGGTTTTCTCTTATCCTGAAAGATGAACGTCTGGTAACTCTAAGCTCTATGTACCCTGTACTCATTTGTACATCATTTTATTCATCGTTCGATATGACTTAACGTTGGAGGTTTTCTCTTATCCTGAAAGATGAATGTCTGGTAACTCTAAGCTCTATGTACTCTGTACTCATTTGAACATCATTTCATTCATCGTCCGATATGACTTAATGTTGGAGGTTTCTCTTATCCTGAAAGATGAATGTCTGGTAACTCTAAGCTCTATGTACTCTGTACTCATTTGAACATCATTTCATTCATCGTCCGATATGACTTAATGTTGGAGGTTTCTCTTATCCTGAAAGATGAATGTCTGGTAACTCTAAGCTCTATATACTCTGTACTCATTTGAACATTATTTCATTCATCGTCCGATATGACTTAACGTTGGAGGTTTTCTCTTATCCTGAAAGACGAATGTCTGGTAACTCTAAGCTCTATATACTCTGTACTCATTTGAACATTATTTCATTCATCGTCCGATATGACTTAACGTTGGAGGTTTTCTCTTATCCTGAAAGATGAATGTCTGGTAACTCTAAGCTCTATGTACCCTGTACTCATTTGAACATCATTTCATTCATCGTCCGGTATGACTTAACGTTGGAGGTTTTCTCTTATCCTGAAAGATGAATGTCTGTAACTCTAAGCTCTATGTACCCTGTACTCATTTGAACATCATTTCATTCATCGTCCGATATGACTTAACGCTGGAGATTTTCTCTTATCCTGAAAGTTGAATGTCTGTAACTCTAAGCTCTATGTGCCATGTACTCATTTGAACATTATTTCATTCATGGTCCGTTATGACAACTTTGGAGTTGTATATTTTAAATTTAAGAAAGAATCACAGTGAAGAGTAGACAGGATTCGAACCCAGTATCTGCCAAACGAGAGCCTACTCGTGTATATCTCAGCGAGGTCCGTTTGTACTAGGGGTGTTTATCTTTACTTTGTTACACTTAAGTGCTGTTCACATTGATGTCAGTGAGTTATCACTCCGGAGATAACAGGAGCTAAGCGGGCCATCAGATTTACATAAATATACGTTTCATCCATTTCCTATATCAGGTCCTAGTTATACTTATCTCTCAGCATACACTGATGTTCAAGGTCTACAAAATTTGACCAAAGAGTACAGAAACTAAATAAGTTTTTTTTTTTTTTTCATTTCACAGATAGGATCAACGTGAACAATTCAATGCCATGGCCGGGACTTGATACACCGATCTCCTGATTTCCGTCCAGTCGCTCTTACCCATTGAGCTACCATGTCCAACTTGCCGTCATGACATTAAATTCATATACATTTCCCAGTAAACTACTAGGGTCTCTCGCATCCGAGATACACCGTTTGTGGCAAGTACTTGCGTACATAATCCGTTGAATTTTTCAGTTTGACTCTATCTACCAAAAACCTTAGCCTATATACGGCTAGTGTAAAGAAATGATTAATTTCCAGCAATTAGCTAAAGTTTTTCATTATAAAATAAATGAATGTCTTCTTTAAGAAGATATTCCATTTTTACCATTCCTATCACGTACGTACTGAACTTTTGTTTTCTATTTCTTTTTACCACGAGAACGTAAACCCCAAGTACTAACAAATAAATGCCAGAAGGCATCGAAGAAATATAAAATAAAATCGGTTTCTGTAATCTATGTGAGGGCTTATTATGCAATGTTTATTTTTAACTTTATTCAATTTTTAATCAAATTACATAAAGTGGTATGTAAATTTTGCAGAAATAATCTACTTCCTGTTTTAAATAATTAACTAAACCTACAGATTACTGGATTCCAGTAACCTATAAATCTACTCATTTAATGTATTTAAAAACAAAATTTCTTCTACTTCACTTTTACTCTGACGGTATATACGAAATTTACATTTCTACTACGGTTTTGATTATTATAAAAAATACGAAAGACTGTCACAATTTTAAAATTTCCTCTTCTGCAACTGGTATCCAAAGCTTCCTCCTATTGGTATCCATCTCCTAAAGGCACTGCCATCAATTGGTTCGTCAACTCATTTTTCCTCTTCTACATAATCATTTGTGTCTGTCAGTTCTGATTCTCTCCATATGCTTTCTCTAGCTCTCCTAGGGCTCTCTTTCTTTCGGTCGCTTCTGCTCTTCTTTCCGATATCCATAACTTGTGCCTTCTAGTAATCGGTCGTGCGTTTTAACTTACGTCATCTCAAGTCTCAGCTCTCTCTTCAGTTCCTCCTGATCTTAATACAGTAAGACGTGCCTAAAACGGACCCCTTATATGCCATAACCTGAAAAACCGAAAAGTAGATTTCGGAATGGAGCTATTCCCTATGTAAAATTATACTCTAAGCCGGAAAGCTACCTAAACTCGGAGACGGAAATATTTTTGGGGAACATTTGGGGCTCTCGCATTCGAGATACACCGTTTGTGGCGACTTACTATCGTAAGTACTCATGTCCCAGGCTTCATTTAACTATTATTATTTTAGTTAATTGATGGAAATTAATCATTTCTCCACACTAGCCGTATATAGGCTAAGGTTTTTGATAGATAGAGCCCCTAGTGGTCTACCGGGGAAATATATGAGTCAAATGGAGAATTTAATGTCAGGACGGCACGTTGGCCATAGTAGCTCAAAGGTTAAGAGCGACTGGACGGAAACCAGGAGATCCGTGGTTCAAATCCCGGCCATGGCATTGAATTTTTCATGTTGACTCTATCTATCTTGTCTTCCTGTTGGTAGAATTCTCTAAGAGAACAGAAATTCTTTAGCTTGACTATGGAATGTAACAACAAGCTGATCTTTGCCTTGGGCCATGATTCCTCGGTCCACCTCTAATCCTACCACCACTACATCTTGCTTCCATAAAAACGTATTTTAATTGTGTTTTAACAAAGTAGGCTAACAATACACAGCGCAACTGAATACTCCCGCATACAACTAGCGATAACTGACCTGAGGAGTATGTGATTCACCAGTGTAACAAGCTGGCAACCTTTGTTTACGTTATCATAGCAACGACCTTCCGCTCTCACCCTTCGCATCCCTTGCTTGATGACCTTCACGTATTTTCTGTTAAAAATCAGACTGTACTTTGGGCTGGTGAATCATGCATCCTGCTGACCAATGTAAACAATACACAGGTGGCTGGTTACAGGAATCAACACGTTCTCAATTACGTAAACAGTGATTGCGAAAGATGATACAATATTTTGGAGAAGTAAGGCTTAGCTAGCTTGGGAAAGCAGCGGTGGCCCCTCTGGCATGGGAAATGCTGATTTAGCTGTTAGCTGCCATTTTGGGCAGTACCCCGCTATTTATCTGTAGTTGAGCTAGCGCACGCGAGGACTTTATGCTGTAAGATTGTTAGGGAACTTGCGCAAGAGTTTATTTAAAGTGATTCTAGAAGTTAGATCGTCAGCAGGGTGCGATAGTTCCAAGCATCGCTTGCCAGCCAAATGAAACTCGACAATATAGGCAACACATCACTCAAGGTATAGTTGCATCATGTCACTATGTATTTAATATTTCTAAAAGCATCCCTGATTTCTTCAAGACCCAGGGAGTGCTCTGTACTGATGTTACAACTCTTGCAATACATTTACTACTTTGGGTTTGACTTTAAGTATTTCTTCTACTCTTCTTTCCATGTAGCCCTACCAAAGCCTCCCGTATCCAGGTAACCTTAACAGGTAACAACCACCAAGCCCCCCGCGAAACAAGTGTAATTAGCCCACAGGTGCAGCGGAATGGGTAGGCCTAATTTTTTCCATGATTTATTTCCGTATACGGCAAATTAGTTCACAGTTAACAATATATGTCGATAGAACTATCAAATATTCCACAAGATTTTCTTTGCCAGCTATTTACAATCCATGGGCCCGTTAATGGACATTATATTCCAAATTTTTTTTTTTTTTTTTTTTTTTTTTTTTTTTTTTTTTTTTTTTTTTGCTGAAACTTATCAGCAGGTACTTTCAGCAGTTGCTGATAAATGTCATAAGCTGGGTCTAAAATTCTCTCCATCAACAATGTTTTCTAACTTTGAAGAAAGCACATGAATGCTGGAAGAGAAGTGTGGACTGATGTTAAAATCCAAGGATATAAATTTCATCTAACACAAACCCAGTGGCGAAAGATACAAATCTTGGGACTGGCACATGACTACTATTCCAGAAATGAAATCCGAAAATTTCTGAACTACATATTTGGTTTGCCAATGGTGGATTCTGCTATGGTTGGTGACTTCATGGCAGTGATGTCTATCTCGGAAAAGTTACAAATGTTTTGCAACTTACATATACGAAAATTCACTTTTCCTGTTTCCATGTGGTCAAAACTAAGTTGCAATAGACAGAGAACTACCAACGCTTGCGAAAATTCCTGCAACAAATACAACAATAAGTTTTACTCCTGCAATCCAAATCTGTTTATCTTGAAGCACTAAGCAGATTCAGCTGGATACTAAAACGGCAATTAATTCCTCAACAAATAAAAAAGGAAAGGTCTTATCCACACTTGAAACTCATGATGCAGCAAGTAGAAAATTTCAAAGCTGGAAGCATTTCAAGAATGGAATACGTGAAGTCGATTTCTTATAGAACCAAACATGCAAATACATGGAAATAAAATCTAAAAGGGAAAGTAGCTCTTATTTTAAAGACAATGTATGTATGATATAGGTTTAGAATGTCAAAATAACGAAGCATCGGAATGCAGATCCATTGTGAGTAAATTACAAAAATTAAATAAATAATGACGAAGATGATAAATGTGGAATCTTTTGGGGTGCGAGCCAGTTCGCCTCCTCGCGGTGCACCTTGCGTAACGCTAAACGAACAATGAAAACAATCACTAATTCAAATTTAAGCATTAGAGGTCCATTTTCTAATGGTTTTAGAGACGTGTTTCTTTGTTATTAATCATAAACTCAAAAAATGTAAAGTCTTCCACTAGAAGTATGTAATGCTTCATAAAATACTATAAACTCCAAACTGGTTGCCGGCCCTCGTAGCCATGGTCGTTAGAGCGTATGTCTCAAGCATTCCGCTGCGTAGAGGGTCGCGGGTTCGAGTCCCGTCTTGGGCATGGAAGTTTATGTATATAGTGCATAGGTGTGAAACTACAGAAAACAGATAGGAAAATAAACGGAAACAATAAAAAAGGTTAAATAAGGTAAAGAAAAATATATATCTATATATATATATTTTTTATTAAAATAAAAAAAAACTGGAATTGTTACGTGTTTCGAGTAGGAGTCTTTGGACCTATGTAATTAGGGCCTGGAACTGGGAGGCTAGGGGGCTCTTTTACTGACCGCGGAAGGCTTCGGTCGCGCACCCGTACCGTCCTATACTTCTTAGACCAGTAGCTATGTCTCCAGTTGCTATATAGGGATGTAAGTAAAACCCCCTTTTTATTCCCCTTACAACCCATAATGCAACCATATAATTTTAAAATTTCACCAAGTGAAAGAAAAAACAATGGGCTTCCAAGGTAAATACAATGTTAGAACCAAAATACTAATTAATTATACTGTATTAGAGCAAACCGAGCAGGTTGATTCAGATGGTTTCGTCTGTCGAGTATCCTGAGAAATGTATAAAACATGATAATTTTCAACAAAGAAACACTGAAAACGGCTCGTGTTGAAGATTGGTACAAAATACCAAACACAGAGATTAAAACATCTGTCAATTCTCTACCAAGAAGATCAGAGGCTATAAACAAAGATGTCGTCTGTCGGTCCAGTGAACGTTTCCTTTAAATGCCCTTCATAATATCGATTTCCTTCAAGGATGTGCTGTGCTCTCTCTTATGTTTCTAAGAAAAATGGACAAAACAATATCGGACAGGTCACGAGGAGTTACTTACGTGATCATGTGACAATGTACAAAGACAATGCATGTTTTGACATGACGTGCAAGAGCATCACGTTGGAATGCGGCAGCGTGACTGTTACGTCATACAGATAGCTAGCTCACACCGGAAATAACCCAATAAGGGTCCGTCCCCATACAGCCTGACCATAAGTGACACAAGAGGCCGAGGGCTTTAGCATCCACAATAAATAATGTCCTATTTATCTCAGCTTCAACTTATTTATTGCTACAGAAAGCTTCTCTGTACTAAAAAGCGTTACATTCTCATCACTTTCCCTACTCACTCTTGGAGAAACGCTTATTCTTCTATATGCTTCGAAATAGTTATAGTGACAAGGGGTATACATTTAACCAATAGTTACGTCGTCTTAAGAGTTGGTTTCTATGTGATAGATTGAAACATTCCATTCTCTTTGCATGACTAAAACAAAAAATGAATAGCGACTGCCATGAGCGAAAAGTATGTCATTTTTATATACAGTAAGCTCTATGTACCCTGTACTCATTTGAACAACATTTCATTCATTGTCCGGTATGACTTAACGTTGGAGGTTTTCTCTTATCCTGAAAGATGAATGTCTGATAACTCTAAGCTCTATGTACCCTGTACTAATTTGAACATCATTTCTTTCATCGTCCGATATGACTTAACGTTGGAGGTTTTCTCTTATCCTGAAAGATGAATGTCTGATAACTCTAAGCTCTATGTACCCTGTACTAATTTGAACATCATTTCTTTCATCGTCCGATATGACTTAACGTTGGAGGTTTTCTCTTATCCTGAAAGATGAATGTCTGATAACTCTAAGCTCTATGTACCCTGTACTCATTTGAACATCATTTCATTCATCGTCCGATATGACTTAACGTTGGAGGTTTTCTGTTATCCTGAAAGATGAATGTCTGGTAACTCTAAGCTCTATGTACCCTGTACTCATTTGAACATCATTTCATTCATCGTTCGATATGACTTAACGTTGGAGGTTTCCTCTTATTCTGAAAGATGAATGTCTGATAACTCTAAGCTCTATGCACCCTGTACTCATTTGAACATCATTTCATTCATCGTCCGATATGACTTAACGTTGGAGGTTTTCTGTTATCCTGAAAGATGAATGTCTTGTAACTCTAAGCTCTATGTACCCTGTACTCATTTGAACATCATTTCATTCATCGTTCGATATGACTTAACGTTGGAGGTTTCCTCTTATTCTGAAAGATGAATGTCTGATAACTCTAAGCTCTATGCACCCTGTACTCATTTGAACATCATTTCATTCATCGTCCGATATGACTTAACGTTGGAGGTTTTCTGTTATCCTGAAAGATGAATGTCTTGTAACTCTAAGCTCTATGTACCCTGTACTCATTTGAACATCATTTCATTCATCGTCCGATATGACTTAACGTTGGAGGTTTTCTCTTATCCTGAAAGATGAATGTCTGATAACTCTAAGCTCTATGTACCCTGTACTCATTTGAACATCATTTCATTCATCGTCCGATATGACTTAACGTTGGAGGTTTTCTGTTATCCTGAAAGATGAATGTCTTGTAACTCTAAGCTCTATGTACCCTGTACTCATTTGAACATCATTTCATTCATCGTTCGATATGACTTAACGTTGGAGGTTTCCTCTTATTCTGAAAGATGAATGTCTGATAACTCTAAGCTCTATGTACCCTGTACTCATTTGAACATCATTTCATTCATCGTCCGATATGACTTAACGTTGGTGGTTTTCTGTTATCCTGAAAGATGAATGTCTTGTAACTCTAAGCTCTATGTACCCTGTACTCATTTTAACATCATTTCATTCATCGTTCGATATGACTTAACGTTGGAGGTTTTCTCTTATCCTGAAAGATGAATGTCTGATAACTCTAAGCTCTATGTACCCTGTACTCATTTGAACATCATTTCATTCATCGTCCGATATGACTTAACGTTGGAGGTTTTCTGTTATCCTGAAAGATGAATGTCTTGTAACTCTAAGCTCTATGTACCCTGTACTCATTTGAACATCATTTCATTCATCGTCCGATATGACTTAACGTTGGAGATTTTCTGTTATCCTGAAAGATGAATGTCTTGTAACTCTAAGCTCTATGTACCCTGTACTCATTTGAACATCATTTCATTCATCGTCCGATATGACTTAACGTTGGAGGTTTTCCCTTATTCTGAAAGATGAATGTCTGGTAACTCTAAGCTCTATGTACCCTGTACTCATTTTAACATCATTTCATTCATTGTCCGATATGACTTAACGTTAGAGGTTTTCCCTTATCTTGAAAGATGAATGTCTTGTAACTCTAAGCTCTATGTACCCTGTACTCATTTGAACATCATTTCATTCATCGTCCGATATGACTTAACGTTAAAGGGTTTCTCTTATCCTGAAAGATGAATGTCTGATAACTCTAAGCTCTATGTACCCTGTACTCATTTGAATATCATTTCATTCATCGTCCGATATGACTTAACGTTGGAGGTTTTCTCTTATCCTGAAAGATGAATGTCTGATAACTCTAAGCTCTATGTACCCTGTACTCATTTGAACATCATTTCATTCATCGTCCGATATGACTTAACGTTGGAGGTTTTCCCTTATCCTGAAAGATGAATGTCTTGTAACTCTAAGCTCTATGTACCCTGTACTTATCTGAACATCATTTCATTCATCGTCCGATATGACTTAACGTTGGAGGTTTTCCCTTATTCTGAAAGATGAATGTCTGATAACTCTAAGCTCTATGTACCCTGTACTTATCTGAACATCATTTCATTCATCGTCCGATATGGCTTAATGTGTGGAATGACTTAATCTTGGGGTACGAAACTAAAAAATACTGCGAGGTGTTTTGTTAAAATGCTTCTTTTTTCCTTTCTTTTACTTCCTTTCTTTTTATGTATTTTTGTTGTTTAAGAATTCAGAGATTTTCAAATCCTGTACTTCAGGCGAGATACATATTTTGGGTAGAACATAATACTTCATTACGGATAAGTATAAGGAACAAAACACAATTTAACATAACTTATGCATTTTAAGGGCATCCATGTTTTTCGTTTACTAATTTTTGTCTATTTATAGTGCTTTAAGTCATAGGAGATTAAACACAGAATGATTTTCCAGAAAATTCAGATGTACATTTTATTTATTACGATATCTTAAACATGTGGTGTTTCAGTCCTTCTGGGAGAAATTAAAAAATAAATGAAATTGGCACATTTGTTGTCGGCTATTTCCTGAAAAGTCATACCTCTTGTGCTTAATCAATGTCTGAGTGAAACATTTGGATATTTATTGAAATCCCAATACTTATACTTCAAATGGGTTATCCGGATGTAAAATTGCTTTGCATTGTTTCCTTTGAAGGGAAATAAAGCCGGTGGTCCCGTGTCATAGATCCACAGCACCTAAGAGAACCTCAAAACTGAAGTAGTACATCAAAATGTTGAAACTAATGTCAGGGAGAGATGCCTAAGGATTATTCCTGTTGAACCTGGACCAAACAAAGGCTGACAGGAAGGGTTATGTCTGTCATATGCTAACTAGAAATTTTATTTATTGAATAGCGCAATGTGCACAGCAAAAACTCCTGTTATGTTGACTAAAGGTACTGAGAAGGTTGAATTTCTAGGAAGCTTCTCTCAGACATTACATTAACATGAAGATATTGACCTTCAGGACTTAAGAATGTGTTCCGAAATGCCCGAAAGTTAAAAAACGAATATAAACAATACCTTACTGAAAACCACCCATATTTAGAAGCTAAACTGTTCCCAATGCCTGTACTGACACGCTGGTCTAGCTGGTTTAATTCAGTAGTTTACATTGTCAGCTATTTTGATGTAAGTGTCAATTTGTTTTCTATAAAAGTTTTCAGTTCCTGCGCAAAATTTGTTAAATGGTCATTTCTGCGATGCCAAGTGCTGCAATATCGTAAAGGTAGAGGCAGCATTTGTTTCTGAAAATTACAGATTATAACAGATGCAATATTATAATTTCAGTCTAAACAAAAGCCTGTAGCTCATCTTGTTTTATCCCGAATTAACTCGCTGAGAACCAAATGTGAAATATTAGAGAGTGGTCACTTTGGAAACAGATGAAGTGCACTTGTAGATCATATCATGGATCCCAGTGTTAGAGAAGCAGTAGAAGAGAATCTAAAAGTTTGCTGCCGTATCACTTTGTCTAAATTGAACTCCATTATGGCAGAAGAAACTGTTGATGTAATAACCACAAAAGCTTTAGATCATTTGTTTGAGCCTTCTAGGCTAGTTACTAAATCAAGTATACGTTATTTAAATCATGTAATGGCAGCACTTAAACAACTAAATGTATTTATACCTCGGCCGTTCTATCTCCGACTCTGACATTTCTCGAGAGGAGGAAGCTGGCTGTTGCCAGTTCTTTAGCGGGAATTTCAAGCAGAGGAACAATGCGTATTTTAAATATTTCATGTATTTGCATATTTCACGAACCAGTAGCCATATTATTATAATAGCGATAATAATAGGACTTACGAACACTAAACATCGGAATTCACGCACGAAAAATATACCAAAGAAAGTTCACCAGCGCAAGCCGCTATTAGACCACGTGGCTCAAACAAATTTAAGCTGGCAGCACGGTGTTGGGTTCGGGAGCCACGCCTACCAGCAACAATGCTGATTGGTGCTAGCAGACAGTTTTAACTTCCTGACCACGACACCGGATGTAGAGACTCCCAGTACTACCAACAGATGCAGTAGGTGTGTGTATGAAAGGTGAGAATGAAATATTCGAATAGAGTGGTGTTGTAATAAATATCTTGCATTATGATGAAATTGTAAATTGTATTTCAGTGTTTTAAAGTTAATATAGTTCTATATTTTCATTCTAAGGATAATTTTGAGGATATGTTTTCAATTGCTCATTACTGTATGTTGGTACTATTAGGTTTCTCCTTCCACCTTTTACAGTCGCAAAAAGTCAGAGCCGGAGATACAACGGCCGGACAGTAAAACCAGTGATATTACTTGTGATTGTGATTTAATTCTTTGTTACAAAGAGCTTTGGGATATTGTTGAACAGCAAAGCCATAGCTCGCCTCGGTAGCGTAGATGGTAGCGCCTCTGCCTCACGTTCAAGAGGTCCCGAGTTCGAATCTCGGTCAGGGTGAGTTACCTGGGTAAGTTTTTTTTTCCAGGGTTTTCCCTTATCCTGAAAGTCGAATGTCGGGTTACTCTAAGCTCTATGGACCCTGGGCTCATTTGAGCGTCATTTCACCCATTCCATTCATCGTCCGATATGACAACGTTGGAGGACGTAAATTACAAAACAAAAGCAAAACCATGATGGTGATAACAGAGTCAAATGAGTTCAAATGAGTCCGGGGTCCATGGAGCTTAGAGTTACCCGACTTTCGTCTTTCAGGATAAGGGAAATCCCGGAAAAAACCTTATCTAGGTAACTCACCCTGATCGAGATTCGAACTCGGGACCTCTTGAACTTGAGGCAGACACGCTACCATCCACGCTACCGAGGCGGGCGATAACAGATTAGATGTAGTAGCAGCACTCTTGGCATTGAAGACAAAAGCTGATACCTACCGCAATTTCTGTGAAAAGTCCCTTCAATGTTTGAATGAGTAGAGCCTGACTGAAAAATTCAATGCCATCGTTATGTGCAGAGGAACTACTCTCATTAGTCCTGGATCCGTAGGACCAAGGACCTGGGCCTCCTTATACCCGGGAGCGATGGATACTCCGGGGCTCTTTCCATAGGGCAATACCTGATTTCTTAAAAAGCCCCCCCCCCGTTGAGCACAACATCAAGACGGGATGGAAGTGGATACGCCACTTACGCGCGTCAACCCCGCTGGGAAGACTACCGAAAACCTCGGTCGGGCCGCCTGGTGATCTAGCACACCTACTAGCTCTGCAGGCTAGTACCCGGGACTTTTTAGGCAACCCTCTACCCCCTCCGGGTGGCCTTAGCCTGGCCGGAGGTACCCAATTCCACGTGGGTGTCGGGAACACACTGCCCCCTCGAGTCCAGCCCAATCCGAACAACTCCCCGACGGGAGGGGCTCGGCAGTTCGGCCCGAGGTTCCTCTGGTAACGTCAGAGGTACCACGAGTGCTAAGGGTCCGCAGCGCCTGCACCTCGGCAGCTGAAGGGGATGCATCCCCTTCCCTACGGAGAAAATGCCATATCCGGGATATTGAACCACGGATCTCCCGCTCTAACCAACTGAGCTACTATGGCCAACTTGCCGACATGACATTCAATTCTCCAACTGACTTGCCGATTGCCCAGGACAAGAAGGCAAGCTAGAGGAAAGTGCAATGTAATCATATTTGCAGCCTTCTCGGGGTGTGTGCTCGCCTTCCGAGTATGACAAGGATGGAAGGCTCGTTTAAAGTGTTGTCACATAGCTCACCTATTCATAATACCTATTGCTGCAATAAACATTGGATCTGGCAGCATGGGTGACTCATACGGTCACGGCAACAGACATAACAGTTTCGGCACAAATAAGGAAACAGTCGGCGGATAAAGTTTCATTGTAATAATAAGCCTTGCTAAGCAGTTAATGATAGCGCGGATATTGTAAACAAGCGCCGGCAAGCCGAGATAACTTAGGTAAAGGACTCGCCGGCATAGATTAAGTTACGCTTCTGGAATGTGATAGAATATTTGGTTTCTTTATTCTTCCGGAAATTTCTGGACTAATAGACATTGTTCGGGTTCTGGTTTATTTTAGAACAATCTAGAATTATAAATTAGGTATTTAAGGACGTGGCGGCTCGCAAAGTGAGCAGTTGTGAAACAGTGTTGTGAACGAGAGACAGCTGAAAGTGTTGTTGTAACGAGAGCTAATGATGTAATCTGCTATCACTGTTTGTTATTGTCATCGACCTTGGTAGACTGATGGTGAAGTAACGTAATGCTGCTGTCATCTATAAGAGTATTTCTACGAAAATAAAGGAGATTTTTAATTTCTGCAACTCGACCTTTTAACTCTACGAACCCACAAAGTCACAATATGCACTCTCATACACTCATTTCCTGGTAAACAGATCCGTTATCGGAGCAGTTCAGCAGTTCAAGCTCCTCTCCCCTTCATACCCCTCTAGCCTTCTTGTCGTGGACATATAGTCACAGGCTTCATACTTAAACCACTATGTATTTAGGTAAATTGATGGAGATAATAATTTCTTCCACACTAGCAGTGTGTAAGCTAAGGTTTGAATGAGAAAAGCCAGACTAATACTCGATTTCACCAACAAATGTCAAGACTTAACACGAGTTTAGCAATAGTTAAAACAAAAATTGCATTTCACCAACAAGTGTTAGCGTAACACTCGTGTTAAATCTCATGTTAAACTAACAAGCCAAATTTCTAATGTTAAGTCCTTAACAATTGTAAATAGTCAAGATGGCGAGCATGAACTCAGCTGTTGATATTGATTTGCTATATTTAAGACCGTCTAAATGGCATTCATAATAGAGTACGGCCGATGAGGAGAAATGATTTTGAGGAACTATCCGAAAAAAATTGTTTTACGGAGGTATAGGCTGTCGAAACATGTTGCTATGAAGGTTACTGCGGAAGTACAAGGGAGGTTAGAACATGCATCGAAAGGAATATGGCGATCTTGCCTTTGCTTCAAGTATTAATAACTTTGCGATTTTATAATTCACTGAATTATGTGGATAATACACTGTCCACCTGCCGTCTTGAAACGTTCAAGTCACTTGTCCTTCCTCGCTCCTCGTTTTAAATTTACGTATTATTGAGTTAGAATATACATCGAAAGGAATATGCCGATCTCGCCTTTGCTTCAAGTATTAATAACTTTGCGATTTTATAATTCACTGAATTATGTGTATAATACACTGTCCACCTCCCGTCTTAAAACGTTCAAGTCACTTGTCCTTCCTCGCTCCTCGTTTTAAATTTACGTAATACTGAGTTAGAATATACATCGAAAGGAATATGCCGATCTCGCCTTTGCTTCAAGTATTAATAACTTTGCGATTTTATAATTCACTGAATTATGTGGATAATACACTGTCCAACTCCCGTCTTGAAACGTTCAAGTCACTTGTCCTTCTTCGCTCCTCGTTTTAAATTTACGTATAACTGAGTTAGAATATACATCGAAAGGAATATGCCGATCTTGCCTTTGCTTCAAGTATTAATAACTTTGCGATTTTATAATTCACTGAATTATGTGGATAATACATTGCCCACCTCCCGTCTTGAAACGTTCAAGTCACTTGTCCTTCTTCGCTCCTCGTTTTAAATTTACGTAATACTGACAAGTTATTTGGTGCTTGTAGTAGTGACACATGCATTTGAATTAAATTCGTTTCCAATATTTTTCCCACGACAACTTTCTCTTTTTTTTTTTTTTTTATTTATTTATTTGTGTACTAAGCTATTACAACTGTTGAGCTGATCACCAGTATTTGGCCCAGGCCATTAATTGGTGAGCAGCCCATTGAATTACAAAATGTGTAGTACACTACTTACATTTCTATTACTACTAACATTACTACTATTGCTTACACACTATTGTTCATTTCCTTTTTTCACAGTCCACTTCCATTTATTTTTCACTTTATCTAAGAACTGACCTACATTCTTGAGATTTTTATCTATAATTTTACATATATCAGGACTTCGCTTAATTTTTCTCCAGATATATTCTTTTCGCCAAATCTCTGTTTCCCTGCATTCGAAAAGGATATGTTCCACATCTTCCTTACCCCCACACAATGGGCACTTGTCTTTCACAAACCCATTCCGCTGCCCTTTTAGCCTCCACACTCCTGCTCTCAGCCATGCTATCCCCTTCCTTTCTTCATTAATGGTTTTATCTATATACTGCTCCCTTCCCCAGCCACTTTTTAACTCAACATAATATACCAATGACCTCTTTTCACCTAACTGGCTGAACAGTTTTTGAATCTCTATATCTTCAAATCTTTTTCTAACACCCTTCCAGAAACCTTTATAATTTCTCTCTCTTTTTCTCCAAATATCCCCTAAGCCATTATTTTCTAAATTGTTTCGTAGAGTGCTTGCCCAGCCCGAGCTTTGCAGACTTGCTTCTTGATATTTTAAACATTGTTGCAATAAGAGTCCTTCATCTAAATTCAAGATCCTATGCCAGTATTTCAAGGCTCTTTCCATTATTAACCCTTTCCTTGTTACTCTCCCCATTTCAATTTGAGCAACTTCGTTTGCTGTTGCCATTGGCAGCCCCAAAACTTCCTTACAGAACATCCTGTGTATCTGATCCACAACTTCCCACCCATTCTCAAGCCCCCATATTTCAATGCCATATAGCATTCTGGCCTCGACTACAGAACTATATACTCTTTCCAACCATTTCATCTCCATCTCTGGCATTTTATATAGACACCCTCTCACAGCCATCATTGCTGCTTTCCCTTTTGCCAGTGCTGATTTCTTTTGTTTTTCCCATTTGCCTCCTGCATCCAATTTTAATCCTAAGTAAGTACAGTCACGCACTACTTTGTATTCAGCTTCTCCCTTCTTCCACTTTTCATATTTACTCAATTTAGTTCCTTTTTTAAATACTACAATTTGGGTTTTTTCGCTGTTTACCTTTAAGCCCCACTCTGAACAGTATTTCTCCACCTCTTGCAAAGATATTTTTAACCCATTAACAGTAATGGACATTATTACCAAATCGTCTGCAAAAAGTAAACCTGGGACTTGTAAGTTGTTTATTACTGGTATGAGACTATTATTCTTACTTATATTTTGTAATACATCATCAATAAATAAATTGAATAAAATTGGACTTAGCTTGCACCCTTGCCTTAGTCCTTTTCCCTCCAGTTGTATTTCTTTAGTTAGTGCCCCTTCTTCATATTTTATGCAAAATGTATTTTCATTATACAATTCTTTTAGTATAGTTACCATTTGATTACTCACTCCTTTCATTAACAGCTTATACCACAACAGTTTCAGCTCTACCCGATCGAAAGCTTTTTCCAAATCGATAAAAGCCATATATAATTTACCTTTCTTATTTTTTAGGTATTTATCTACTAGTGTTTTTATGATGAATACATTATCAACTGTCCGCCTCCCCTTTCTGAAGCCCATTTGGAATTCTGAAAGAATATTATGCTCCTCTACCCAGACTTGCAGCCTTTCTGCCAAAATACCCGTATAAATTTTTCCCACATTCGATAACAGTGCTATGCCTCGGTAATTATTGGGTATATCCATATCCCCTTTACCTTTATAAATTGGCTGAATAATAGCTTTTTTCCAACTCTTAGGTGTATACCCTTTGGTTTTCATTGAGTTGAACAATGATGTTATAACTTTAACTCGGTTCACGTCTTTGCTCCATTCCCTAATGAACTCTCCGGGTATACCATCTATACCTGGTGCTTTGTTCCTTTTAATTTTTTTAATTTGATTCATTACTTCTTCATCTGTTATGACACTGTCCAAGATTTCATTGAAATTATTTACTATTTCTGGGATTACCCTCCCTACACTAAAGCTTTCAAATGTATATAAAGTTGCAAAATACTCTAACCATTCTTCTTGAGTTATGTTAGATTTGACAATATATTTTTTGTATAATGTCTTAATACCTTTCCATATTTTACTTACATTATTTTCAGTAATAGTACTGATTAGTTTGCTGGCATTTCTTTTCCTCCATTGAGATTTTTTATTTTCCAGCAACTTATTATAATAATATTTGCTTAGCAGATATTGTTCTTTCAGTTTGATATTCCCTGATTCTCTCCATTTTACCAACTCCGCTTTTACAATACCTTTATTTATTTTACACTCCTCATCAAACCATGTGTCACTTTCAATAATTTGCCTGTTTCTAACTTTCTCTTTTACATTCACTGCATCCGTCCTCTTATTTTCCACGATATCCTTACACTTCGTCACCATTTCAATTAACAATTCTTTCTCCGTCGATGAGAAATTTGTCTCACGGTTTTATTTATGATTTTGTTCATCCGCCATTTGTGCAGACGAAAATGAAAACAAAAGCGCATCGGAGTACTTTCAGAAAATCACCCATAGCTTTCTATTACTGTGATATCTACAAGTTTCTTGGCGTTAACACAGATTTGTTAACATTTTAAGTAAACAGGTTGGTGAAATGCAAGAAATTTAACATTAGTTTTAGCGCTGTGACATTTGTTACGTTACATTTATTAACGTCGATTTTACATCTGTTGGTGAAATCGGGCATAAGAAAATTCGTGTCTCATAGCATAAGTGGTTTACCGGGAAACATGTGAGTCAGTTGGAGAATTTAATGTCATGTCGGCATGTTGGCCATAGTAGCTCAATTGGTTAGAGCAACCGCATGGAGAGCGGGAGATCCGCGGTTCAATTCTCGGCTATGGCATTGAATTTTTCATTCTGGCTCAACTTATTCAAACCTTAGCCCATACACTGCCAGTGTGGAGGAAATGATTATTTCCATCCCTTCAATATCTTTGGTTGTCGATGTCAAACGCTGAGTGATTTTTCTCTACATATAACTTTGTTGTGACAGACAAAAAAAAAAACAACTATGTATTTATTTATTTAATTATTTATTTATTTATTTTATTATTTATTTATTTATTTATTTATTTATTTATTTATTTATTTATTTATTTATTTATTTATTTATTTATTTATTTATTTATTTATTTATTTATTTATTTGTTTATTTATTTATTTATTTATTTATTTATTTATTTATTTATTTATTTATTTATTTATTTATTTATTTATTTATTTATTTATTTATTTATTTATTTATTTATTTATTTATTTATTTATTTATTTATTTATTTATTTATTTATTTATTTATTTATTTATTTATTTATTTATTTATTTATTTATTTATTTATTTATTTATTTATTTATTTATTTATTTATTTATTTATTTATTTATTTATTTATTTATTTATTTATTTATTTATTTATTTATTTATTTATTTATTTATTTATTTATTTATTTATTTATTTATTTATTTATTTATTTATTTATTTATTTATTTATTTATTTATTTATTTATTTATTTATTTATTTATTTATTTATTTATTTATTTATTTATTTATTTATTTATTTATTTATTTATTTATTTATTTATTTATTTATTTATTTATTTATTTATTTATTTATTTATTTATTTATTTATTTATTTATTTATTTATTTATTTATTTATTTATTTATTTATTTATTTATTTATTTATTTATTTATTTATTTATTTATTTATTTATTTATTTATTTATTTATTTATTTATTTATTTATTTATTTATTTATTTATTTATTTATTTATTTATTTATTTATTTATTTATTTATTTATTTATTTATTTATTTATTTATTTATTCAGATACAGATACAGATCAAATTACAATACTAGATTTACAACAATAACACAATAAACAATACAAACATGATATTATTTTACTTTAATCACTTAAAACATATCTAATTACTTCTCTATTTACATATTATATACCATTATAATTCAAAAGTTAAACTATAAACCATCTAGATTTTTTCTAAATTTCTTCAGCGACAGGGGACATCCCTGAAAGACTTCTACAGGCAATTCATTCCATTCTTCAATGGTTCTATTAACAAAAGAAAATTTTCATACGTCGGTTCTGTATCTTCTACCCTTAATTTTATACCTATGATCGTTTCGTCCATAATAATCCGGATTATCTAACCTTACACTAACGTCCACCCATGCCTTTACACCAGCATTAGCTTTGAATAATGCTACCAACCTATGTTTTTTACGCCTAATTCTTAATTCCTCCCATTTAGTCTCATCTCCTTTTATAGGCCCAAAATACTTGCCTCTTTTTATGAATTTTATTGCCCTCTTCTGTATTTTTTCTAACAGATCGATTTGGTTAGCTCTATACGGGTCCCAGCATGCTACTCCATATTCCATAACCGGCCGCACTAAGGCCTTGTAGGCAATTTCCCTGGACCTAGCGCTCCCCTTTTTCAATATTCTCATTGCGAAATGTAATGCCTTCCACGCATTCCTAGATGTGGAATTTACTTTTTCGTCCCATCCAGCATTACTTGCCAGGTACACTCCCAAGTATTTGCAGCTGTCCACCTGTGGAATTTGCACCCCTCCCATGTGATAGTTAACAATAATTTTGCCCTTAGTTCTACTAAAAACAATGGACTTACTTTTCTTGGCATTAATTGACATTTTGTTAGCCGCAGCCCAATTACAGATTTCATTTAAATCATCCTGAAGAGCGGTTTCATGCACTGCATTCCGAATGTTATTATAAATGATACAATCGTCTGCAAAAAACCTTATCTGGCAGTTAATATTAACAGAAATGTCATTAACAAAAACGAGAAAGAGTAAAGGCCTAGTACTGAGTCTTGCGGCACACCCGAACTTACAGTTCCCCTATCGGACAGCTCTTTACCTACTTGCACAGTGAGATTTTTAGTTTTAGGTCCCAATCAAAAAAGAAAGAAAGAAAAAAGATAGAGGATATAAAAAGTTGATGGAATACACTGCTGGATATGAAGCCTTCCATGACACTATCATCTAACAGGCAACAACTTACAAGGATGCCAGAAGATTTGCCAGAAGTTGAATAAGTCAATAAGGCCAGATCTTTGTATATATACACTCCAGCGTTTACGTAGATTTGAAGATAATAAGAGATAATAATAAATTAGATTTTGGTACTTATAGGAAGTAAAAGAAAAAGAAAATATCACAACTTGTTGTATGCTGCAGTTTGGCGATGTCTCATGTCTGATATTTGACTTTATTCATGTTACCTACTATCTGCTGATTTGAAATAAAATATTTTAATTTGGAAAAAAAGAGGTTTTAACAGTTGTGCTACTCTAGTTACCTATTATTTTTCATTTGAGCCATGCCATTACTACCCCGAACATTTGGGCGAAATTAATGCACATTTATGGTAAAATATTCCCACAAATCACCACCAGTTAAAATCCTAATGCAAATTGTATGAGTAATTGTCACCACAAAATCTTGCCTAGTGGTAGGTTAACAAATTGCTGAGTGGTGGAACACGGAACCGGTTTCTTGGTTTTTTGCCACTTGACGAATGTACAAAAATAGCAAGGTCTCCATCATTGTGTAATAGTTAGGTGAGAAGCGTGTTTTGGAACATCTCTGTATAAGTATTGTCTTAGTGACTTCTGTCGGAGCAAACGACACTTTACCCAGCTCTCAACGTAAGTATTACTGACAAAATAGTCTGTTACACTCACATAACTTCCTCTCTTGTAACAACGTTCTTACAAAATTTACTTCCCTATGTATTTTATGCTGAGATAAACACTTGCAGAGATGGTTTGTGCGTACAGCGAGAGTATCAGAACACCTTAAGATAAAATCCTCTAAGGCCCGATTTCACCAACAGATGTTAAAATCGACGTTAACAAATGTAACGTAACTGTTTTCTGAAAATGTTAACAAACACGTGCTAACGCCAATAAACTTGTAAATATTACAGCTATAGAAGGCTGTGGATGAGACGTATTATTTTCTGAACGTACTACGATGCACTTCTGTTTCCATTTTCGTCTGCACCGCAGTCTGCACACAGCTAAAAAAATGATGGATAAACAAAATCATAAACAAAAGCCATGAAACAAATTTCTCATAAATGGAGAAAGTATTGTTAATTGAATTGCTGACGAAGTATAACGATATCGTGGAAAACAGGACGGATGCTGTGAATGTAAAATGGGAAAAGATGTCACACGGGGAAAAATTGGAAACAAACTTAATTCAAATGCATGTGTCATTACTACAAAGGAAACTTATTACGTAAATTTAAAACGAGGTACGAAGAAGGGCAAGTTACTTGAACGTTTCAAGACGGAAGGTGGACAGTGTATTATCCACATAATTCAGTGAATTATAAAATCACAAAGTTATTAATACTTTAAGCAAAGATGAGATCGATATATTCCTTTCGATGTATGTTCTAACTCAGTATTACGTAAATTTAAAGCGAGGAGCGAAGGACAAGTGACGAGTGACTTGAACGTTTCACGACGGAAGATGGACAGTGTATTATCCACATAATTCAGTGAATTATAAAATCTCAAAGTTATTAATACTTGAAGCAAAGGCGAGATCAGCATATTCCTTTCGATGTATATTCTAACTCAGTATTACGTAAAATTAAAACGAGGAGCGAAGAAGAACAAGTGACGAGTGACTTGAACATTTCACGACGGGAGATGGACAGTGTATTATCCACATAATTCAGTGAATTATAAAATCTCAAAGTTATTAATACTTGAAGCAAAGGCGAGATCAGCATATTCCTTTCGATGTATATTCTAACTCAGTATTACGTAAAATTAAAACGAGGAGCGAAGAAGAACAAGTGACGAGTGACTTGAACATTTCACGACGGGAGATGGACAATGTATTATCCACATAATTCAGTGAATTATAAAATCTCAAAGTTATTAATACTTGAAGCAAAGGCGAGATCAGCATATTCCTTTCGATGTATATTCTAACTCAGTATTACGTAAAATTAAAACGAGGAGCGAAGAAGAACAAGTGACGAGTGACTTGAACATTTCACGACGGGAGATGGACAGTGTATTATCCACATAATTCAGTGAATTATAAAATCTCAAAGTTATTAATACGTGAAGCAAAGGCGAGATCAGCATATTCCTTTCGATGTATATTCTAACTCAGTATTACGTAAAATTAAAACGAGGAGCGAAGAAGAACAAGTGACGAGTGACTTGAACATTTCACGACGGGAGATGGACAGTGTATTATCCACATAATTCAGTGAATTATAAAATCTCAAAGTTATTAATACTTGAAGCAAAGGCGAGATCGGTATATTGCTTTCTATGCATGTTCTAACCTCTCTTGTACTTCCGCAGTAACCTCCATAGCAACATGGTTTGACAGTCTATACATCTGTAGAGAATTTTCTTCGGATAGCTCCTGAAAATCATTTCTCCTCTATTACGAATGCCATTTAGACGGTCTTAAATATAGCAAAACGACATCAACTGCTGAGTTCATGCTCCCCATCTTGACTATTTACAATTGTAAAGGACTTAACATCAAAAATTTGGCGTGTTAGTTTAACAAGAGGTTTAACACGAGTTGTTGGTGAAATGCAATTTTTGTTTTAACTATTGCTAAACTCGTGTTAAGTCTTAACATCTGTTGGTGAAATCGGGCATAAGAGCTGGTCGTATAAGATGGCTTTTAAGTTCTCTTTGCATGATTGAACATAAAAAAATTATTAAGACTTGTTAGTTGGAAAAGGGTAATAGGTATTTAAAAATTCAAATGAATAACAAGGAATATCTCGGAAATGGGAGGGCTTTTGTGTAAAAATACGCTCATTTTATCCTATAATATAACAATTACTTTGGGCTAGACGGTTAAGGATGCGTCCAGCTTTTATCGATACTCCATATCGATAAACTACATTTTCCACGATAACTGATACTTCGATGCTCCACTGTTTTTTGTGTTTCTAGCTTAAATAAAAAACAAATGAATGCTGGGAGAACTATGTAATGCCAATGGAATTAAATAGGTGCACATATTTAATAAGACCATCAGTGAACTATTTTTTAAACTTTACATTAGACATTTGAAAGCAAACAGTCCACTTTTATAAGCTTTTTTTTTTTCAAAAATACTCACTGATTCGGGGCTAAGTCTACTACTTTTTCTGTCACATGTGAGTCCTGGTGTACTAAATAGTCTTTCGCAGGTAAAAGAACGGAAGACAAACTTTTTATAATTAGACCATTAGTAGATAAATATCTGAGCATCAAAAGAGGGAGATTATATTTACTGTTGCTAGACTTAGAAAAAGCCTTCGATACAATTTCTAGGGAAGCACTTTGGATTAAATTGAGGAAAAAAGGAGTAAACGAAAACTTTATAAGAGTAACCCAAAATATTTACAAAGAAAATGAATTTAGTATAAAATATGATCGGGGAATAACAGATACCAAACAATGTAGGATTTAAACAAGGCTGCAAATTAAGTCCAGTGTTATTTAATTTATTTATTGATGATATTGTAGAAGTATTTATACAGAATTACTAACTTGGAAGATGGCAATATAATTAAAGAATGTTTTCATATTCAAAAGAGAAGTAACTGGGTTGGGTCTTGGGCACATAAAATGAATGACGTGTTGAAGCAGATAGGTATGGGTCATTCTTGGATAAATGCAGAGTATGGGTATAGAGGCTTCTGGAAAGAAGTTAAGCTAAGATTAGAAGATATTGACAGACAAGACATTTTTGCCAATACAAGTGACAAAAGCTCACTGAGATTATATAGAGAAATAAAAACAACCTGGGGGAGGGAAGGATATATAGATATATGTAGTAAGTTAGTGCGAGAAGGTTTTGCTTGGGCGAGAACAGGGGTGAGAAACTTGAAAGGTATAGGTCAAGAGAGGGAGCTAGACAAATGTCCATTGTGTGGAGAAGAGAATGCAGACTTCCATTGTATATTATACTGTAGTCAAACAAAGATATGGAGAGAGCAGGCTTGGCTACGTAACTGGGAATATTTGGGGGGGAGGGGTGAAGTAGTAATTAGAAAAACGTTGTCAGTAAAAGGAGAAAAGAACAGGAGAAATATAGGGAATTATTTAGGGAAAGTTAAAGAGAGATGGCTAAGAACAATTAAGAGAAAAATGTAGAGTGGGATAGGTGAAATGGCAGAAAGTGTAAAAAGGAGCAGAGGGCCTCCAATACACAAAAACCTAGGGTTAGGTGTATGGGGACCGAATTACTATTCAATGGCGGGCAACATGATAACATGATAGGATTTTCAGGATTTAGAAATATATGGCATATCTCAGTATGGATTTTATAATTGTAATCTTGATTTTGTATTTCCATTTGTTTATGTAAAAGGAAATAATTTACTACTATTCTAGAAGTAATAAGTAAAAATGTTACGTATTTACCAATTTTAACTAATAGAGAGATACCAGGTCCGCTCTTTGCAGATGATTTAGTAACAGGTTCCATAACAAGTATAGGCTTAAAACAATCCTTCGAAGAATTGGCAAATTTTGTAAAGAATGGCGCGTGAAGATAAATAAAACTAAATCTAAGATCATGGTGGTAAAAAAAGGTTTCAAATTAAAACGAGAAGAAAAATGGTGGTGGGAAGGTTCAGAAGTTGAGGTGATTAAGAACATTTATTACCTAGGAGTAAGATTATCTAGTAATGGTGAATGGTGTGACCAAAAAAGGAAAGCACTGGCAGATGGAAATACGGCTATGAGTGTTATTAGATAATGCAATAACAAAACACCAAATATGCAAGTAAAATGTTTAGAACGGGTGTTTGGTTCAATTGTAGAAAGCAGAATGCTATTAAAATAGAAATATGGGGGCCAGATGAAGAATGGAGAGCGATAAATGTTGTAAAAAGACTATTTTGTAGACTTGTTTTAGGCTTATAAATGAAATGTGTATGTTTAACGCCTGCTTTTACTACATACGCCACCGCAGGCGATGACACTGATGATACATGAGATGAAGATGGAGCACCGGTGGAATGAGATGACGGGGGAAACCGGAGATACTGGAGAAAACCCGCCCCAACACAAATCTCACTTTGCGGTCGCCTGGAATCGAACCCGGGCCGCCTTGGTGAGAGTCAATCGGACTAACCACTGAGCCACTGCGCGGCCCATAAAGTCTGGGACTGAAGTACTTACAGCATAGTAAGTCGCCACAAAAGGTGCATGTCTCATAGCATATGAGAACTCCTAGTGGTCTACCGGGAAACATACATGTCAGTTGGAGAATTTAATGTCATGTCGGCATGTTGGTCATAGTAGCTCAGTGGTTTAACTATGAAGCCTGGGACTTAAGTACTTACAGCATAGTAAGTCGTCACAAAAGGTGCATGTCTCATAGCATATGAGAACTCCTAGTGGTCTACCGGGAAACATATGAGTCAGTTGGAGAATTTAATGTCATGTCGGCATGTTGGTCATAGTAGCTCAGTGGTTTAACTATAAAGCCTGGGACTTAAGTACTTACAGCATAGTAAGTCGCCACAAAAGGTGCGTGTCTCATAGCATATGAGAACTCCTAGTGGTCTACCTGGAAACATACGAGTCAGTTGGAGAATTTAATGTCATGTCGGCATGTTGGTCATAGTAGCTCAGTGGTTTAACTATGAAGCCTGGGACTTAAGTACTTACAGCATAGTAAGTCGTCACAAAACGTGCGTGTCTCATAGCATATGAGAACTCCTAGTGGTCTACCAGGAAACATACGAGTCAGTTGGAGAATTTAATGTCATGTCGGCATGTTGGTCATAGTAGCTCAGTGGTTTAACTATGAAGCCTGGGACTTAAGTACTTACAGCATAGTAAGTCGCCACAAAAGGTGCGTGTCTCATAGCATATGAGAACCACTAGTGGTCTACCGGGAAATATACGAGTCAGTTGGAGAATTTAAGGTCATGTCGGCATGTTGGCCATAGTAGCTCAGTGGTTTAACTATGAAGCCTGGGACTTAAGTACTTACAGCTTAGTAAGTCGCCACAAAAGGTGCATGTCTCATAGCACATGAGAACTCCTAGTGGTCTACCGGGAATCATACGAGTCAGTTGGAGAATTTAATGTCATGTCGACATGTTGGCCATTGTAGCTCAGTGGTTTAACTATGAAGCCTGGGACTTAAGTACTTACAGCTTAGTAAGTCGACACAAAAGGTGCATGTCTCATAGCACATGAGAACTCCTAGTGGTCTACCGGGAATCATACGAGTCAGTTGGAGAATTTAATGTCATGTCGGCTTGTTGGCCATAGTAGCTCAGTGGTTTAACTATAAAGCCTGGGACTTAAGTACTTACAGCATAGTAAGTCGCCACAAAAGGTGAGTGTCTCATAGCAAATGAGAACTCCTAGTGGTCTACCGCGAAACATACGAGTCAGTTGGAGAATTTAATGTCATGTCGGCATGTTGGTCATAGTAGCTCAGTGGTTTAACTATGAAGCCTGGGACTTAAGTATTTACAGCTTAGTAAGTCGCCACAAAAGGTGCATGTCTCATAGCACATGAGAACTCCTAGTGGTCTACCGGGAAACATACGAGTCAGTTGGAGAATTTAATGTCATGTCGGCTTGTTGGCCATAGTAGCTCAGTGGTTTATCTATGAAGCCTGGGACTTAAGTACTTACAGCATAGTAAGTCGCCACAAAAGGTGCGTGTCTCATAGCATATAAGAACTCCTAGTGGTCTACTGGGAAATATACGAGTCAGTTAGAGAATTTAATGTCATGTCGGCATGTTGGCCATAGTAGCTCAGTGGTTTATCTATGAAGCCTGGGACTTAAGTACTTACAGCATAGTAAGTCGTCACAAAAGGTGCGTGTCTCATAGCATATGAGAACTCCTAGTGGTCTACGGGGAAATATACGAGTCAGTTGGAGAATTTAATGTCATGTCAGCATGTTGGCCATAGTAGCTCAGTGGTTTAACTATGAAGCCTGGGACTTAAGTACTTGCAGCATAGTAAGTCGTTACAAAAGTTGCGTGTCTCATAGCATATGAGAACTCCTAGTGGTCTACCGGGAAACATACGAGGCAGTTGGAGAATTTAATGTCATGTCGGCATGTTGGCCATAGTAGCTCAGTGGTTTATCTATGAAGCCTGGGACTTAAGTACTTACAGCATAGTAAGTCGTCACAAAAGGTGTGTGTCTCATAGCATATATGAACTCCTAGTGGTCTACTGGGAAATATACGAGTCAGTTAGAGAATTTAATGTCATGTCGGCATGTTGGCCATAGTAGCTCAGTGGTTTAACTATGAAGCCTGGGACTTAAGTACTTACAGCATAGTAAGTCGCCACAAAAGGTGCGTGTCTCCTAGCATATGAGAACCCCTAGTGGTCTACTGGAAATATGCGAGTCAGTTAGAGAATTTAATGTCATGTCAGCATGTTGGCCATAGTAGCTCAGTGGTTTAACTATGAAGCCTGGGACTTAAGTACTTACAGCATAGTAAGTCGCCACAAAAGGTGCGTGTCTCATAGCATATGAGAACTCCTAGTGGTCTATCGGGAAATATACGAGTCAGTTGGAGAATTTAATGTCATGTCGGCATGTTGGCCATAATAGCTCACTGGTTTAACTATGAAGCCTGGGACTTAAGTACTTACAGCATAGTAAGTCGTCACAAAAGGTGCGTGTCTCATAGCATATGAGAACTCCTAGTGGTCTACCGGGAAACATTCGAGGCAGTTGGAGAATTTAATGTCATGTCGGCTTGTTGGCCATAGTAGCTCAGTGGTTTATCTATGAAGCCTGGGACTTAAGTACTTACAGCTTAGTAAGTCGCCACAAAAGGTGCATGTCTCATAGCACATGAGAACTACTAGTGGTCTACCGGGAATCATACGAGTCAGTTGGAGAATTTAATGTCATGTCGACATGTTGGCCATAGTAGCTCAGTGGTTTAACTATGAAGCCTGGGACTTAAGTACTTACAGCTTAGTAAGTCGCCACAAAAGGTGCATGTCTCATAGCATATGAGAACTCCTAGTGGGCTACCGGGAATCATACGAGTCAGTTGGAGAATTTAATGTCATGTCGGCTTGTTGGTCATAGTAGCTCAGTGGTTTAACTATGAAGCCTGGGACTTAAGTACTTACAGCATAGTAAGTCGTCACAAAAGGTGCATGTCTCATAGCATATGAGAACTCCTAGTGGTCTACCGGGAAACATATGAGTCAGTTGGAGAATTTAATGTCATGTCGGCATGTTGGTCATGGTAGCTCAGTGGTTTAACTATAAAGCCTGGGACTTAAGTACTTACAGCATAGTAAGTCGCCACAAAAGGTGCGTGTCTCATAGCATATGAGAACTCCTAGTGGTCTACCTGGAAACATACGAGTCAGTTGGAGAATTTAATGTCATGTCGGCATGTTGGTCATAGTAGCTCAGTGGTTTAACTATGAAGCCTGGGACTTAAGTACTTACAGCATAGTAAGTCGTCACAAAACGTGCGTGTCTCATAGCATATGAGAACTCCTAGTGGTCTACCAGGAAACATACGAGTCAGTTGGAGAATTTAATGTCATGTCGGCATGTTGGTCATAGTAGCTCAGTGGTTTAACTATGAAGCCTGGGACTTAAGTACTTACAGCATAGTAAGTCGCCACAAAAGGTGCGTGTCTCATAGCATATGAGAACCCCTAGTGGTCTACCGGGAAATATACGAGTCAGTTGGAGAATTTAATGTCATGTCGGCATGTTGGTCATAGTAGCTCAGTGGTTTAACTATGAAGCCTGGGACTTAAGTACTTACAACATAGTAAGTCGCCACAAAAGGTGCGTGTCTCATAGCATATGAGAACCACTAGTGGTCTACCGGGAAATATACGAGTCAGTTGGAGAATTTAATGTCATGTCGGCATGTTGGCCATAGTAGCTCAGTGGTTTAACTATGAAGCCTGGGACTTAAGTACTTACAGCTTAGTAAGTCGCCACAAAAGGTGCATGTCTCATAGCACATGAGAACTCCTAGTGGTCTACCGGGAATCATACGAGTCAGTTGGAGAATTTAATGTCATGTCGACATGTTGGCCATTGTAGCTCAGTGGTTTAACTATGAAGCCTGGGACTTAAGTACTTACAGCTTAGTAAGTCGACACAAAAGGTGCATGTCTCATAGCACATGAGAACTCCTAGTGGTCTACCGGGAATCATACGAGTCAGTTGGAGAATTTAATGTCATGTCGGCTTGTTGGCCATAGTAGCTCAGTGGTTTAACTATAAAGCCTGGGACTTAAGTACTTACAGCATAGTAAGTCGCCACAAAAGGTGAGTGTCTCATAGCAAATGAGAACTCCTAGTGGTCTACCGCGAAACATACGAGTCAGTTGGAGAATTTAATGTCATGTCGGCATGTTGGTCATAGTAGCTCAGTGGTTTAACTATGAAGCCTGGGACTTAAGTACTTACAGCTTAGTAAGTCGCCACAAAAGGTGCATGTCTCATAGCACATGAGAACTCCTAGTGGTCTACCGGGAAACATACGAGTCAGTTGGAGAATTTAATGTCATGTCGGCATGTTGGCCATAGTAGCTCAGTGGTTTAACTATAAAGCCTGGGACTTAAGTACTTACAGCATAGTAAGTCGCCACAAAAGGTTCGTGTCTCATAGCATATGTGAACCCCTAGTGGTCTACCGGGAAACATACCAAACAGTTGGAGAATTTAATGTCATGTCGGCATGTTGGTCATAGTAGCTCAGTGGTTTAACTATGAAGCCTGGGACTTAAGTACTTACAGCATAGTAAGTTGCCACAAAAGGTGCGTGTCTCATAGCACATGAGAACTCCTAGTGGTCTACCGGGAAACATACGAGTCAGTTGGGGAATTTAATGTCATGTCGGCATGTTGGCCATAATAGCTCAGTGGTTTAACTATGATGCCTGGGACTTAAGTACTTACAGCATAGTAAGTCGTCACGAAAGGTGCGTGTCTCATAGCATATGAGAACTCCTAGTGGTCTACCGGGAAACATACGAGGCAGTTGGAGAATTTAATGTCATGTCGGCATGTTGGCCATAGTAGCTCAGTGGTTTATCTATGAAGCCTGGGACTTAAGTACTTACAGCATAGTAAGTCGTCACAAAAGGTGTGTGTCTCATAGCATATATGAACTCATAGTGGTCTACTGGGAAATATACGAGTCAGTTAGAGAATTTAATGTCATGTCGGCATGTTGGCCATAGTAGCTCAGTGGTTTAACTATGAAGCCTGGGACTTAAGTACTTACAGCATAGTAAGTCGCCACAAAAGGTGCGTGTCTCCTACCATATGAGAACCCCTAGTGGTCTACTGGAAATATACGAGTCAGTTAGAGAATTTAATGTCATGTCAGCATGTTGGCCATAGTAGCTCAGTGGTTTAACTATGAAGCCTGGGACTTAAGTACTTACAGCATAGTAAGTCGCCACAAAAGGTGCGTGTCTCATAGCATATGAGAACTCCTAGTGGTCTATCGGGAAATATACGAGTCAGTTGGAGAATTTAATGTCATGTCGGCATGTTGGCCATAATAGCTCACTGGTTTAACTATGAAGCCTGGGACTTAAGTACTTACAGCATAGTAAGTCGTCACAAAAGGTGCGTGTCTCATAGCATATGAGAACTCCTAGTGGTCTACCGGGAAACATACGAGGCAGTTGGAGAATTTAATGTCATGTCGGCATGTTGGCCATAGTAGCTCAGTGGTTTAACTATGAAGCCTGGGACTTAAGTACTTACAGCATAGTAAGTCGACACAAAAGGTGCCTGTCTCATAGCATACGAGAACTCCTAGTGGTCTACTGGGAAACATGAGAGTCAGTTGGAGAATTTAATGTCATGTCGGCATGTTGGCCATAGTAGCTCAGTGGTTTAACTATGAAGCCTGGGACTTAAGTACTTACAGCATAGTAAGTCGACACAAAAGCTGCGTGTCTCATAGCATATGAGAACTCCTAGTGGTCTACAGGGAAACATACGAGTCAGTTGGAGAATTTAATGTCATGTCGGCATGTTGGTCATAGTAGCTGAGTGGTTTAACTATGAAGCCTGAGACTTAAGTACTTACAGCATAGTAAGTCGCCACAAAAGGTGCATGTCTCATAGCATACGAGAACTCCTAGTGGTCTACCGGGAAACATACGAGACAGTTGGAGAATTTAATGTCATGTCGGCATGTTGGCCATAGTAGCTCAGTGGTTTAACTATGAAGCCTGGGACTTAAGTACTTACAGCATAGTAAGTCGTCACAAAAGGTGCATATCTCATAGCATATGAGAACCCCTAGTGGTCTACTGGGAAATATACGAGTCAGTTAGAGAATTTAATGTCATGTCGGCATGTTGGCCATAGTAGCTCAGTGGTTTAACTATGAAGCCTGGGACTTAAGTACTTACAGCATAGTAAGTCGTCACAAAAGGTGCGTGTCTCATAGCATATGAGAACTCCTAGTGGTCTACCGGGAAATATACGAGTCAGTTAGAGAATTTAATGTCATGTCAGCATGTTGGCCATAGTAGCTGAGTGGTTTAACTATGAAGCCTGGGACTTAAGTACTTACAGCATAGTAAGTCGTCACAAAAGGTGCGTGTCTCATAGCACATGAGAACTCCTAGTGGTCTACTGGGAAATATACGAGTCAGTTAGAGAATTTAATGTCATGTCGGCATGTTGGCCATAGTAGCTCAGTGGTTTATCTATGAAGCCTGGGACTTAAGTACTTACAGCATAGTAAGTCGCCACAAAAGGTGCGTGTCTCATAGCATATAAGAACTCCTAGTGGTCTACTGGGAAATATACGAGTCAGTTAGAGAATTTAATGTCATGTCGGCATGTTGGCCATAGTAGCTCAGTGGTTTATCTATGAAGCCTGGGACTTAAGTACTTACAGCATAGTAAGTCGTCACAAAAGGTGCGTGTCTCATAGCATATGAGAACTCCTAGTGGTCTACGGGGAAATATACGAGTCAGTTGGAGAATTTAATGTCATGTCAGCATGTTGGCCATAGTAGCTCAGTGGTTTAACTATGAAGCCTGGGACTTAAGTACTTGCAGCATAGTAAGTCGTTACAAAAGTTGCGTGTCTCATAGCATATGAGAACCCCTAGTGGTCTACCGGGAAACATACGAGTCAGTTGGAGAATTTAATGTCATGTCGGCATGTTGGCCATAATAGCTCAATGGTTTAGAGCGGCTGGACGGTGACCAGAAGATCCGTGGTTCAAATCCCGGCGATGGCATTGAATTTTTCAGTCTGGTTCTATCATTTTACAGGTTTATATTTCATAGGTACAACGTCTATAATATTGTCTATTGTTCACTTGCTTTCATAGACCACGCTACTATTTAGAATATATCGTTATGACTCGAGGGTGGGTCAAAAAGTAATGCCTCCTATTGTTTTCTCTTTTTTTCTTTAAATAAGTAATTTATGTGAAAACTTTGAATTTGATGCAATTCCACAAACCTTCTTCTCCAATCCCCTGCAGTAGTAACTTCCTAAGTCAACAGGTGGCAGCACTGCATCCTCTTGCAAAATGGCTGACATCGACATTCGTATTAGACAGCGTTCTGTGATTGAATTTTTGACTGCGGAAGGTGAAACGTCAATTCCCATTCACGAAAGGCTAAAAAATGTGTATGGTGATGCAACGGTGGATGTCAGCACTGTTAGACGAGGAGTTCGTCGCTGTAACGAAGCTCAAGGACAAACACCATTGGCAGATGAAAAGCGAAGCTCCAGGCCGGTGACTACAGTGACTCCATGCAACATTCAGCGAGTAGATGACATCATTCGTGGTGATCGCCGGATAACAACAGGTGTATTGTGTCGCGTTACCTCCCTCAGTAAAAACAGTGTGATGACGATTATTCAACAACTGGGTAACTCAACAGTTTGTTCACGTTGGGTATCAAGAATGTCAACCGCCCAAAACAAAGAAGCAAGGAAAACAATAGTCTCTGAACACTTGCAGTGCTTCAATTTGGAGGGAGAGGAGTTTCTGGAAAAAAATTGTTACTGGAGACGAAATGTGGATTCATTATTTTGAAACTGAATCAAAGAGGCGGTCGATGGAATGGCATCACACAACGTCACCGAAGAAACAAAAAAATTCAGAACTCAGCGGTCGGCAGGGAAAGTTATGGCGACAGTGTTTTGGGATGCAGACGGTGTGCTTATGATTGATTTCTGGGAACAGAGATGCACAATAAATTCCGCCCAATACGTCAGAACTCTAAAAAAGCTGAAAGCATGTCTTCGCCGAGTTCGCCCAACAAAAGCTATGGCGGATGTTCTTATTTTTCATGACAATGCAAGACCACACACCAGTCGTTACACCACTGCAGAAATTGAGAAATTGGGATGGCAAGTCTTACCTCACTGACCTGGCACCAGCAGACTTCCATCTGTTCGGACCACTAAAGGAAGCTCATCGTGGGATTCATTTTGAAGATGAGGACGCTGTGAAAACGTCCGTGCGTCAATGGCTTAGGAAGCAAGACTGTGTGTTTTACCACACTGGAATACATGCCCTAGTTAAAAGGTGAACCAAAACTGTGGAAAAGGACGGAGATTATATTGAATAGTGGCAAATTAATCGTCAATGTTGTAGTTTTCAAGCTATGTAAATTGGATTCAGTTTTCTTGGAAATTAAAACAGAAAAAAATAGGAGGCATTACATTTTGACCCACCCTCGTAAAACAGTGAATGCAATAACCAAATAACAATAGTATTAATAATAATAATAATAATAATAATAATAATAATAATAATAATAATAATAATAATAATAATAATAATAATAATAATAATAATAATAATAATAATAATAATAATAATAATAATAATAATAATAATAATAATAATAATAATAATAATAATAATAATAATAATAATAATAATAATAATAATAATAATAATAATAATAATAATAATAATAATAATAATAATAATAATAATAATAATAATAATAATAATAATAATAATAATAATAATAATAATAATAATAATAATAATAATAATAATAATAATAATAATAATAATAATAATAATAATAATAATAATAATAATAATAATAATAATAATAATAATAATAATAATAATAATAATAATAATAATAATAATAATAATAATAATAATAATAATAATAATAATAATAATAATAATAATAATAATAATAATAATAATAATAATAATAATAATAATAATAATAATAATAATAATAATAATAATAATAATAATAATAATAATAATAATAATAATAATAATAATAATAATAATAATAATAATAATAATAATAATAATAATAATAATAATAATAATAATAATAATAATAATAATAATAATAATAATAATAATAATAATAATAATAATAATAATAATAATAATAATAATAATAATAATAATAATAATAATAATAATAATAATAATAATAATAATAATAATAATAATAATAATAATAATAATAATAATAATAATAATAATAATAATAATAATAATAAAATAGCAAATTACCTATTGTCCTTTCATGATGTGAAAGTCACTTTAGTTAAAGCAGATACCTTTAAATACAAGAAAAGTGAATGCGCTGATGTGCAGGGTTGTGAAATGCTTAAAAGAAGAAAACCTAGCCTTATATTCCAGAAAATAAAATTACAAATAATTTTACTGTTTTATTATAGTTTAATTAAAAAGTAGTAATTCCTTTTAATGATTAGGGTAAGTGTTGGATAAAACATTGTATGGTACAAGACTTATTTATACACTCGCGGAAATTAACAAACCTTCCAGTCGTCGATAAGGTACGTCTTGATTCACTGCTAACAAAAATAACTATTCCATATATGAAACTGAGAGAGGAAGTAAACTGATGTTGAACAACTAAGGGGCTAAATGACGACGTCATTGTGTGTTACGTACTGATTGACAAACTCCCTTGTTTATCTTATCAGAAATCACGAGTAGTCCTGTACGTATATATCGAGGTGGAACCCCTGGTCCTGGCTACTCAACAAGATGAATCTTCTACATCAACTTTTAGCTTGCTTCTTGGTCGTGAACCTCGCCGTTTCGGAAACTTGGTGGCAGAACGGTGTCATCTACCAGATATACCCACGATCTTTCCAGGACAGTGACGGCGATGGCGTGGGGGACCTGAAAGGTAAGCAGGCAGCCAATATCGTCATATTATCTCGAACCCATTCCTCAACATTTCCTCGTAAGTAGGCACAATTGGAACATGGGAATATTCGTGCAGCAGGTTTAACGTGTCTTTACGTGTTAGCTTTGAAATTCTGTTATCTTTGCATGACGTGGAGGAGAAAAATAAATAAGAACTTCTGTTTTAACTTTTATTACTTGAATCACTTCCCAGAGGCAAGATTTTGTGGTGAAAATTATTCATACAATTTGCATTAGTAATTTTAATTGGTGGTGTTTTGTGGGTGAATATTTTACCATAAATTCGCATTAATTTCGCGCAAATTTTCGGAGAGAATTAATTAGTAATGACATGGCTCAAATGAAAAATAACAGGTAACTAGAGTAACAAAACTGTTAAAATCCTTTTTTTTTTTCAAATTAAAATATAATATTTGAAATCAGCAGATAGTAGGTAACATGAATAAAATCAAATATCACACATCAGATATCGCCAAACTGCAGCATACAACAAGTTGTGATACTTTCTCTTTTCATAGTTGTTCTTTTGTCTGTCACAACTAAGTTATATGTAGAGAAAAATCACTCACTGTCAGCGTTTGTCATCGACAACCAAAGACATTGAAGGGACTTTTTACAGAAATTGCGGTAAGAATCAGCGTTTGTCTTCAATGTTAAGAGTGCTGTTACTACCATGGCTTTGCTGTTCAACAATGTCACAAAGCTCTTTGTAACAAAGAAGCAAATCAGAATTACAAGTAATATCACTGGTTTTAAATGCATTTAGTTGTCTAAATGCTGTCATTTCATGATTTAAATCACATATACTTGATTTAGTAAGTAGCCTAGAAGGCTCAAAGGAATGATCTAAAGCTTTTATGGTTATTACATCATCAGTTCCTTTTGCCATATTGGAGCTCAATTTAGAGAAAGTCATACGGCAGCAAACTTTTAGATTCTCTTCTGCTGTTTCTCTAACACTGGGATCCATGATATGATCTACAAGTGACTTACTCTGTTTCCAAAGTGACCACTCTCTAATATTTCACATTTGGCTGTCAGCGAGTTAATTTGGGATGAGCCATAGGTTTTTGTTTAGATTGAAATTTGTTATCAATATGCAATTTTCAGAAACAAATGCTGCCTGTACCTTTACAATATTGCAGTACTTGGCATTGCAAAAATGATCATTTAACAAATTTTGCGCAGGAACTGAAAGCTTTTTCTTTTTAGAAAGGAAATCGACAATTCTATCAAAATAGCTGACAAGGTAAACTAGTGAATTAAACCAGCTAGACCATCGTGTCAGTACAGGCAATGGGAATAGTTTAACTTCTAAATCTGGGTGGTTCTCAGTGAGGTATGTTTTCTATTCATTTTTTTAACTTTCGGGCATTTCGGAACACATTCTTAAGTCCTGAGGGACAATATTTTCATGTTAATGTAATGTCTGAGAGAAGCTTCCTAGAAATTCAGTTCTCTCAGTACCTTTAGTCAGCATAATAGGAGTTTTTGCTGTGGAATCCAATAAATAACATTTCTAGGCTGGTCCCGTAGCTCAGTCGGTAGACTAGCCTACCTTGCTAGGGGTCCCGGGTTCGATTCCAGGCCGTGGGAGTGGGGATTTTTCTCCGACCAAGATAATTCCCCATCTTCCCCAGAGTCTGGAAGTATGAATGAGAGTGTGATGTAGTGATTAAAAACCAAAGATAACGAGTTAACACCTTCGGTATGTTCCAAAGGAGAACGGCCGCCGATATGACCATAGTAGTTAAAGGAACAAGCAAAATAAAAAAAAAAAAAAAAAAAAAAAAACTTTTCTAGTTAGCATACGACAGTGTTGGCAGTATCACGGACCAGCCGGGTGATGTTGTGTCAGCTGTTATTTCAGTACGCATGATGACGTCACTGTATTGGCTTAGTTAAGTGTTAAATTTTAATCTTGCTTTCGTTAAATTTGTTAAAAAAATTAAAAAAAATCACGACTTCTAGCTTCATGCTATATATGATAACTTGAATGTTAAATTAAAGTTATATTTATGTAGTTTGTAATAAATGTAAATTTATCTATGCAGACTAAAAATAATAGCATTTTTCTCATTTATCGCTAAAAAATATATTTTATTTTCCAAAAAAAGGGAAAATTCACGAAAAAAAATCGATAGAAACAAAAACTCTAGCCTCTGACTATGCTCCATTACACATAGTAACATTACATGGATTTTACATATTTTCTACAATTGTATATAACATTTCTCATTTTCTGTGGTCATCTTTGTACATTATTTTTTATATGTTCCATATATCAGTTATATAATACAATGGTTACTTATATACAAAACTACTCTTACTGTTGATCGAAGTCTATGTTGTTTGTCAAGTGTGCAAACGCCTTCAAGTGTTTTCTCATTATATTCTTCATATTTGCCGCCCTAAACTTCTTATGCTGTCAATCCAGTATTGAGCATTCCCACTGTTTGTTCGGTAGTACTGTATGGGCATTCTGGAGATTCCGAAATCTTGAATCTGTAGAAGTATGTTCTTACTGGCCATGTCCTGTTACCATTGTTGTGAGGGTTGTTGTTAGTTTTTTTTTTTTTTTTTTTTTTTTTTTGTGTGATTGGAATGTTGAATTTTAGCTTGTCTTGCACTGATGGAGAGAAACTCTTGGTTATTGCTCCTTTAGTAGAGTTTGTCCACATATTTGCCCCCTTTCTATGCTTTTCTTCCTCCCGGCTTCTGTTATTGAGCTCCTCGCAGTTTATTATTTACTATTGCTATATCGTTATCTTCTGTTGGTTCTTTGGCTAGTTTATCCGCTATTTCGTTTCCCTATATTCCCACGTGTTCTCTTGTCCATTGCAAATGGATCTGCCAATACTGGTAAAGAATTTTAATAGTTTTTCTGATTTCTTCAATTACGTGTCCATGGAAATAACATTTGAAAGAGTAAAAGAGTAACAATGAATATCTCGCAAGTGCTTAACTATACAAAAACACCATTGACCCTTTGTAGTTAACAATTTAGGCGCTTATATCATTTTGAGATAAATGTAATTTTCTCCTGTTTTTTCTTCAAATCATTAACATTTAGAACTTTATATTTTTTTATGTCTCCCTTCCTCACCAATGCTTGCAGCGAGCCCCGCGTGCCATCATCCTCAGTAAAAACGTAATTTCTTATGTGATCAGTGATTATTGTCTGACATGTGAAGTGTTTAGTTTTTCATATTTATGGGATTTACAATGAATTGGTGTGTTCCATTCCCCAAACACCATTTTATTTCAATAAAAGACTATTATAATTTTTAAAAGTTTACTTACCATCCTTGCGTTAATAAACATTTTCAAAGAATTTTTAAAGAGTTTGGTGTAACTCTAGTATCTCAAATTAAATATCATATTAAAATTTTACTACATTTCTCTAAAAAAATATAAAATTCCTGATAATAAAAAATCTGGTATTTACGAGGGCCGTTCAGAAAGTAAACTCCGATCGGTCACAGTGCGGGTAATTGGAGGAGTAACGACGCCATCTGTGCATTCACGCACTCAGCAGGTCAGTCGGCATCAAGCCGTGGTCGACTGAACGTCGTATCTGCGCTAGTTTAGTGTTTGTGGCCGTTTGAAATGTGTGCTGCAAGAGAAAACCCCGCCAAATGTGAAGTGCGTGCTGTTATAAGGTTTTTTACAGCCAAAGGATATTCTGCAGCAGCTATTCATCATGACTTCCGGTATCGGTTTTTTGCACGATAACGCCCGTCCTCACTCTGCTCGCAGAACAGCAGCCCTTCTTGAGTCCTTCAAGTGGGACGTTGTCAACCATCCACATTACAGCCCAGATCTGGCGCCAAGCGATTATCACCTCTTCATGTATATGAAGACATGGCTCGGGTCCCAGCGGTTTGATGACGACGAAGAGCTCAAAGATGCGGTCACAGGCTGGCTCCAGGCACAAGCGGGTGATTTTTATGCAGAAGGAATTTCAAAGCTTGTGAACAGATACGATAAGTGCCTCAATCGTTATGGAGACTATGTAGAAAAATAGTGCAAAGATGTAGTTGTAAGATGTATATATTAAAATACTTTTATTTAACTTGGTGAAGTTTTTGCAATCAACCGGATGTTACCTTCTGAACGGCCCTCGTATTAATTTAATTGTTTAGAATGTGATAAAGTTTATATTGGAAAGACAAAACGTGATTTAGAAACCAGAACGAAAGAACATTTTTAAGTACAAACGGGCTGATAAATCGGCCGTAGCAGATCATTTTTAGTCATTTAACGTTGAAATAAATCCTGAAGTTAAATTATTAAAACAATTAAATGTTCCGGAAAGGTAGAATCAGTCTGAAAAATTCAATGCCATACCCGGGATTTGAACCACGGATCTTCTAGTCTCCGTCCAGCCGCTCTAACCATTGAGCTACTATGGCCAATGTGCCGAATTTTTCAGACTGATTCTACCTTTCCTTACTTGAGCCTACACACGTCCAGGGCGAAAGAACAATTAATTTCCATTAACTAAATGGTCCGATAGATTTAATGGTTTGGGAAAAAATATTTAATTAAAAACATAAACATCGCGTAGTGGATTTTTAAATACCGGCAGTTCATTCTGTTTTTAAGTTTATTTCATTTTTAGAGATTGGTAGTACTGACAAAAACATAGAGACATCTACTGATTACAACGTTGACAAAGAGGTTGTTGGATGTAACCGCAGTATCAGGCAGCGATTAAGAGGCGACGAATTAATATAAGTCAAATAATTAAAAAAAAAGATAAATTAAAAGAAATGCTTTGCTAAATTAATATAACAATTTTTTATAACAATATGAAATTAGAATGATTAAAATAGCAGTTGACTTAAAGAATAAGAAGGAAAGAATATAATTTAATATAAGATATATACTAGCATCCGGGCAAGAAAGAGAAAATATTCTTGTAAGAATCTGTACACGTCGCAGAGACAGGAAAAAAGGACCGTTAGCTTCTTTGTGTTAGTAAAAGTTGAATGTCTGAAGACTATTGTATTCCTTCAGTCAGGAATGTTTTGGGACAAAGGACTTTCAAAATGCAGTTGAACATGAACGCTAAAGGGATTTACTTCGCTGATTTGATAACAATGTCTACCGTTACAAACAACTCAGGATAGGCGTTCCTCAACTCAGGGTGGGCGGAACGTCAGTGAGTCATATGAGTTTTACAAACCAATGCGAAAATTCGGAATAAAATAAGAAACCAATAATAATGTAACATTTGAGAAGGGTGAGCTAGTTTGGTCACGTGATAAAGTTAGAGAGGGGATCAATATAAGGTTCAAACTGAATGGTGAAATAAGAAAAAACTTTACTTACAAGTTGATACTACGACGGGAAGAACGTGTTCATGTGCATTAAGAAGAGAAGCAAAGATTTCGAAGTCTGAAAGGTGGTCACCGATCCAAGTCGATAAACAAACATAGATTCAAGAACTAAACCAAATAATTCTACAACAAACCAAGTATTAAACAACAACCACCAAAAGCCATTTCCTACAACCATTCATCTGAAGATAACAGAAATCATAGCTCCAATTAAACTCCAATTAGAACCCAATTAATTTAACTATGGTATGCGGGTTTGCCGCATGGAGCTGATGATGTTAAGAATTATTTACGAAATCCCGATTCTCATCAATTAATAAGAAATTTTTCATCATTTCTTATAAGTGAAGCTTTATGTTACAAATTATTATATTTGTATATACGAGGGCTATCCAGAAAGTAGATTACGTTTTCGTCTGTTTCCGCTAGGGGCGGGGCTAGCGCGGCCATCTTGGGGTCAGAGCGTCGCGCAGCTCAGTCGGCATCTAGCCGTGCTAGTGAGAGGTTCGTGCTGTGCTCCGTTCAGATACTGTGACGGTTTGAAATGTCTCCGTTAATTGAAAATCCCGCGAGCTGCGAGGTGCGTGCAGTAATAAGGTTTCTGGCTGCAAAAAACTGTAAACCGATAGAAATCTATCGGCAGCTTTGTGAAGTGTATGGGGACAACATTATCACTGAAGGTGGAGTGCGTCAGTGGGTCATCAGATTTAAAAATGGCCGAACCAATGTTCACGACGAAGATCGAAGTGGGAGACCCAGCATAGTGACTGCCGAACTTGTCGAAAAAGTCGATGCTAAAGTCCGTGAAAATCGAAGGTTCACAATAACGGAACTTTCTTTGAGTTTTCCACAAATTTCGCGAAGTTTGTTGCACGAAATCATCAGCGAAAAGCTTGGTTACCACAAGTTTTGTGCAAGATGGATTCCAAAAATCTTGACAGAGGACCACAAAAATCAGCGAATGGCTGCAGCGTTGAACTTTTTGGACGTTTACCATAAGGATGGTAACTCTTTACTCGATCGCATCGTTACTGGTGACGAAACATGGGTGAAACACGTGAACTGTGAAACGAAATTGCAATCAATGCAGTGGGGGCACACAAGTTCTCCCCAAAAACCCAAGAAATGCATGCAAACAATGTCGGCAAGGAAGATGATGGCGACTGTTTTTTTGGGACAGAAAAGGTGTGATTTTGGTGGACTTCCTGGAAAGAGGCACTACAATAAACTCTCAAAGGTATTGCCAAACTCTCCAAAAACTCAGAAGAGCCATTCAAAGCAAGCGCAGAGGAATGTTGAGCTCTAAGATCTTGTTGATTCACTACAACGCCCGGCCCCACACGGCAAATGTCACTTGTGAAGTTCTTGAATCTTTTAAGTGGGAGTTGTTTCCTCATCCGCCGTACAGTCCCGACCTGGCACCGAGCGACTTCCACCTATTCCCAGCAATGAAGAAGTGGCTGGCTATGCAGCGTTTTGATGACGACGCACAGCTGCAAGAAGAGGTAACGAAGTGGTTGAAGGCGCAGGCGGCCGAATTTTTCGACGAAGGAATTTCCAAGTTCGTACATCGCTACCATAAATGCCTTAATTTGAATGGTGACTATGTCGAAAAGTAGTATTTGAGTGTGGCTTTCATCTGTATATAATAAAATTTGTTTCCTATACTTTGTTTACTTTTTATTCCAAAACGTAATCTACTTTCTGGATAGCCCTCGTACAATTCATACTTTCAAAGTAGTTTTATTTTTCAACATAATCGCGTGTAATATCGATACATTTTGTCCAGTGATGTTCCAATGCTATTATCCCCTCTCTGCAGTGTTCTTCTGGAGGTGCTGTGAAGCATCCATTTACAGCCGTAATTGATTCTTCATTGGACGAAAAGCGCCCATTAGAGAGGAATTTCTCAGTTTTGGAAACTGAAAAAGTTTTGGAAACTTAAGTCGACGGATTTCCTTTTTTAAGGCCGGTTTCCAAGAGGAGCTGAACTGAAATCCAGCATCCCGATTAAGCGTGCTCCTCTCGGAGGAAATGGCCAAAGCCTCCTTAACTCTCCGCTCCCAGTAACTGTTGCATTTTGCCAAGATGGTCGTCTCCCGAGATTTGGCTCTATGGGGGTTATCAAAACAATGTTCTGCTTGCTTCCCGAGAAGAACTTGAGTATATGATTACCTTAAACAGAAAAACAAATTGAAGAGTATAAACGCAAATGGGGATTTTGCTTAGATCGAATGAACACTGAAGGAAACTCTAGCCTTAGTAAATAGCTGCGAGCCTCAAGGTAGACGAAACGGAAGTTCGAGGAGCCAAATCTGGGGAATAGAGTGGATTTTCCAGCACTTCATAGTGTAGATCTCTCAATTTCCCCATTGCCAAAGCACTTATGTGGGCAGGTGTATTGTCCTTGTGGAAAACAATGCCTTTCTTTTTTTAACCCGGGGCTGTTTTCACGATTGCTTGTATTCAGTTTGGTAAGAAGTTGAGAGTAGTATTCTCCAATAATGGTTTTACCTTTTTCGAGATTGTCAATCAACAAAATTCCTTTGCCATCCCAAAACACTGACGTCATGATCTTTTCGCCGATGGCACCGTCGTCCCCCTTCTGTCCACCACCTCGATTGTTGCTTGGATTAGGGTGTGTAGTGGTGAATTTATGTTTAATCCATTATGACGTATCGGCGCAAAAAGTCACTTCTGTTCTTCTAAAAATGCGCCAAGCACTTTGCAGAAAGTGTCGTGCGAATGCTTTTGTTATTCATAGCAAGGATATGCGTCACCCATCTTGCGCAAAGCTTTTTCGTGTGTAACTCCTGATACAAAATGTGACCAATACGTTCCTTTGAAATTCCAAAAGCGTCAACAATTTCACACATCTTTGTATGTCGATCTTCCAAAATCATGGCATGCATTTTTTCAGTGATTTCCGGTGTAGTTACAGTTTTTGGACGTCCTTCGCGTGGATCGTCTTGGATGCTTTCACGGCCACGTTTAAAATCAGCCGCCTATTTCTTCACAATAAAACTGAAGGTGAAGAGTCACCATACACATTTACAATCCGCTAATATTTCTGTAATTGTTAAACCTTCTTTTACGAAGAATTTTATCACAGCACGATACTCTCCATTTTCACTTCCAATGTTTCAAACAACTGCCTACAGTCAACTAACCTGGAATGACTTGTAATTTTACATAGGGTGTATTAACATGTGTAAAAACGCAAGGAAAGAAATCATGTAAGTAGTTCTGCGATCTCTGGGTGAGGCCGAGAACTTTCCAGTACTTTGATTTTAAGATATATAAGTTATTTATAATAATTATATTCTTTGTATTATTTCTTCATAAAATTATTAATGTGACTCCACAATAATTCCGTACTACCTTTAACATTTAAAAAGCATTTTTTTTTTTCAATTGGTAAGTTGCTATACGTTAGTTTTTCCATCAATACGATCAAAAAGCGAGACGCACGCACTTTAAAAAGCTGACCTACTGAATCGTACACTAAATATGCAAAAGTACTACAGAAGGATATGATCTGTTTTCCAGAACAGTTTGTAGCAAATGGAGTAAAGAAAACGATGTGAATGCAAAGATTTGGAGTGCTTTTATTGAGCGTCACAGTTGCTAAATCTAAGCCGCGATTTGTATCATTTATCAGTATCAGTCCCAATAATGCGCATTTAACTAAACAAAGAACCACCTTCTCTTGTCTCAAGTATTTACCCAACACCACTTTGTTTTCTTAAACAAAGGAACGTCTGATTCACAGTTTATCTTATCGCTGCCAGTGGGCGCGATTTGTTCTCCTTTTATATAATAAATCTAAAATAAATTATAAAGAAAATCTGTAAAAGATAAGATTAAAACTTAATCAAGGTCATTTCACATCAAATATTTTCCTCACTTTAAAATCCACTACTGGATATAGATGAAGAAATGTATAATTTACATTCAGGGATATTTTCTAACCATTCTTCAACAAACTGTTTACTCTTTTATCTAGTTCATCTTAATCGAGATAACCCTTTGTAGAAACAACTAGTACATAGATGGTCTGACAAGTTCCGACCTAATAAAGACACCCGGCATTTTTTCAGCATCTATTTTTAATTTATCAACATAGTCTTCTTGTAACTCTACACACTCCTCCCAGCGATACTCCCATCTCTGTAACCCGTCCAAATAGTACTCGACGTTTTTCAACATAGTCTCCTTGTAACTGTACACACTCCTCCCAGCGATACTCCCATCTCTGTAACCCGTCCAAATAGTACTCGTTTTTCAACATAGTCTCCTTGTAACTGTACACACTTCTCCCAGCGATGCTACCATCTCTGTAACCCGTCCAAATAGTACTCGACGTTTTTCAACATAGTCTTCTTGTAACTCTACACACTCCTCCCAGCGATGCTACCATCTCTGTAACCCGTCCAAATAGTACTCGACGTTTTTCAACATAGTCTCCTTGTAACTCTACACACTTCTCCCAGCGATGTTCTCATCTCTGTAGCACGTCCAAATAGTACTCGGCGTTGTAATTGTACACAATACCCCCAGCGATGTTCCCACCTCTGTAACCCGTACAAATAGTACTCGGCGTTGTAACTGTACACAATACTCCCAGCGATGTTCCCACCTCTGTAACCCGTCCAAATAGTACTCGGCGTTGTAACTGTACACAATACTCCCAGCGATGTTCCCATCTCTGTAACCCGGCCAAATAGTACTCGACGTTTTTCAACATAGTCTCCTTGTAACGCTACACACTTCTCCCAGCGATGTTCTCATCTCTGTAACCCGTCCAAATAGTACTGGGCGTTTTTCAACATAGTCTCCTTGTAACTCTACACACTTATCCCAGCGATGCTCTCATCTCTGTAACCCGTCCAAATAGTACTCGACGTTTTTCAACATAGTCTCCTTGTAACTGTACACACTTCTCCCAGCGATGTTCCCATCTCTGTAACCCGTCCAAATAGTACTCGACGTTTTTCAACATAGTCTCCTTGTAACTCTACACACTTCCCCCAGCGATGTTCTCATCTCTATAACCCGTCCAAATAGTACTCGGCGTTTTTCAACATAGTCTCCTTGTAACTCTACACACTTCTCCCAGCGATGTTCCTATCTCTGTAACCCGGCCAAATAGTACTCGACGTTTTTCAACATAGTCTCCTTGTAACGCTACGCACTTCTCCCAGCGATGCTCTCATCTCTGTAACCCGTCCAAATAGTACTAGGCGTTTTTCAACATAGTCTCCTTGTAACTCTACACACATCTCTCAGCGATGTTCCCATCTCTGTAACCCGTCCAAATAGTACTCGGCGTTTTTCAACATAGTCTCCTTGTAACTCTACACACTACCCCAGCAATGTTCACATCTCTGTAACCCGTCCAAATAGTACTCGGCGTACTTCAACATAGTCTCCTTGTAACCCTACACACTTCACCCAGCGATGCTCCCATCTCTGTAACCCGTCCAAATAGTACTCGGCGTTTTTCAACTTAGTCTCCTTGTAGCTGTACACACTTCTCCCAGCGATGCTCCCATCTCTGTAACCCGTCCAAATAGTAATCGGCGTTTTTCAACTTAGTCTCCTTGTAACTGTACACACTTCTCCCAGCGATGCTCACATCTCTGTAACCCGTCCAAATAGTACTCGGCGTTTTTCTCTGTAAAATAATTGTTCACGAAGGTGATTGATTGCCTCTTCGTTTGACGAAAATCTCTGTCCTTCCGAGAACAATTTTCAGATGAGGGAACAAAAAGAAGTCGCTTGGCGCTAGATCTGGAGAGTCACGCAGTTCAAACCGTAAATCGTGGATTTTCGCCATTGCAACCACTGAGGTGTGAGACGGTGCGTCGTCTTGGGGAAACAGGATTTTCCTTTTCTGCAAATGTGCCCGTTTTTCCGCAAGTTCTGCCGTCAGTTTGTCAAGTTATGATGCGTAGTAAGCTTCTGTAATGTTTTTTCTTTCTTTTTTCTTTTTGAAGATAATCGATTAAAATAACTCCATGGCTATCCCAAAACACAGTCACAGTCACTTTCCCAGCCGAATAAACAGTTTTTGCTTTTTTGGAGTCGTTTCCCACTTTGCAGTCCACTGTTTGGACTGTATTTCTGTTTCGGGAGCATGCTGGTGTCTCCGAGTCTCATCTACAGTAATTAATCGGCGCAAAAACTCGGATTTATTGCACCTAAACTGCGCCAGCAGAGCGTTTGAAATGTTCATTCGAACATGTTTTTGGTCTAACGTGAAGTCCTTTATTCAACCAAATATTCCCTTTGTGACTATTTTGTCGCCATTATTAAGGGTCCGAATAATGTCCTATTCAAACAAAGTCAAGGGCTACCTTTTATAACTCTGCTAAGTACACTGTTTCTTACGTTTCTTTTGTTAAAACAACTATTCACCCCAACTGCTATTCGACTCAACTGCACCTGCACGCGTTGTAACAAAGAACCAACATTCCTTTGAAATCCATCATGATTCTTTACTTATTTCAATCCTTTAATTTGGGTATCAACTGTCTCTTTAAGATATTTATGATTTATTATTCAAGTGTATTGAAAAAAGATTTTAAACACTTGGTTTCTAAAATAAGTTGTAGGCGTAACATATTTCTTGTTGAACCAGGTATAACTCAGAGACTGGATTATCTTCAAGACATTGGAGTTTCTGCAATATGGCTGTCCCCAATTTACAAGTCTCCAATGAAGGACTTTGGTTACGACATTTCTAATTTTATGGAAATAGATCCAATCTTTGGAACCATGAAGGAATTTGCCGAACTGAAGGGAAACTGCAGTGATCGAGGTAAGATAATGTATATAGCTTTATAGAACCTTTACTGATTTTTGATCAAGTCTGAAAGAATTGATAATCTTTTCCTGCCTTTCTAAACAGTCATTAATTTTCCTCCACCAATTAGCTAACCGTTAAGGCATCTCTGTCTCTCTCTCTCTCTCTCTCTCTCTCTCTCTCTCTCTCTCTCTCTCTCTCTCTCTCTCTCTCTCTCTCTCTCTCTCTCTCTCTCTTTTCTTTTCGTCTATTTAAACAAAATAATTCTAGTTTGAGACAGTTTGTATATGTTGAAGACGTGAGCAACTCACAAATAATGAATTAAAAAAAAAGCTTAGATATGTAATATTTAACATGCTGACCATTTGCCACCCCCTCACTTCCCAACCCAAGTGTCCACCTGACAGTATTTTCCAAATTTTTATTTTTCCAATTAGCTTAGGAAGTTCCAGCGTTTGCTATTCTCTATTCATTAACGACATACTGATAACATCTTCCTCTAATCGACACTTTTGATATCGACTCTAAGATCGCCATCTGTGATAACCCTACTGAGACCAATTTTCAGAAGTGGCATACGTATTTGCAGGCACTGAATCTCCAGCGGCCGCTGGTTCGATTCCAGTCGACCGCAAAGTGAGATTTGTGGTGGAAAACGCGGTGCTGGGACGGTTTTTCTCTGGGGTCTCCGGTTTCCCCCGCCATCTCATTCTACCGGTGCTCCATCTTCATCTCATGTATCATCAGTGTCACCGCCTGCGTTACCGCGGACGTTAAACACTACACATAATATACCAGAGTCCGCTAATAAGTCCTGGGCCTCACACAGAGATGGCGCCACTGGGCCAGTTTGACGGATAGCATCATATAGTTTAACTCTAGCCTAGCTTGTATCCATAGTTAACGCTCAATGACTTGTTTAGGTTTCGAACGACAGCATTTTAAACAAGAAAAGTGTAGAGGTTTCACGAAAATAGAGGATTTGGAAAAACAAGCAGTGATTGAATACTTCCATTTGAAAGACTTAATGCCGAAAGAAATCAAGGAGGAAATGGACAGTACATTGAAAGACTCTGTCCCTTCATATACAATGTTTAAAAGGTGGGTTGTAGAGTTTAAAATGGGACGTACGTGTACTAGTGATGAGCCTCGCTCTGGACGTCCTGTGGAAGTCACAACTACAGAGATCATTGAAAGACTCTGTCCCTTCATATACAATGTTTAAACGGTGGGTTGTACAGTTTAAGATGGGACGTACGAGTACTAGTGATGAGCCTAGCTCTGGACGTCCTGTGGAAGTCACAACTACAGAGATCATTGAAAGACTCTGTCCCTTCATATACAATGTTTAAAAGGTGGGTTGTAGAGTTTAAAATGGGACGTACGAGTACTAGTGATGAGCCTCGCTCTGGACGTCCTGTGGAAGTCACAACTACAGAGATCATTGAAAGACTCTGTCCCTTCATATACAATGTTTAAAAGGTGGGTTGTAGAGTTTAAAATGGGACGTACGAGTACTAGTGATGAGCCTCGCTCTGGACGTCCTGTGGAAGTCACAACTACAGAGATCATTGAAAGACTCTGTCCCTTCATATACAATGTTTAAAAGGTGAGTTGTATAGTTTAAAATGGGACGTACGTGTACTAGTGATGAGCCTCGCTCTGGACGTCCTGTGGAAGTCACAACTACAGAGATCATTGAAAGACTCTGTCCCTTCATATACAATGTTTAAAAGGTGGGTTGTAGAGTTTAAAATGGGACGTACGAGTACTAGTGATGAGCCTCGCTCTGGACGTCCTGTGGAAGTCACAACTACAGAGATCATTGAAAGACTCTGTCCCTTCATATACAATGTTTAAAAGGTGAGTTGTATAGTTTAAAATGGGACGTACGTGTACTAGTGATGAGCCTCGCTCTGGACGTCCTGTGGAAGTCACAACTCCAGAGATCATTGAAAGACTCTGTCCCTTCATATACAATGATTAAATCATCGTTTAGTACTGGAAGACCACAGATTAAAATTTATTTGAGATAGCAGAGGCTGTAAACATATCCAAAGAACGTGGAGATAATATTTTAAGTAATTACAAAGCCTGTGGAAGATGAGTGTCGCGTTTGTTGCCACCTAATCAAAAGTTGCAAAGAAAAACTGTTTCTGTTAAGAATTTGGAACTCTACCCTAAAAATCCCAGTGAATTTTTGAGGCGGATTATTACTATGGATGAATCTTGGATACATCACTACACTCCAGAAAGTGAATTACAGTGAAAACAGTATACTGCGCCAGGTGAAGCAACTCCAAATGTGTCAAAGTTTATTTTGTTAGCTAGCAAGGTTATGGCGAGTGTTTTCTGGGACGCACAAGGAATTATTGTATACATTTTTTGAAAGCGGTTAAAAGTATCACTGGTGACTACCACGCAAGCTTACTGCGACGTTTGAGAGATGAGGTGTATAGGAAAAGCTCTCATTTGGCAAAGGAAAAAATCTTGTTTCTTCACGACGATGGTCCGACCCATCGTTCAGTCATTGCAATGGGAAAAATGTGCGAATTAAAGTTTGAATTGCTTGAACGTCCACGCTAACTCTCTTCACCAGATCTAGCACTCAGTGACTACCACCTATTCCTCTAAGCCTCAAAAAATGTCTTGGAGGATGAAGATTTTACAGCGACGACGAGGTCATTGATGCAGTAAGGAGTTATTTTGAGGTCCATGTTAAATCGCACTACACAGATGGTTTAATTAAATTAGAACACCGATATGAGAAATAAATTAGCCTTTCTGGAGATTATGTTGAGAAATAAAGGAAAAAATATTTTTGTATTGATAAGCCCGGGTCTTATCAGCGACACTCCTGTATGAAACGTATACTTAAATAAGCGGAATATCTGAAGAATTCATATGCAAGTAAATCCCGAATTTGGGGAAAAAAGTAATTAAAATCAACAGGTCCATCATGATGATGCTGCAGCGTACTTAATAAATATATTTGTAACCAATTGCTTTTCTTTAGCACGAAACTAGCCTAACTAATGGGGTCTGCAGGCAAGCTTGCCGCTAGTGATCTTATCTTATACAGTGGTTTCAATTATTTTTTGTAATCATTTATCACAATTGCTGGTCTTACTGTTCAATTACGGTATTAATATTCACTTTTTAGCACTTTATATTTAGGGTTCATCTAAAAATTCCTGTGTGACAGTAGCTGTAAAATATAGTTATTTATAATTCAATTATATTATAATTTTTCCTTTTTATGTTTGAACAGGTATCAAGTTGGTTCTTGATTTTGTGCCCAATCACTCTAGTGATCAACACGACTGGTTCACAAAATCTGTAAATAAAGAAGGAAAATTCGCAGATTATTACGTATGGCGGGACCCCGTTATAAACAGCACAACAAATGAAACGGAACCTCCTAACAATTGGGTGAGTAAACCAAATATAAAACTTTTATTTGGACGTTAGGCCGGCATAACTCGTCATTAACAGGCAACTGTTTACCGATAGAGCCGAGTATTCACACTCTCTTAAATTCAAGAGCATAGATGTCTCGAAAAAATTATAGATTCATTAAACTTCATAAACATCATAAAAGTTGTTGGAAATGATGTCACCACATCTCTCACACCTTTTAACCAATAAGTATTAACACTCGTTAGCTCTTCATATCGATGTAAATAAAATTACGAGGGGTGCCGTAACGTTTTATCACCCGGTAGTTTTTTATGCTAGAGTGACGAACATTTTTCAGTGTGCGGCAGTACTACCTCTTTGCCTCCCGGCTGCACGTACCGGGGTCGACGCCGGGACTCCTTCCTCGGTCTCCACGTCGTCGTCGGCTGCTTGCTTTACCCTGGGCTCTAGCGGCTTCTCCTGCATGGTTTCTTTTTTGGGTTCTCAGGGGTTACGGTTGAGACAACACACACCAACGATAATCTCTTAACTGCTTTTATTTGTCCTTGCGTTTGTGAACCCGGGCACTTAATTAACTGCACTTCCGGCGGACATTTTATAGTACATTTTATTGGACGCGGTACTTCGTCGAACACACCTGACGGATGTATACAATACTGCAAGGAGCAATGAGCAATAACTGAGCAACAACTGAGTAACAACTGAGCAACAACTGAGTAACAACTGAGGGCCTGAATAGGGGTTGCCACCCTCTTATATACACACATCACGGTGTCACTAGGAAAAACTAAGGGTATATTGACTTGTATAACGGTATACCATTCTATTGTCAAACATCCGCTCGTTCTAGACTGTCGTCCGGGAGTGCAGGGTTTCTCACGTATGTCTGCCCAGGCCAATTACAATGTTTCATCAAGTCTATAATTTTGCTTTCGCTAACATAGCTGGTTACAATTCTTAAATTTATGATTAATTATTAAACATAAAAGTAAATGAATAATTTATCGAAGGACCAAAGTTCCTGTTTCAAGTGTCATAAGTGATCCCTTGGGACACAATGTTGGTAGCTTCAGTGATTTGAGTCCTCTTGTTTATTTTACAGTGAGTGCCAGAAGTAACTGAGGTGTAAGATGGAGAAAATTGAGGCTCGTAGTGTGATCAAGTTCCTGTATTTGAAGGACAAAACTGTCCGGGAAATCCATGACGAGATGACGGTTGTTTATGGAAATGATTGTCCACCGTATGACACTATTGTGAGGTGGAAAAGGAATTTTCAAACTGGTCACATGTCCCTGACAGATGAGCCAAGAGCTGGTAGACCGTCAGCTGTCACAGTGAAGAAAGTGGAGTGTTTAATACTGGAAGACAAACGAGCAACCATCCAAATGATCAGGAATGAGACACATCTTAGTTATGATAGTGTATGGACGAACTGCACATGTCTAAGGTGTCTGCACGGTGGGTTCCACGTTTGCTAACCTCTTTCCAAAAGCAAACACGACGTGACGTTTCAAGACAGATGTTGATGCTGTTGGAACAAGATGAAGCTGATTTTTTTATCGTCTGGTAACCATGGATGAATCCTGGATCTACCAGTATGATCCAGAGACAAAAACCATGAGCATGGAATGAAAAATGTCGATTCCCCCTCCCAAAAAGGCAAAGGTGTAAAAGTCAGCTGGGAAGGTCATGCTTTCAGTTTTCTGGGACTGTCATGGAGTCATCCTTAGAGATTATCTTGCCAAGGGTCAAACCATCACTGACAGATACTACTGCATTCTTCTGGACAAGTTACGAGCAGCTCTGATTAAGAAACGACGTGGTATGCTCTCCAAAGTTGTTCGTCTTCTGTCTGACAATGTACCAGCTCATTCATCTCAAGTTGCAGTTGACAAAACAAGTGAATGTGGCTTTGAGACCTTACAGCATCCGCCTTATTCACCCGATCTCGCACCAAGTTACTTTTTCTTGTTCATGGAAATGAAGAATCCGTTGTGTGTCGCCGATTTGACAACACAAATGACGTCATTACTGAAGTGGAAGAGTGGTTCAAAGCAAATTCTGTAGAGTTCTACAATCAAGGTATTCGTAAGGTCAACAAACGCTGGGAAAAAAATGTGTAAAATCTGGGTGCTGACTACGTAGAGGAGAACTAAGAAGCACATATCAACACAAACTCTTTATCAGATTTTTAAAGAGTGATAATTATTACAGTGCCCCTTCGTATAAAAGACAACTTGAGCAGAAGTACCCAGAATGCTTTCAGAGATTCTGGCGTTAGAAATTATTAAAGGTCTATCAAGGGCAGGTTTAGCATTACTCTTGTCACTTTAGCAGGCTTCGGCTTAATTAAAAATGTCTGACTAAGTCAACAATTAAAATTGCGGAATGAGTTAAGTTCTAATGCTATTTAAATGAAGCAAGTATCGTTGTCCACATGTATGTATTTAGTTACTGTCTTTGTGATTATTTTCTGATGACATAATAGCAGCTCATGTGGGAGTTTAAATAAGTACATTATTCATTTTTACAAAGCGCCGGACATACTTAAAAAAGAAGGGTCTGTATTAGACTGTACTTTCAGGTATTAACTTTCTTTTTCACTCAATATAAATGCTTCATTTGTTTTCAGATAAGTGTGTTTGGTGGACCTGCATGGACATTCAACGAGGAACGTAATCAGTCCTATCTTCACCAGTTTCTTGCAGAACAACCGGATCTAAATTACAGAGACCCAAATTTAGTTCAGGAAATGTTGGTAAGTAGCAGAAATTCCTGATATATTCAGTAAAACAAAATTATTGTGACAGAATTTGTGCTAAAATAACAAATAATAAAAAACTGTTTTAAAAGTTTCATCACGTGTAGTATTTATATTTCAAACACTATAATATCATTCATACTTAGCATTTAATAATTCGTAAATTATTATTCTCCTGACAAGTCTATCATCCATGGGATTACAGATGAGCTATCTACCTACTTCAAGATAAACATTATCTTATTGTAGTTATAAGGGAATACAGTAGACTTTAAGTGATAGTCAAATGTTTTATATACATGACTTTCTCTACTCTTGTACAAACACTTATTGCTCTATCTACTTCAAGATAAACATTATCTTATTGTAGTTACAGGGGAATACAGTAGACTTTAAGTGATAGTCAAATGTTTTATATACATGACTTTCTCTACTCTTGTACAAACACTTATTGCTCTATCAACTTCAAGATAAACATTATCTTATTGTAGTTACAAGGGAATACAGTAGACTTTAAGTGATAGTCAAATGTTTTATATACATGACTTTCTCTACTCTTGTACAAACACTTATTGCTCTATCTACTTCAAGATAAACATTATCTTATTGTAGTTACAAGGGAATACAGTAGACTTTAAGTGATAGTCAAATGTTTTATATACATGACTTTCTCTACTCTTGTACAAACACTTATTGCTCGATATGCTTCAAGATAAACATTATCTTATTGTAGTTACAAGGGAATACAGTAGACTTTAAGTGATAGTCAAATGTTTTATATACATGACTTTCTCTACTCTTGTATAAACACTTATTGCTCTATCTACTTCAAGATAAATGATCTTATTGTAGTTACAAGGGAATACAGTAGACTTTAAGTGACAGCCAAATGTTTTATATACATGACTTTCTCTACTCTTGTACAAACACTTATAGCTCTATCTACTTCAAGATAAACATTATCTTATTGTAGTTACAAGGGAATACAGTAGACTCTAAGTGATAGTCAAACGTTTTATATACATGACTTACTCTACTCTTGTACAAACACTTATTGCTCTATCTACTTCCAGATAAACATTATCTTATTGTAGTTACAAGGGAATACAGTAGACTTTAAGTGACAGCCAAATGTTTTATATACATGACTTTCTCTACTCTTGTATAAACACTTATTGCTCTATCTGCTTCAAGTTAAACATTATCTTATTGCACTTGCAAAGAAATACAGTAGACTTTAAGTGATAGTCAAATGTTTCAAGGAACTGGTCGCTATGTGGTGTCTTTGAAACTATGTTCTCTCTCCATTCGTAGGAAATGAAAAAGCTAATAACAACTTCCTATTTGAGAGGAAAATTCAAATTAATAACAAAAACTATAAAGGAAATGGAGAGTTGACGAAAAATATGATTGACACGGATCCATAACAAATTGCCAAGCTGTGACCCTATTCACTTACTCCTCCTATAGACGTTGATGACTAATTGGCAGTAGAAGAATCAGCGTTTGTGAGTATAGTTTGTTGAAGAATGAGCAGAGAGACTCATGTGTGCATAAAGCATCAGATTTGCAGAAAACTTTCCGTATGATTATATCTATTTTTGAGAGAAACTACCCAAAAAACAGTTTCATTGGATATTCTTCTAATTTCCGTTGAAAACTGGAAAGCAAATTTATGACTTCACTGTCTATTAGTAATAAAGTAATATTTTTGTTATACAGAATGTTCTGACGTTCTGGATGGCTAAGGGTGTAGACGGTTTTCGAGTGGACGCCATTCCTTATCTCTTCGAGAACGACTCCTTTGAAGACGAACCTTTATCCGGAGATCCAAACGCAAGTTCAAACGAAACGAATTACCTCATACATAACTACACGCAGAATCAACCAGAGACTTACGACATGGTCCACACGTGGAGACAGTTGATGGACAATATAAGTGCGAGTGATAAACAAGACAGGTAACCAAGCTACTTTCATACTGTCGGCTGCTAACATGTTGAACTATCATACATTTAATAATTATTTCCGCTAGTAGTGAATCAAGACGTATTTTCTTGACGAGTGGAAGGTTTGTTAATTTCCGCGAGTGTATACATAAGTCCTGTACAACACAATGTTTAATCCAACACTTACCCTAATCATTAAAAACACTTACTACTTTTTAAATTAAACAATAATAAAATAGTAAAATTATTTGTAATGTTATTTTCTGGAATATAGAACTATTTAGACCAAGGCCGCCTGCTAATATGAGACAATCGATGTTGGCTAGTCGTTTCTAGGTTAATTTGATTTTCATTTCAGAAATCTACATTGACGAATGTATTGTCAGTAGAATGTGAACATATAGCAAAATATTTGTTAATTACTGAATGAATACAAATTGTAGCTGTACATTTCATTACTAAATGTTAAAACTACAATAAATATTATACTTGAAGTGTAGGTCTAATGATTGTATTTTATTGATACAGTAGTTAAAGTGAAATTTTATCTATCCTTAATATTTAAGTGTTACTTTAGTAGGTTAATTTATTTTACAAGGCTGTTCCATAAAGAATGATCACAATTATTTTTTGACAACGTATCCTTACTCATCCTGATAATTTTGATGGTCCTTCTCAAAATAGTCTCCCCTGAATGCGATACACTTATCCCAGCGTTTCTGTCAGTCTTCAAAGACAAGACAGTCACGTCCTCGCACCAGCCGGTCTGACGATATGATCCAGCGAGTGGGGAACGTTGTTTTGGAGGATCACCGATTGAGCGTTGCAGACATCGCCTCCAAAATTATCATTTCCATGGGATCTGTGCACACATCCTGCATGAAGATCTGAAAATGCGAAAAATGTCTTCCAGGTGGGTGCCACGAATGCTGACGAATGATCACAAGGATGATCATCCGTGGTGCCATCACCACATGCCTCACTCAACCCTGAACATTCAAAAAATCTATGCAGGAACTTTAAGGGTATAAGCAAAGATATCTGAAAGTGCAGAGGAAGAACATTTTTTATATGCAATGTTGCTCCCAAGCACGCATAAATTAGTTGAGCTTATTCATTGAGAATTTGTTATTTCTCTAACTACAAGAGACTTTGCTAGGCACCAAGCAGCACTTAATATGAAAATCTGCTAGAACTCAATAGACGTGGTGACAGTCTGAATCCAAATGCTTGAGTCAACATATTTTATTGGTTCCATGTTGCCTCTATTGCCGCCGGCAACAGCTAATAAATGAAGAAAGCGTATCCAAATTTTAATTTAGTATTTTTTCCAAAGAATAATGGAAAGTCCAAAGTCCACGCCTTGTGATCATTCGTCAGCATTTGTGGCACCCACCTGGAAGACATTTTTCGCATTTTCAGATCTTCATGCAGGATTGTCAGCACAGATCCCACGGAAATGCCAATTTTGGAGACGATATCTGCAACTACCTTGATTTGCTATCACACGATGATCTGTCTTCATTGAACTGTCACACCCAGGAACGTACATTAGATACATCCATGGTACCATCACCACATGCCTCACTTAACTGTCTTGGTTTGTTGTCACAGGATGTTCTGTCTTCATTGAACTGTCACACCCAGGAACGTACATTAGATACATCCATGATACCATCACCACATGCCTCACTTAACTGTCTTGGTTTGTTGTCACAGGATGATCTGTCTTCATTGAACTGTCGCACCCAGGAACGTACATTAAACACATCCATGGTAACATCACCACATGTCTCACTAAACTGTCTTGGTTTGTTGTCACACGATGTTCTGTCTTCATTGAACTGTCACATCCAGGAACGTACATTAGACACATCCATGGTACCATCACCACATGCCTCACTCAACTGTCTTGGTTTGTTGTCACACGATGTTCTGTCTTCATTGAACTGTCACATCCAGGAACGTACATTAGACACATCCATGGTACCATCACCACATGCCTCACTCAACTGTCTTGGTTTGTTGTCACACGATGTTCTGTCTTCATTGAACTGTCACACCCAGGAACGTACATTAGACACATCCATGGTACCATCACCGCATGCCTCACTTAACTGTCTTGGTTTGTTGTCACACGATGTTCTGTCTTCATTGAACTGTCACATCCAGGAACGTACACGAGACACATCCACGGTACCATCACCACATGCCTCACTCAACTGTCTTGGTTTGTTGTCACACGATGTACTGTCTTCATTGAACTGTCACACCCAGGAACGTACATTAGACACACCCTTGATACCATCACCACATACCTCACTCAACTGTTTTGGTTTGTTGTCACACGATGTTCTGTCTTCATTGAACTGTCGCACCCAGAAACGTACATTAGACACATCCATGGTACCATCACCACATACCTCACTCAACTGTTTTGGTTTGTTGTCACACGATGTTCTGTCTTCATTGAACTGTCGCACCCAGAAACGTACATTAGACACATCCAGGATACCATCACCACATACCTCACTCAACTGCCTTGGTTTGTTGTCACACGATGTTCTGTCTTCATTGAACTGTCGCATCCATGGTACCATGGTACCATCACCACATACCTCACTCAACTGTTTTGGTTTGTTGTCACACGATGTTCTGCCTTCATTGAACGTTCACACCCAGGAACGTAATTAGATACATACATGATACCATCACCACATGCCTCATTCAACTGTCTTGGTTTGTTGTCACACGATGTTCTGCCTTCATTGAACTGTCGCACCCAGGAACGTACATTAGACACATCCAAGGTACCATCACCATATGGCTCACTCAACTGACGATGAATTTCAATAGGTGTCACACCAGAAAATGGGGAAAACGAATGATTACACGCCCTTCTTGCAAATGAAAACGTCGCCAATTTAAGTATCAAAAACAGTCCTAACTCTCGTCACTGCCAGTAGAGTTCTATGCAGTGTACAGTGCTTCCATCTCTGTCACGCATTCACAAAGAGTCTGCGTGTATTTGAAAAACAAATAAACAGAAGTTCCTATCTGGCCCCAGTCCTGAAAAAATAGGAGGTTTTATAACTTGAACACACCTCGTATAACACAAAGTAATGTCCGATGTCTAGGTACACCGTTAAAAAGGGAAGGAATAACCATAAAGATCAGTGTACAGTGATTTAATGAAGAACAGGAGGAAGTAAAGAAGTAAAACTGACATTCGTGTAGATTGTGCAACCATGAATTACGTGTCACATTGAAAGTCTAGCCTCAAAGATTTACATGGATATTTGGAATTATTTGACAAATGTGTTTGTTTATTTGTTACAGGGTAATGATGCTGGAGGCATACGCTTCGATAGAACAAGTGATGGAGTATTACGGCACGAAGGAAAAACCAGGTGCACACTTTCCATTCAACTTTCTGCTGATCACTGACCTTAATAGTAATTCCGACGCCACGGCTTTTCATATAGCAATTCACAAATGGTTGGACAACATGCCAGAAGGTGCTCAAGCCAACTGGGTCGTGAGTATTTAACATTCTGTTAAATTATTTTTGTTTCTGCGAACTAACTGTGGCAATGCATTGACAAATCGGCGATCGCGCAAGTCTGCCGTGAGTAAGTAACAGGCGCTCAAGGACAAGAAGTGTAAAAAAGAGGTTGATTGTGAATTAGAGTCGAGATAATGATTTTAGTGACAAATAAAGAAGTTTTAAGGGTAAACTTGCTGTCCTTTTTTGTCACAGTAATATAGGATAGGATAGAAAATTACAGAGATGATTTGGCACTGCGTGCAGAATTGATCCCAAGTGGGAAACCCCTGGGAGGAAGGATGAGGTGAGAGGAGACAAAGGGAGGGCGACACAAGGAGCCATGACACCACAGAGGCCAGGGTCCCTACATTGTAGCACCTGCAAACTCCCCGGCAGGCGAGTACAACTAGTATTCCATCCCCCGAGCTCCTGAGACGGTCCTACCAGACCTTGTTCGGAGACTGAAAACCGTCCTATCGGAGAAGAAAGTGTTTACCTCGATCATATCCTCCTGCCATGCAACGTCGAGACTCCCGTCGATACGTCTGCACTGAAACAGACCACCAAATGAGAGATGGAGATGAAATGAAGGTACAGGAAATTCGGGGGATGTAATTAACCTACCCACGTGACCCGGGAAAATTCCCGCAGGCCAGCCACGGGAATCGAACCGAAACCTCCCGAATGTGCACCAAAGACGAAGCCATCCCGCTCAGATCACATACAAAATTTCAATCCACATTTATTTTAAATTCAGTTAATTTAATTGTGTTCATTAAAAATGCTTTAGTATGAAATAGTTTTTGGCATTTTTCGATGTTATGAATATCAGGTGTTAAACACGTTGAATAAAGTTACGTACGAGGGTGGATCAATAAGTAATGCCACCTTTTTTTCCCTTAAATAAGTAAGTTATATGAAAACTTTGAATTTGGCGCAATTTTTCAAATCTTCTTCTCCAATCCCCTTCAGTAGTAACTTCCTAAGTCAACAGGTGGCAGCACTACATCCTCTTTCAAAATGGCTGACATCGACATTCGTAATAGACAGAGTTCTGTAATTGAATTTTTGACTGCGGAAGGAGAAACACCAATTCGCATTCACGAAAGGCTAAAAAAATATGTATGGTGATGCAACGGTGGATGTCTGCACTGTTAGACGATGGGTTCGTCGCTGTAACGAAGCTGAAGGGCAAACACGATTGGCAGATGAAAAGCGAAGTGGCAGGCCGATGACTGCAGTGACTCCATGCAACATTCAGCGAGTCGATGACATCATTCGTGGTGATCGCCGGGTAACAACATGTGAATTGTGTCAAGTTACCTCCCTCAGAAAAGGCAGTGTGATGACGATTATTTAACAAGTGGGTTATTCAAAAGTTTGTTCACGTTGGGTACCAAGAATGTTAACCGCCCAAAACAAAGAAACAAGGAAAACAATAGCCTCCGAACACCTGCAGCACTTCAATTTGGAGGGAGAGGAGTTTCTGGAAAAAAAAATGTTACTGGAGACGAAACGTGGGTTCATTTTTTTTTTAACCTGAATCAAAGAGGCAGTCAATGGAATGGCATCACACAACGTCACCGAAGAAAAAAAATTAAAAACTCAGCGGTCGGCAGGGAAAGTTATGGCGATAGTGTTTTGGAATGCAGAGGGTGTGCTTATGATTGATATTTTGGAGCAAGGATGCACAATAAATTCTGTCCAATACGTCAAAACTCTCAAAAAGCTGAAAGTACGTCTTCGCCGAGTTCGCCCAACAAACACTATGGCGGATGTTCTTCTTTTGCATGACAATGCAAGACCACACACCAGCCGTTACACCACTGTAGAAACTGAGAAATTGGGATGGCAAGTCTTACCTCACTGACCTGGCACAATCAGACTTTCATCTGTTCGGGCCACTAAAGGAAGCTCATCGTGGGATTCATTTTGAAGATGAGGAGGCTGTGAAAACGTCCGTGCGTCAATGGCTTAGGAAGCAAGATCGTGTGTTTTACCACACTGGAATACATGTCCTAGTTAAAACGTGGACCAAAACTGTGAAAAAGGACAGAGATTATATTGAATAGTGACAAATTAATCGTCAATCTTGTAGTTTTCAAGCTATGTAAATTGGATTCAATTTTCTTGGCAATTAAAAGAGAAAAAATAGGAGGCATTACTTTTTGACCCACCCTCGTAATTATACAATTTCCAAAATGTCTCTGTGAATCTCTAAAGTAGGGGATAGTAGTGCAATGGCACTGAGCGGACAATGGCACTCATGTAATATTCTTGAGACACAATGATACTGCATACCACTGACATCTAGCGGATAGTCGGGGTAACGCACAGGAGTATAGCAGCCGTGGAGCAGTGTATGCGACTTTGTTGAGAAGAAGCGTGTTTTGTGTGAATTTCTTAGTGCAGAGACACCAAAATCATTACAACGTAACTCTGAATAGATTTGTAAACATGCTTAATAAGGTGCATAAATTGAGAGTCCGTACTTATGGCTAACAGTTGATACTTTATTCTTTTTTTTTTTTTTTTTTTTTTTTTTTTTTTTATCCATCGATCAGCAATTATGCTTTACAGATGTTTGTTATAAGATACATAGGAACAGGACACATAACAATGGAGGTAGCCATGAACGACTCCTCTAACTAAATGTGGAGGATAACTGTAACACAAATTGAGAACTTAAAGTCTGATGGTAGTAATCACGTGTCTGAGTCGTCTGTGCTGGAGTCGTCACTTAGGAGAAGATCTTGGGGCAGTCTGCGCTTCAGGCGAGTTGGCTGGCGAGTGCGACAGCCGAGACGGTAGGTAACAGCTCCAGGGACCTCCTGGAGATGGTAAAAGAATGGACGTGCCAGGCGTCGGATGTATTGGTGAACGGGTAGAAGACCAAACTCATGATGAAGCTGCTGGTTTCGGATGAACCATGGAGCGTTTGTAACTGTACGAAGCACCCTGTTTTGTAGTACCTGCAGTCGGCGGAGATTAGTTTTACTGGTGCCACCCCAGACTGGAGCTGCATAGGTAAAAATGGGACGGACTAGAGATGTGTAAAGAAGCAGGGAGGATTCATAACCAAGTGAAGTGCGCCTGTTGAGTAGAGGGTACAGTTTTGATATCCGGGCAAATGCAAGCGTAACAGACCGACAGATGTGGGCGTTCCAAGTAAGTCGAGTGTCCAGTAACACCCCAAGGTATTTCACTGGCACATTGCTTGGTAACCATGAGAGCGGTTCCCCCAGTAGCCGTAGTGATGGAGGATCCCTATAAGGTCGTAAAGAGAAGATCTTAACCTCTGTCTTGTTAGTATTCAGGGAAATGCGCCAGTGAGAGAACCAATGAGCTAATTGATCTAGGGCAATTTGCAGTTTCTGAATGGCATGAAGAATATTGACGTGAGAATAATAGAGAGCAGTATCATCTGCGTATAACGCCGTACAAACTGGAGCTATATCAGGAAGATCATAAGTGAATATATTAAAGAGGAGTGGTGCAAGTACTGAACCTTGAGGTACACCTGCTAAAATAGGCCGTCGGGTGGATGTGAAACCAGCAATGCGCACCACAAAGGTTCTATTGGTGAGAAAACTTGCTATGATTTGTATCAGATAATAAGGGAGACCAATGCGATATGTTTTAAGTAGTAGTCCACTGTGCCACACCTTGTCGAATGCCTGGGCGATATCTAGGAATGCTGCTACGGTGTATTGCCTGTTTTCGAAACCTTGAATAATAGACTGCGTGATTCTGAGCAATTGGTGAGTGGTAGCATGCTTCGGGCGAAAGCCAAACTGAAAAGATGGAATTATCTGATTATGGATCAAAAAATGAGAAATACGTTGATGAATAATCTTTTCAAAAAGCTTAGAAAGTGTAGGTAATAAGCTGATTGGTCTGTAACTTGAGGGAAGATTTTTTGGCTTGCTGGGTTTGTGGAAGACTATAATTTCCGCATGTTTCCATGTAGATGGAAAATGACCAATGCGCAGAGCAGCATTGAAGATTGATGATAAATAAGCTAGGGCTTTGTTTGTCAAATTCTTCAGCACAACGTTAGGGATAAGGTCATGACCGGGAGACTTTTTAACGGGAAGACGATGGATAAAGCGGGACAATTCACGTGGAGTAGTGAACGAAATTCTGTTGTGCGCTGTAGGACGAAGTTGGTACTCAAGGAGTTCCCTGTCCACGGAAGAGGGAATATTAGAGTCAAGACAGGTGTTAGGCGTGAATGTACGCTCGTAGTGAGTAGCTAGAGCGTCACACTTGGCAGCAGAGTCACTCAAAATGGTCCCATCAACCTGAAGAGGTGGAATCACTGTCGGCTCTCGGAGAATCCTCTTAGTGATGTTCCATAAGGTATGATCTCCGGGACGGATAGTGGCTAATTGTCGCTGGTACTCCTGAAATCGGTGTTGCTCTAGTGCGGTCCGTACTTGTCGAATGAGACTATTTAATCTTTGGCGCAGCCAGGGTAGACGCTGACGTTGCCACAATCGACGGATGCGATGTTTCTCTTGGATGAGTTGAGTAATATGGATAGGCAAGGAGGGGAAATGGCGAGGTTGAGGACTGCGGATAGTAGAGGATCGTACACTGGAAGAGAGCGCAGAGGTAAAATGGTGAACGGCAGTGTCTATGGCATCCGCAGTACCCAGTTGATAAGATGTGTGGAGTGCAGCATCCAGGTGTGTGCGAAAGATGTCCCAGTTGACAAAACCATCGATGAGTCGCGGGATTTGTGGCAAAATATTAGGAGTGAGGTTAAATGTGACCAACACTGGACAGTGATCGGAATCGAGCGCTGGCAGTGCAGAAATCGATGCAGGTAATCGTATATTGCGATGTACCCCAATGTCCAAAATGTCAGGAGCTACCTGTGGGTTGCCAGAATAGTAAGTCGGTTCTGTGGGAGCCAGTATGTGAAGACCAGTGGCATTAATAGTGTCAAACAGACGCCGTCCATTCGGGTTTGTGACTCTACAGCCCCAAGAAGTGTGCTTCGAGTTCAAATCCCCTAGCAAGAGAGTGCAGCTTTCTGCTGGGAAAAGGAAAGAGAAATAGTGAGTATTAAGCTTACTATTTGGGGGCTTGTAAGCACTCATTAGAACGAGATCGTTGCTATCGCGAAGAGAGAGTTTAACGCCCACTACCTCAAAACCGGGAATCACAGGTAGGAATATTTCATGATGAGTCAGAGAACGTTTAACTAGCACAGCTACTCCCCCAGAGGCGGTAGGTGCATTCCGATCAAATCTATAAATCTTGTAGCCTGGAACAGAGAAACGTTCATTCGGGAGAAGATGAGTCTCGGTGATACAGGCAGCATCTATACTGTGCAAGCTGAGAAAGGCAGCGAAGGAGGCACGTTTAGTGCGTATGCCATTAGCGTTCCAGTTCAGGAGAGTGAGTGATGAAAGAGATGGCCTATTACACGCCACCATTTCGGAAAATAGTTAGAAGAGCGTTTTGGAAACATTGTGTAAATTGCGGTAAGAGAGGAGTGAGGAACGTGGATAAAGAACTTAGAAGTTGAGTGAACAGGCTCATTAGCAGAGCCGAGAGAGATGAAGAGTCAGAGGGATCTTGTTGTGCAGTAGTACGCCTCGTCGAGGAAGCAGAAGTTACACTGGCATAAGTTGCTGGTGAAGAAGTTGGAGGTACTGGTGATGCAGCTGGGGGTTGTAATGGTTGCTGTGCAGGATTATCTGATTGTTGTAGGGGACGAGAGCGATGAGAATTCCCAGGCTGTTGCCTTGTGTTGCTATTTTGTGTTCTGAATTTCAGTTCTAAATAATGCCGACAACCTCGGTAGTTAGCTGGATGGTTTTCATGACAATGAACACACTGAGCTGGAGTGTCTCTCGGTTTAGTGCACTGTGAGAAGTGATGATTCTCTAGACAGCGAACACACCTCGGGGTCAGCTGACAATAGTTCTTTGTGTGACCGTAATTCTGACAGCGGGTGCATTGCGGTATGTCAGTGTTACGACGGCGATGTTCCACCTTAACAACACTGTAGAACAGGCGAGTTAGGTTGAGTATAGCTTTACCATCATCGCTATTTAACAATTCCACCGCACAGAGAGGAATGGGTTGTTTCGACCGATTCATAAGTCGAGTGACCTTCCGCACTGGGTAGTTCTGTAAGCACAGTTCGTCATAGATTTCCTTATCAGTGAGCGAAGGAGGGATGTCTCGGATAATTACCGAGAAAAGCTTATCTGTCGGATTTCTGTAAGTGTAGTATTCCTGTTGTATGGAGCTGAAGTATGTAGTAAGTTTACGGAAATCGTCAGAAGTAGAGGGATGAACCTTAAGGATAGACCCGCGAAGCTCTGTGTGAAATTCAGAGGTAACATTATTTTTTAGATCTTGTAATAGAAGTTGATAGTTACCAATGTTGCGCAAGCAAATTGGTGGAACTTTTTCCTTAGGTGTCTCGGAGTTGCTTGTCTCGTCCATGGCTGTGTTGTTTTCTAGTAGTGCGAAGCGGTTGTGCGTGGAAACAGAGTAAGCATAGCGCGAGGCACTTGTTTGTTCTGATGGGGGAGCTGTACAGCGACGCTTACTCGGGCCAGCTGTGGCAGCAGCAGCGTGTGTAGCAGCGCGACTAGAGCTGGTTGCAGGTGAACTGTTAGATGGGGCAGTCTCATGCATGATAACGTCACTCGTAGTTTTAGCGGTAACTATAGCAGCAGTTGACGTGGTAAGATGTAATTGTGACGGGCGTAAGGGTGATTGACGCACTGGTGAATTAGGATTAAAAGTATTGGTGCGAGAAACCTGGGTTGGCTGCGTAGACACTGGTTGAGCTTGCTGTAGAGGCACTGGTAACTGTGGGAATTCACTAGTGGTATTATAAACCATATCGATAGCTGAGCGTACTAGATGGCCGGTAGTTTCCGGCGTGAGAGACATAATAGGTGAGGAAAGAAAAGAAAAAAAATAGAGAAAGAGAAAGAAACACACCTGTACCCAAAGGGCACTAGTACACGTCAGTAAAAGAACACTGTTTGCACTGATTGTGAAAATACAATTCACTAGAAGATATCGTATTCCACAGTTAAACACAGTTACACTATAAACACTCACGGAAGCAGCGCGCACAAAACACGTCTGTCTGCCGCGACTGTGGGTACACGACTCTCGATACTTTATTCGATTTTGTGGTGCTATGTTTGAAGCGTGATTCTCATGTTAAATCCAACATGTCGTCGGCGGGTAATGGCGCTCAATCCTGAACACTATTATCCACCAGGCGCCCGCCATTGTCCAACACATATTTGAATGTTAGTATTATTTTATCCACGGATCACTTAAACTGATATGGCATTTGTTAATTTCCATCAATCTTATACAAAAAAAAAAAAAAATAAATAAATAGCAGCTCATGGCTTTCAGTGCACTCATATTTGGCCCCTCAACCCAGATCAGTTTACTGATGACGATTTTATGGCCGCAGAAGACTTACAAATACCGGCACTTACATACAGGCACTTTCTGTGGCGGACGAAGGTCACGAAACGTCGCCTGGTGGAGCTACTCATCAAGAAACGCTTGTATTGGGTAAGTCCTCAGCAACAACCAGTTCTACCGCTACTAAGCCGACAATATCAGAGTACTCTACCAATTTCTTGTTCCAGTTAGCAGAATTGGGCCTGTCCCTTCCTTATGAATGGCTTCTGTCTCCAGAAACGCCCAAAAACTCTACCAAAATTTCCATCGCAGATATTTCCCCCATTCCAGGCCCATCAAATGTTTCCAAGATGACCACTCGACGAAAGCCAAGTAAAATGAGATCTCAGATTCTAACAGACTCTCCAATGAAGGAATAACTGCAGGAAGCAGAGAGACGGCGATCCCTAAAAGTTTGCCCAAAGACATTGGAACCAAAAAGTAATAGCACCAAAGAGGCCGAAAAGAAGAATTCCAAGAAACGAAAAAAAGGAAGGAAAATAAATTTGCCTGATAGCTCCAGTGACGAAGGTTCTATCAACTAATTAAATATATGTGATGATGACGAACTTGACGATTTGGAACCTGTGTCAAGAGATACCTGTTTTATTTTGGACAATATGGACAAAATAACGAACTGTGGTTCCGTTGTGTCTCCCGCTCTGAATGGACCCATGAGGAATGCTGAGGAGCCGACACACTTGGTCATTATAAATGCGATTATTGCATAAAGAAATATTAAAATGGTTTATTTAGTTTCGAGCGCCATTAACCGCACATGGCGGGCAATACCACTCGACCTAACCTTTTATATTTATTTTCATGGCTTCCTGTTTAAATAAATATTATGTTTTGTATTATTCTCTAGAGTCTATTCATGTAACTTGCAAGTTGTTGGTTTAAAAATGATTTATGTAATTATACATAAAGTTGCTGAACAAAATTTTCTTAAGTAAGCACCATTACCCACTCTCCCCTAATCTTTCGTCAAGTTTTACTGAAATTCGAAGTTAATTTGACCAAAATTCTAATACGTGAGGCATTTTAAACAAAGAAACACGAGGGAAACCATATATCAAATTGCAGTATCCATTACATTACTCTGTTTCAAAGACCACACAGACTGACAAATAATACTGCTGATATTTAGAGCCTGGATTTCTAAGCGAAATGCTTTTAAATGCTCTTATATGATGTTTGCTTCTTTACAACTCAGAGTTCGTCTGTAAATCCCACCTCACATTCCAAGCTAGCCTATCATACAACCTTATATAGCAAGCTTCCATTTTACTCACATAACCGTCGAACTACTTCTACGAATTTGTCTAAAAATTTGTCATTCCTAACCATCTTACTTAATGTCATCTTTCCTCGAGCGAAAATGTACTCATAATCTATTGCCAAACCAACAACCCCTTAACATTTTAATACAAGTTCACAAAGTATTCATATATAACAGTTGTATTATAGGTTATAATTTATTTGAGACATAATTTCTACATACGGCTTTAGACGTAACTTCAGTTTAACACATCTGTCATTAACAGCAGCATACACCTGTCATTGTTCTTACGTAAACGGTAAAGCCATTGGTATTTCAATAGTTTATAGTGATAAGATTCTGCATCCTGACAACTTACTTCATTCATATAGTTCAATGATGATTCTGCATCAGTCAAGTTGATTAAAGTTTCTATTGTCGCGCGCGCGCGCACACACACACGCACACACACCACTTGAGATAAAGTTTACATTGGAGCACCTGAGATAGGACCCGCCTCGGTAGCGTAGATGGTAGCATGTCTGCCTCACGTACAAGAGGTCCCGAGTTCGAATCTCGGTCAGGGTGAGTTACCTGGATAAGGTTCGCATCGCACCGCAGGTACTGGCAGGATGTGTTAGCCCGAAGATTGTTGCTGTGTGCCCACCCAGGATAGGGTTTAACCACAGATAGGATTATCTTTTCGGGATGGTTTAGGATGGCTGTTTTTGTTTGAGGATGGTGGATTGATTTCGAGGTAGTTTAGTACTCCTCTAGAAGGATAGAATGCTTTCCTTTCGCACCCTGGCGTTGAAGGATTTATTTTGATTTTGAATTTGATTTTTTGTTAATTTTGAGACCAACAACTCTTGGTAGATTATGGGAGCTCAGCTTTTGCTGCTGCTGGAACTGGATAAGGTTTTTTTTTCCCCTGGGTGTTCCCTTATCCTGAAAGACGGATGTCGGGTACCTCTAAGCTCCATGGACCCCAGACTCGTTTGAGCATCATTTCACCCATTCCATTCATCGTCCGATAGGACTTAACGTTGGAGGACGTAAATTACAAAAACAAACAAACACCTGAGATAGGAGACGCACTGTTACTCTTACTCTTGTTCCAGATCGGTAACCATGACAACCACAGGGTAGCAACTCGTTACGGATCTGAGTTAGTAGATGGTCTCAACATGCTGGCCTTACTTCTGCCAGGAACTGCCATCACGTACTACGGCGAAGAGATCGGCATGGAGGACACCGACATTCCTGACGACGAGATTGTAGATGTCTCTGGTCGTGACCCGGAGCGCACGCCCATGCAATGGGACAATTCAACTAATGCAGGTAGGTACTCAAATATAATGTGCCAAGGTTCCATCTTTTGGTCCTGGGAGAGGGAGCGGTGAGGTGAGAAGACCTAGGAGACACAGAAGCACAGGGCTGGCTCCCTACAGGTGAGGTCCCGAGTTTTAATCTCGGTTAGGGTGATAAGGCTTTTTCCAGAGATTTCCATCATCCTGAAATATGAATGTCTGGTAACTCTAAGTTCTAAAGATCCTGGACTCATTAAACATCATTTCGTTCATCGTCCGATATGACTACATTGGAGGACGTATATTAAGAAGCAGAAACTACGCCTGAAGAAAAAAATCATGGCTCTTCTTTCTAATATCCTTCACACTTTTTATGTTTTTATATACAACCATGATTTTAACATAATTTCTTTACTTTTTAGTGCAATTTTGTGGTGGAGGACATACTTTTAACGTTATTGTTTGTTTTATTTCCTTACTGCGTATGTAGCCATATTGAAGAGTTCAGTGCAGCCAAACTATCCTTGTTTCTCCACTGAACGCAATGCTGCCAACAGTCTTACTTGTCCCTAATTTACACTAGCAAACTAACACAAAGTAGTACCTAAATAAACTTAACATTAGTGTTAGCGCTGTGACAATTTTTAGGCCACATTTGTTAACGTCGATTTTTAACATCTTTTGGTAAAATCGGGCAAATTCGTGGCAGTGGTCGAACCAGTCCGCGAGCTCCTACATTTTACTGATTTCTCGAGCCATTTTACGATTTTCAACAACGTACTGAACGAATCTTAAATATTTGAAGAACAAACAGACTTCACTTCTAACAGTACAATAGGTAGAAACGTAGAGTCAGACTGAAAAATTCAATGCCATAGCCGGGATTTGAACCACGGATCTTCTGGTTTCCGTCCAGCCGCACTACCATTGTGCTACCATGGCCAACGTGCCGATATGACATTAAAGTCTCCAACTGACTCGTATTTTCCCGGTAAACCACTTAGGAGTTCTCATAAACACATGAGACAACTACCTTAATGGCGACTTACTACATGTAAGTACTTTAAGGCCCGGGCTTTATAGTTAACCACTATTAGGTTAATTAATGGAAATTAATTATTCTTTCACACTGGCCGTGTGTAGGCTAAATTGTGGAAACGTAGAGTCAGACTGAAAAATTCAATGCCATAGCCGGGATTTGAACCACGGATCTTCTGGTTTCCGTCCAGCCGCACTACCATTGTGCTACCATGGCCAACGTGCCGATATGACATTAAAGTCTCCAACTGACTCGTATTTTCCCGGTAAACCACTTAGGAGTTCTCATAAACACATGAGACAACTACCTTAATGGCGACTTACTACATGTAAGTACTTTAAGGCCCGGGCTTTATAGTTAACCACTATTAGGTTAATTAATGGAAATTAATTATTCTTTCACACTGGCCGTGTGTAGGCTAAATTGTGGAAACGTAGAGTCAGACTGAAAAATTCAATGCCATAGCCGGGATTTGAACCACGGATCTTCTGGTTTCCGTCCAGCCGCACTACCATTGTGCTACCATGGCCAACGTGCCGATATGACATTAAAGTCTCCAACTGACTCGTATTTTCCCGGTAAACCACTTAGGAGTTCTCATAAACACATGAGACAACTACCTTAATGGCGACTTACTACATGTAAGTACTTTAAGGCCCGGGCTTTATAGTTAACCACTATTAGGTTAATTAATGGAAATTAATTATTCTTTCACACTGGCCGTGTGTAGGCTAAATTGTGGAAACGTAGAGTCAGACTGAAAAATTCAATGCCATAGCCGGGATTTGAACCACGGATCTTCTGGTTTCCGTCCAGCCGCACTACCATTGTGCTACCATGGCCAACGTGCCGATATGACATTAAAGTCTCCAACTGACTCGTATTTTCCCGGTAAACCACTTAGGAGTTCTCATAAACACATGAGACAACTACCTTAATGGCGACTTACTACATGTAAGTACTTTAAGGCCCGGGCTTTATAGTTAACCACTATTAGGTTAATTAATGGAAATTAATTATTCTTTCACACTGGCCGTGTGTAGGCTAAATTGTGGAAACGTAGAGTCAGACTGAAAAATTCAATGCCATAGCCGGGATTTGAACCACGGATCTTCTGGTTTCCGTCCAGCCGCACTACCATTGTGCTACCATGGCCAACGTGCCGATATGACATTAAAGTCTCCAACTGACTCGTATTTTCCCGGTAAACCACTTAGGAGTTCTCATAAACACATGAGACAACTACCTTAATGGCGACTTACTACATGTAAGTACTTTAAGGCCCGGGCTTTGTAGTTAACCACTATTAGGTTAATTAATGGAAATTAATTATTCTTTCACACTGGCCGTGTGTAGGCTAAATTGTGGAAACGTAGAGTCAGACTGAAAAATTCAATGCCATAGCCGGGATTTGAACCACGGATCTTCTGGTTTCCGTCCAGCCGCACTACCATTGTGCTACCATGGCCAACGTGCCGATATGACATTAAAGTCTCCAACTGACTCGTATTTTCCCGGTAAACCACTTAGGAGTTCTCATAAACACATGAGACAACTACCTTAATGGCGACTTACTACATGTAAGTACTTTAAGGCCCGGGCTTTATAGTTAACCACTATTAGGTTAATTAATGGAAATTAATTATTCTTTCACACTGGCCGTGTGTAGGCTAAATTGTGGAAACGTAGAGTCAGACTGAAAAATTCAATGCCATAGCCGGGATTTGAACCACGGATCTTCTGGTTTCCGTCCAGCCGCACTACCATTGTGCTACCATGGCCAACGTGCCGATATGACATTAAAGTCTCCAACTGACTCGTATTTTCCCGGTAAACCACTTAGGAGTTCTCTTTAAGCCCGGGCCTTAAAGTACTTACATGTAGTAAGTCGCCATTAAGGTAGTTGTCTCATGTGTTTATGAGAACTCCTAAGTGGTTTACCGGGAAAATACGAGTCAGTTGGAGACTTTAATGTCATATCGGCACGTTGGCCATGGTAGCACAATGGTAGTGCGGCTGGACGGAAACCAGAAGATCCGTGGTTCAAATCCCGGCTATGGCATTGAATTTTTCAGTCTGACTCTACGTTTCCACAATTTAGCCTACACACGGCCAGTGTGAAAGAATAATTAATTTCCATTAATTAACCTAATAGTGGTTAACTATAAAGCCCGGGCCTTAAAGTACTTACATGTAGTAAGTCGCCATTAAGGTAGTTGTCTCATGTGTTTATGAGAACTCCTAAGTGGTTTACCGGGAAAATACGAGTCAGTTGGAGACTTTAATGTCATATCGGCACGTTGGCCATGGTAGCACAATGGTAGTGCGGCTGGACGGAAACCAGAAGATCCGTGGTTCAAATCCCGGCTATGGCATTGAATTTTTCAGTCTGACTCTACGTTTCCACAATTTAGCCTACACACGGCCAGTGTGAAAGAATAATTAATTTCCATTAATTAACCTAATAGTGGTTAACTATAAAGCCCGGGCCTTAAAGTACTTACATGTAGTAAGTCGCCATTAAGGTAGTTGTCTCATGTGTTTATGAGAACTCCTAAGTGGTTTACCGGGAAAATACGAGTCAGTTGGAGACTTTAATGTCATATCGGCACGTTGGCCATGGTAGCACAATGGTAGTGCGGCTGGACGGAAACCAGAAGATCCGTGGTTCAAATCCCGGCTATGGCATTGAATTTTTCAGTCTGACTCTACGTTTCCACAATTTAGCCTACACACGGCCAGTGTGAAAGAATAATTAATTTCCATTAATTAACCTAATAGTGGTTAACTATAAAGCCCGGGCCTTAAAGTACTTACATGTAGTAAGTCGCCATTAAGGTAGTTGTCTCATGTGTTTATGAGAACTCCTAAGTGGTTTACCGGGAAAATACGAGTCAGTTGGAGACTTTAATGTCATATCGGCACGTTGGCCATGGTAGCACAATGGTAGTGCGGCTGGACGGAAACCAGAAGATCCGTGGTTCAAATCCCGGCTATGGCATTGAATTTTTCAGTCTGACTCTACGTTTCCACAATTTAGCCTACACACGGCCAGTGTGAAAGAATAATTAATTTCCATTAATTAACCTAATAGTGGTTAACTATAAAGCCCGGGCCTTAAAGTACTTACATGTAGTAAGTCGCCATTAAGGTAGTTGTCTCATGTGTTTATGAGAACTCCTAAGTGGTTTACCGGGAAAATACGAGTCAGTTGGAGACTTTAATGTCATATCGGCACGTTGGCCATGGTAGCACAATGGTAGTGCGGCTGGACGGAAACCAGAAGATCCGTGGTTCAAATCCCGGCTATGGCATTGAATTTTTCAGTCTGACTCTACGTTTCCACAATTTAGCCTACACACGGCCAGTGTGAAAGAATAATTAATTTCCATTAATTAACCTAATAGTGGTTAACTATAAAGCCCGGGCCTTAAAGTACTTACATGTAGTAAGTCGCCATTAAGGTAGTTGTCTCATGTGTTTATGAGAACTCCTAAGTGGTTTACCGGGAAAATACGAGTCAGTTGGAGACTTTAATGTCATATCGGCACGTTGGCCATGGTAGCACAATGGTAGTGCGGCTGGACGGAAACCAGAAGATCCGTGGTTCAAATCCCGGCTATGGCATTGAATTTTTCAGTCTGACTCTACGTTTCCACAATTTAGCCTACACACGGCCAGTGTGAAAGAATAATTAATTTCCAGTACAATAGGTACTTTTGCTGGTCAGCAAGCTCACTTTTGTAAAGCAATAAAACCTGAGAGGAAACATGGTCAGCAGGCACGTATTTAGAGGTCAATTTCCGGGAGGGTTCAAAAATCTACGTTGAATTATTTGCTTTTAATAAATAATTAATCAGCGATTCGCTTTTATCATGTTAGTAAAAAATAAAAACACTAGTACTACATCATATTCACATGACTTTCTCCAGCTAAGCTTCTACAAATTGTTCTTAGAAAAGTTTGTTTTTGTCTTGTTTCTTTGGATAAAGTCTGTAGAAAGGTCTTGAACATTGCAAATTTTTTGCTCTTATATCTGAGATAAAGTGATATAAGCAGTAATCAGATACTTAAAAAGCGAACCACTGATTGATGCATTTAAAGTATTGGTTCTCCTTGAATGAAAAAGGGAATAGGAACTTTAAAAATTACATACCTTTGAGTAAGTATGTGGAAATTCTAATAAACAAATTATAATATATCGGAATTGGTTAACTTTGCAATACATTATTGTAATTGACATTATTTGTGTATTTTAACGAGTTCTACAGCTGCTGTGCAGTAACTTTTCGTTTATCTCTTAAATAGCTTCATATCTGCCTAAAAGTGAATAGAGACGTTAAGATGAGAATAAGCTTTTTAGATTCATTTTAATCTAAGTTTTATTTAAAATATTTATTAAAAGTTTGAAATGATAATTCATTTGGGGGTCCGGACCCCTTGGACGCCCCCCTTAAATACGCCCCCTGATGGTCAGTATTTTCCAAAACTGATGCGCGCTAATCGCATCCACATGTCCTTTTGCACCGGTGTAGGACAGTCTGGGACATTTTTACAGAGTTTGGCTACAAGTGTTACACATCTTTCTCGTGTTGGCTGCAACACGAGGACTGCAGGTTGTCTGCTTGCGCATGCGTATTCGTGCATCGTTGGACTTAGATAATATTCTCGCGTCCCATAAAAGAAAGTTTTACCAAATTCATGTTTCCAAAATATCCAATAATAACACGAGGGGCACTATTTTGGGCCTTGGCAATCCTGAATGTTGTAGGTTCCATCTGACGTTTCCAATGGAATGTTTGATATTGTTGACCATAATCTATTTTACACGTTTTGTCAATAGAGTTTCATTTGTTTTGTTTACATTAGCTTGAAAATTGTGTCTCAACAAAAACATGGAATTAACTCATGAAGATGTTCGTGCAATGGTATTGTCGCGAACCCGTATCTACGAACGCGCGGCTTGTTTATACAAAAGGAACTGATAGGCGGGCAGTGTGAAAACCAAGAGCCGGCAGACAAGACAAAATGCAGATAAAGGTCTGCCGAAACAAACTGAGATAAATGGACATTTCTAGTTACTTCTGGACTGATAGAGATAATTCGGTTTCTGGTTTGGTTTAGAAATTATTAGGAGATATATAGGCGATTGTGACACACCAGCCGGACAGTTGTAAACAGAGCGAGTTGCAAGTTGTGAAACGAGAGACAGCTGGAAGTGTTATTGTAACGAGAGCTAATGATGTAGTGTGCTGTCACTGTTTGTTATTGTCATCGACCTTGGAAGACTGTGTACATGTGATGTGATGTTGTTACGTGAGAATTGAACAGAGTATCTCTACGAAAATAAAGGAGACTTTTAATTTCTGCAACTCGGCCTTTTAATTCTACGAACCCACAAAGTGACAATATATTATGACTTTCGACGAGGATTATCAAGACAAGAGAGCATCGATCAACTAACTTCCACATTTGGCGACGAAGCTCCATCCTTTGTCACTGTGAAACGCTATTATAACGAATTTAATCGTGACCGCCGTTCGCTCAATGATGAAGTTCGTGAAGGTCTTCCAAAATCAGTTGTTGTGCCAGAAAACACTGATGCTGTGCAAAAACTAATAATGCAAGACCGTCATGTGGAATATTGTGAGATTGAGGCAACCCTAGGCATTAGTTCCACCAGGATATATAGAATACTGCATGATTATTTAGTCGTGTAAAAGGTTTGCTCTCGGTGGATCTCACATAATTTGACACAATCTCAAAAAGATGCTCGTGTCGATTGCTGTACAAAAATGATGGTGCCTCAGAAGATGTATATACGATTGTAACAATTGACGAATCATGGATCTATGCATATGAGCCGGAACGTAAACAGCAGTCGACTGTTTGGGTGTTTTAAGATGAAGCAAATCCAACAAAAGTTGTTTGGACTCGAAGCACTTCGTAGCAAACTGACCATGTGACAACATTTCCTTTGGAGGAGCGTAAAACGTTCAATGCCGAATAGTGCACAACCATTTGTTCACCGGAAGTGTTCAGTGAAGTAAGGAAAACCAACAAGAACCGTAGGATCGTTCTTCATTAAGCAAATGCGAGCGCACACACATCTCGTTTAACAACAGAGTATTTGAAGGCTCAAAAACCGAATTGATGGGTCATCCACCATACAGTCCTGATTTGGTAGTCAATGACTTCTTTTTGTTCCCGAACATCAAGAAGACATCGTGGACAACGATTTTAGTCGGCAGAAGAAGCCGCTGATGCCTTCAAAAACTATGCTAGGTGTCTCAAGAAGACTGGAATAAATGCTTTGACAAATGGTTGAAACGAATGCAAAAGTGTTGTGATCTTAAGGGGGAATATTTTGAAAAACAATAAAGCATTTAATCGTGTTGCTGGATTTCAGTTCAGCTCCTCTTGGAAACCAGCCTTAAAATGGAAATCCGTCGACTTAAGAAGCACAGATCTACACAGCTTGATCATCAAGTTAACTAGACCGCAAACAAGATGCAGTTGGAGGCGTGGCTTTCCCCAGTTACCGTCATTTCAGGTTGCCTCTCCTCCATCGCGCGGGCTGCACTGTTCAACTGTTTCACTCGTTTGTGCATTCACTGTTACGTTCACTCTTTGCATGTTCTGCCGAATCACTGCTTAGTTCCTCAGAAGCGTAGATGGTAGTGTATCTGCCTCACGTTCAAGAGGTCTCGAGTTCGAATCTCAGTCAGGGTGAGTTACCTGGATAAGGTTTTTCCTGGGTTTTCCCTTATCCTTCAAGACGAATGTCGGGTAATTCTAAGCTCCATGGACCCCGGACTCATTTGAGCATCATTTCACCCAATTCATTCACCGTCTTCATTCTTAATCATTGCAGGTCGAACTGTTTCTTGATGACTGAGTTTGCTATTTTACTTAATTTGATTGTATACTCTAACGTCCACTCGTCACTATTACGAATACCGAGTAACTCTTTTTTGAAGGTTTTTAACTTTCCTTTACAATTATATTCGCCGCAAAAATTTTTTCACTGTCATGAAACCAGATTGAGGAACATATATCTATCTCAAGATTATTGATTTTCCGTAACTGTCTTTACTCTATTAATTTTGTGATTGGCCGATGCACGGCTACGTCACCGCATTACGTAATACAATTATTACTACGGTCAATCACAAAATTACACATATATTTGTTTTTAATATTGTCATTACATGGCCTACTAAGTCATATCAGAAAACAATATTCATATAAAAACTTCTAACTAAAACATATCGTTACAAGGGTCGTCACAAAAGAGCATTCCGGTGAAATCTGGGTGTCCAAATGTTTGGGGTGGAAGTAAGTAGTAGAGAAATCATTAGTAAACAGAAGCTCTGGTAAATAATGTAGTTACAATTGTTTCAGGTTTCTCCGCGGGTAACAAAACGTGGCTGAGGGTGAATGACAACTACAAAGAACTAAACGTAAAAAACCAATTGGCTTCGGACAAGAGTCACCTCGCTGTCTACAAGAGTTTGGTCCAACTGAGAAATTCGTCAGAAGTCATTCAAAACGGCAACACTTCCACTAGTGTACTGTCCAAAAATGTATTCTCCTTCGAAAGGTGAGTTTATTTGTTACTTACAGTTTGCAATAATATATTTTTCTGCCTCACGTTCAAGAGATCCCGAGTTCAAATCTCGGTCAGGGTGAGTTACCTGGATAAGGTTTACCCGTGGTTTTCTCTTATCCTGACACACCAATGTCGGGTAACTCTAAGCTTCATGTACCCCGGACTCATTGGAGAATCATTTCACCCATTCTATAAAAATGCAACATATATACATTTAAATAATGTTTATAATGGACCTCCAGTATATATGTGGAACCCAGAGAATTACATAAAATAATTGATAAAAAGTCGTACGCATGCTGAGGTCAACCAAAGCAGGAAGGCGAATCTACAAGTGCTGAATTCTGATTGGTTCTCCAGCATTTGGAAAATTTTTTAGGTGTGCGTCCCCCACTTTTTTGTTAGGAATACGGCCCTGTATATATATGAGACATGTTTTTTTAGTCAGTACCGTTTTGCGATTCCGCTGCCGCAGCGCTACGGTCGACCTTCCGCGCATGCGCGCTGGTTACCTACATCTCTTGTCTACTCACTGACGTCATTAGAGTCTGATTCTTCATTGTATACGTTGGTTACTGAGTGTTTAAGATGCCTCCGACAATCATGAGTCCCGCCGATTGTGAAGTACGGGCTGTTATACGATTTCTTAGTGCTAAAGGCGTAAAACCGATCGATATTCATCGTGAGATCTGTGAAGTTTACGGACAAAACATTATGATTGATGGACTGGTAAGGAAATGGGTGAGAGCATTTAAAGATGGTCGCACAAATGTGCATGGTGAAGAACAGAGTGCGCGTCCTTCGATCGTTACTGCAGATTTGGTGCAGAAAGTGGACGAAAAGGTGAGAGAAAACAGACGCTTTACAATTTCATCATTGTGTGACTATTTTCCTCAATATTCTCGTAGTGTTTTGTATCGCATTGTGACCGAGAACTTGAAGTACCGGAAATTGTGTTCACGTCGGGTTCCGAAAATGTTGGCGGATTTGCACAAAACCCAACGTTTAGGCAGTGCATTGACTTTCCTTGAGCCGTACCACAATGAACGTGAAGATTTTTTAGACCAAATTGTTACTGGTGACGAAACATGGGTGGCCTACGTCACAACAGAATCGAAACATGGAATGGCGACATTCATCATAACCCACAAAAGTGAAGTTTAAGCGAACAATTTCTGCCCGGAATATCATATGCACAGCTTTTTGGGACAGAAAAGGAGTATTGCTAGTGGAGTTTCTGCCTCGTAATGAGACAGTCAATGCAGCGTCTTATTGTGAGACATTGAACAATCTGTGCCGTGCAATCCAGAACAAAAGACGTGGCAAGTTGAGTAAGAGTATCGTTTTGCTGCATGAAAATGCCCGTCCACATGTGGCTAATCAGACCAAAGATCACATCAAATCTTTTCAATGGGAAACTCTAGATCATCCTCCATACAGCCCTGATCTGGCGCCCAGCGACTACCATTTGTTCCTGCACTTGAAGAAACATCTGGGCGGTGAGCGTCTTCAAGACGATAACGAAGTCAAAACAGATGTGATACAGTGGTTAACACGTCAGGCGGCATGTGTTGTAAGGGGTGTTGTAAGGGGTATGTCGTGTGCTTCATAAGGAGAGTGAATGAAGCGACTCACTACCTCTTCTATATCTGCTACCTGTTCAGCATCTGGGGACTCAGCAGGATGAAAGGTGGAGGCCAGGTGTTCGGCAAGTAGTTATGACAAGTGCCTCAGTATTCACGGAAATTATGTAGAAAAGTAGATTAAGGTACAGGCTTTCATGTAAAAATAAAATTATTGCGATATCTATGCACGTCTTTTTTAAATTCTAAAACGGTAATGACTTAAAAAACATGACTCGTATATATAGTGACTTTGTGGGTTCGTAGAATTAAAAGTCCAATTTGCAGAAATTCTAAATGTTCTATATTTTTGTAGAAATACACTCTCAGTAGGAGGTTACAGCAAAATTACGTCACCTACACAAAATCAATCTACCAAGGTCGATGACCACACAAACATTGTTCTGATTACATCAGCTCTCGTTACAACAACACTCTACAGCTGTTTACTTCTTACTGTGTTTGCTGTAATTTACGACTGACTCTTGGCGCACCGTCGCTTCCTTAAATACCTCATCTGATAATACCAGACTGTTCCAGAACAATCAGGAAACCGAATAAACTCTACCAAGCAAGATGTCACCAGAAATTTCCATTTATATCATTTTGTTTGTTTCGGCAGAACTTATCTGCGTGCTATCTTTATCAGTTCCATCGTGTAAAGAAGCCGTGTTATCGCTCCGCGCGAACCTTTTATGCGCGTCGCCGTGACTCTTTAGACAGATGCCGTTAAAATGAAATATGTAGTGCTTATCGCCCACTTTTACTACATATGGCACCGCAGGCGGTGACACTGATTATACATGAGATGAAGATGGAGCACCGGTGGAATGAGATGGCGGGGGAAACCGGAGGTACCGGAGAAAACCCGCCCAGCGCCGTGTTGTCCAGCACAAATATCACTTTGCGGTCGCCTGGGATCGAACCCGGGCCGCCTTGGTGAGAGCCAAGCGGTCTAACCACTGGCCCACGGCGCGGCCACCAGATGGCGTTAAAAGCCAGGCTTTGGATAACCCGAGTAGTGTTAAAGATAGATATCATCTCGGTCAGGGTGAGTTACCTGGGTAAGGTTTTTTCCAGGGTTTTCCCTTATCCTGAAAGACGAATGTCGGGTAACTCTAAGCTCTATGGATCCTGGTCTCATTTGAGCGTCATTTCACCCATTCCATTCATCGTCCGATATGACTTCTGCAAATGAGGCCGTTTTTCCGCAAGTTCTGCCTTCAGCTTGTCAAGTAATGACGCGTAGTATGCTCCTGTAATGGTTTTCCCTTTTTGAAGATAATCGATTTAAATAACTGCATGACTATCCCCAAAAAATAGTCGCCGTCATTTTCCCAGCCCAAAAAAATAGTTTTTGCTCTGTTTGTGGCGGGTTGCCCCTTTGCAGTCCACTGTTTGGACCGTATCTTTGTTCAGGCGTTTAATGGTATATCAAAATTTCATCTGCACTAATTCTTTTTAGTTCCATTTATACCCCGCCTTTAACTGTAATGGTCATTTCGGCGGCCGTCCTGCTTTGGAGACATATCGAAGGTGTTAACTTGTTCGGTTGGTTTTAATAATTACATCACGCACACATTCGCGCTCTCATTCATACTTCCAGACTCTGCGGAAGATGAGGAATTATCTTGGACGAAGAAAATCCCCACCCCCACCGCCGGGAATCGAACCCGGGACCCCTAGCACGGCAGGCAGTTGCTCTACCGACTGAGCTACGGGGCCAGCCTCTACAGTAATTAATCGGCGCCAAAACTCGGATTTATTGCTCCTAAACTGCGCCAAAAGAGCGTTGGAAATGTTCATTCGAAGACTTTTTGGTCTAACGTGAGCAAGCGCGGCACCCAACGTGAGGACAGCTTTCTCATGTCTAAATGTTGATTTAATATGTGACAAACACGTTCTTTTGACATGTTCATAGCCTCTGCTATCTCTCTCACTTTAATTCAGCGGTCGTCTAGCACCATTTGTTGAACTTTGGCGATGTTTTTGTCAGTAGTTAGAGTTTTGGACGTCCCTAACTTTCATCGCCTCCCAAGCTCTTACGTCACGTTTAAATTCAGCTGTCCAAAATTTCACTGTGGTAAATGATAGTGCAGAGTCCCCATACACAGAAACCAACTCATCTTTGATTTGCGTAGGCGTATTGCCTTTCAAAAACAAATATTGTAACTTTGTGGGTTCGTGAAATAAAAATTCCAAGTTGGAACACTTGCCGATTACATAGAATTACTTAGCGCACACAATTACAATTCACCAGTTCGTCTGTCACAGGTCCATTCCATGCTCACAGTTACGTACAACTCCTCTGATACACGTACACAGTCTTCCAGTCCGTTCGCTCACTCGGCGCTCCTCACGCTGCTCGCCAAGAACTCTACTGACTCGCCAACTGCAGCCCCTTTTTATAGGAATATCGCTGTTTCTCGAAGTCTCGCGTTTCAGTGAATCACCCCGAAGGTTCCCGACATCAGGGGGAGGGGAAACAGACGGCCCGTGGTGTTTTTCCAGCCATCCCTTCGTTAACGCTATAAGACAAATGGGTAGGCGTGAGCGAATGCCTCCAGGCCCTCACACAGCCGCCAGTTGATCGCGCCTTCCGATAATTGGGTGACAATACTTAATGACAGCTTGACACTCGATTTTGTCAATTTTCATAAAAGCACTCAGATCAGCTCACTCAAACGACTGTTACAGAACAATTCAGCGTCCAAAATGGCTGAAACTTTGGTGAGTAACTGTCAACAAATGAACAACGAAATTCACTATCATTTATTTACTAGTGATGTGATCTTCATGTTGAGGTCGGAAACTTTTCAGACCACTCTCGTAATATGTTGCTGGCAGTGCTTCCATGGTTAATTTTTGATGGACTGTTTCAGATATAAGGAAGACGACAAGACTTCCTACTTGGTGGTAATAAACCTTGGTGATGCGGAAGTCCAAGCAAAGCTTCCAGAAAGGCTGGAAGATGAACGCCACACTTACACCGTGTATACGGCTAGTGTAAACTCAAATCGCACATCTGGGTAAGTTAGCAATCTCCAATCATTACTGAATTACAAACAAAATTTTGATATTGATATTTTATTGCAAATACATACTTTTAGGTCGCTTTAATTGAAAGTGAACGTTTTAAAACAACAAATAAAAATCAAAAGTTGAATAACTTTCAAACTTTCTATTTAAGTAGAGCATCATCTTCAAAATATACTTACAGGAACAGGAAAATTCAATGGTTAACTTTTCTATACTTTTATTACTTTAAAATGCCCGTGAATATTTTCATTAAAATAGCTCACATTCCAGATATTTGCTTGACACTTGGTAGTGTCAAAATAACAATTTCCATGAAGAATTTCAATGCAATATATGTTAGTGTTTCCTTGTACAGGCACGTATTTAGAGGTCAGTTTCCGTGGGGTCCCAAAATTTCTAGGTTGAATTATTTGCTTTTAGTAAATAATTAATCAGGAATTTGGTTCTATCATGTTAGTAAAAAAATAGAAGTACATGAAATATATTAATTACTTTCTCCACCCAAGCTTCTACAAATTGTTCTTAGAAAAATTTGCTTTTGTCTTGTTTATTTGAATAAAGTGCGTAGAAAGGCCTTGCGCACTGCACAGTTTTTGTTCTTATACCTGAGATAAAGTGATTTATTTTAGAAGTTAAAAATGACATACCTTTCTGTAAGTATGTGGGAATTATAATCAACAAATTATCAAATATTGGAATTGGTTAACTTTGCAATACATTATTGTATTTTAACGAGTTCTACATCTGCTGTGCAGTAACTTTTCGTTTATCCTTTAAATAACTTCATGTCTGCCTGACTGTGAATAGAGACATTAAGATGAGAAGCTTGAATAAACCTCTTCGATTTATTTTAAACTAAGTTTTATTTCAAATATTTATTAAAAGCTTGAAATGATAATTCATTTGGGACCGCCTGGACCCACACTTAAATACGTCCCTGGCTGTGTAATCTATCATATTGAAACGTTTATCACTTATATATCTGTCTCTTATAATTCAGAAACCGTAATCAAATCATAAATAAAGTTAATCATTTTTGCTCATAATCCAATTTTTTTCAAAAATGTTCACGCATTTTATTCTTTAGGTGCCGTTTTTTCCTAAACTGCTAACATAACACATTTCAAACTTTGTAATCACTTTACAAACAAGCTAAAAGGATATATTCTGAAAAATTAAGACATTTTAATCAATAATAGCGATTTTAAAAATAAATAATGATGTATTCCTTATTTATTTCTATATATGAGAATATTTTTAGGAACTTTTTGAAAGTGTAACATATGAAGCTCTTACCAGATGTTTAGAACAGTATAGTCTTCATATGCATAAAAAATTCAAAGCTCTATTATACGAGGTTTGTTCAATAAAGAATGATCATAATTTTTTACGGTCATAATTTTTCGCACTACAATTCAATCTTATTATATTCTGTTAGCTTAATGTGAAACAAACACGACGTAGTAGTTTCATTGTTGGTACTCCTGGTTCCCGCCTGTGAGAACCAGGCAAGTTCAGACATGTTCAGCATCGCCTACCGCTGCAATGGAGGTAACACGCAGTTAAAGTTGAGGTTAGGGGAAGATCCGGAGTTTCTTTCAAACGTAATCACTGCTGATGAAACTTGGCTACATCATTTTGATGCTGAGGGCAAACAGCAAAGCTCAGTGTGGAAATCTCCTTCATCACCAACCTCCTAAAAGAGCAAAAGTGGTTGCTTCTGCTGGGAAAATCATGGTCATCTCATTCTTTGATATTCATGGAATGGTTTATCAGCATGTTGTACCTGCACACACATCAGTAACGAGAGCTGATGTAAACAGATGTAATCAGAACGCTCTATGTGTGGTCCTCGACGTTGGTAGATTGTGTATGTGATGTAATACTGCTACCGTGAGTGTATTTCTACGCAAATAAAGAACATTTAGAATCTCGGCAAATTGGGCTTTTAGTTCTACGAACTGATAGATACCTTTTTTCCTCGGTTCTCGTCTTCCTTCCCCGAAGATGGAACAAGTTGTGCCTTTCTTAATGAACCGCCAGCTCAGTTGTGTGTTCCTCACTGCAGCTGCGTGTGACTTTCACCTCTCGAAGCCTGTCTTTATTGACACCAAAATTCCTTTGTCCATTGTGATTATTAGCCTCGGCCATGCCATTATTAAGGATCCGAACAATGCCTTCTCAAACGGAGTCTAGTGTTATCCAGTTATAATACCTGCTAAGAACCCGCTTTCTCCCATCACTTTGTTAAACTACTCACCCCAACTGCACCTGCTCGCGTTTTAACAAATATGCCATGTTCCTTTGAAATCCATTACTCATTGCATCTGCGGCATCATCCAGTGCCATTATGTTGCAAAACCAAAAAATTTTTGGGTTCTTGTTGTTGAAATTTGGAGCTATGAGTTCTCTTCTCTTCTCTTCGACTCACCTCTTGAAGTTACTAAATGTAACTAAATGTAACATTTTCTTCTCCCGACCGACACTAACACGTCTGTCCTCTTGAAGAACGATCTAGCAAGTAAGTTTCCTCGACTTCGCGATTCAGTTCGAACCTAATTCTGCTCCCCACTCTCAATTATCACATGACCAAAAGAGCTCACCCTTCTCTCCATTTTTCAAATCTTACTTTACTATTGGTTTCTGATTTATTTCGATTTAGTTTTCATTGGTTTCCAAAACTCATTTAACTCATTTACTTAACGCCTATCCTGAGTTCGGACACGCCTACCCTGGGCTCTTTGTAACGGTATACATCGTTATCACATCAGTAAACTAAGACCTTCTGGCCTTCATGCTTCATCTCACCCTGAAAGCCTTTTTGTCTCCATGCATTCCTTGGTACTAGCGATCTATAGTTCTAAGACGTTCAACTCTTTCTGACACAAAGAAGGTAACGGTCCTCTTTCCTGTCGCTTACAGCGTGTAGATTTTTACTAGAGTATTTTCTCTATCTTGCCTTGATGCTGACATGCCTGCTATATTAAATTATGTTCTTTACTCCTCATTCTTTAAATAAACCGCTATTTTATTCATCATCCTAACCATTCTAATTTCATATTAATATAATAAGATTTGTGTATATATATATTGGTTTATCAAAGCATTTTTATTAATTAATATTCCTTTCCTCAGTATCGAGATTTCTATTAATTCGTTGATTACTAGTCGCTGTCTGATACTGAATGCGGTTACACATCCCTTAATTTCGGTATCAGGCAGTTTCCTCTGTTTTTTTCTTATCCTGGATATGCATAGAGAAAGGAATTTCAAAGCTATTTCATAGCGACTGTCAATTAAAAGATTTGACTATCACTTAAGCCCTGTGATTGTCCTAATCTCATTGTACCTACAAACAAACGCGCAACAAAATAATTTCTACTGTAAACCTGTTGTACTTACGTGCAGTCTAACCACTTTATTTTGATTAACGTGAAATAAGTTACAGTTTGTAACAAAGTGGACATAGAAGGTAATGCCATCATGTTGACTCAATGTATCGAAAACCTTAGCCTATATACGGCTAGTGTGAGGAAATTATTAATTTCCATTAATTAACTAAAATAATAAGAGTTAAATGATGAAGCCTACTTACGATAGTATGTCGCCACAAACGGTGTATCTCAAATGCGAGAGCCCCTAGTGGTCTACCGGGGAAATATACGAGTCAAATGGAGAATTTAATGTCAGGACGGCATGTTGGTCATGGTAGCTCAATGGGTTAGAGCGACTGGACGAAAACCAGGAGATCTGTGGTTCAAATCCCGGCCATGGCATTGAATTTTTCATGTTGACTATCAAAACCCTTAGCCTATATACGGCTAGTGTAAGGAAATTATTAATTTCCATCAATTAATTAAAATAATACCATGTTTGTTTTTTCTTTGCAGGGACAAGGTGACGTTTCCTGTACAACTGGAATCAAAGGAGGCCCTGGTTTTTGAAGTAAAAAGCAAAGGTGCACGTGCAATATCCGCTGGAATATTCCTTACAATAGCCGCCTCTCTAGCTGCCCACATATTCAACCATTAGCGAATATACTCATCTCTGGACTTGTAATTTATTGAACCGATGTGGTATGTGAGGCGCTTGCTTGACCTTGTGACAGGATACTCATGAGTTCATGATCTACTGGAATACGACTCGTCCTACACGCTTAGGTAGTTCAGATCTCAGCAAATGAAGAACATTGGACTATAGGATTCATCTAGGTTTGCCTCCGCTAAGACCGTTCCAAGTGTTGATGACAAAGTTTTTAATGAATCGAGAACTCTAAGCAAATACCTAAGGTTGGAAATAATGAACTGAAGCTAATACCAGATTTAGTTCTAATGGCTTTCTTCGAAATACCAATAAAATTAAGCTTTGTTTGTATTAAGAAAACTGATTATAACAATTTGTATAGTAGTATTATTATTATTTTTATTTATTATAAATTCATTTCGGAACATCATAAACCTTATGTTTGTACTAAGCTGTCCAGTGAATTGCTTTTATTAACAAGTCTAGACACAGGGAATATCGCATGTGGTTTGAGAGGTCGTGCTTTCGACTCACATGGCCGATGTACCTGACCTATGGATTTTTGAGTGGTTTCCCTCACTAGACCAATACTCGGAAGGAATGCCATCTCTCCATTTTCCCTCACTTCTCATTTTACCTCACCTTCCTTGCTGGTTGGCTCTTTCAGGCTTTTATGTGTCGGTGTTGCATGCCTATCTGTAAATCGTATTCCTCCAGATTGAGGTAGATCTTCGGGTCTCTCAGGGGCAGGTTAGGGACCTGCTCGTATTTTCTCAGGTCCGGCCACCCCTAGCATTCCTGTCAACTCAACCCTCCCTCTATGGGGCGAACCTTTAAGAACAAGTTTACCAAAGAACTTCCATGCAGTTCCCACTCCAAACTTATCACAGAATTTCGGTCATAATGGCTAATACCTCACGCCTGGTCATATGTAATGAAGATAATTTGTAGATACAGGAATAAATTAAATTGTATAAGGGTTGAGTAAAACGATTAATGACTTTATAATACGAGGGCTGTTCCATAAAGAATGATAACTTTTTTTTTTGTTTTATGTTTGCCAACGTACCTTTGCTCATCCTCATAATTTTGATGATCCTTCTCAAAATAGTCTCCCCTGAATGCGATGCACTTGTCCCAGCGTTTCTGCCATTCTTCAAAGACATGCTGGAAACCATTTTTGACAGATCCTTCAAAATCACCTCTGCAGCCTTCACCACTATTTCTGATGATGGATAATGCCTCCCACGAAGGCGTTTCTTCAAATTAGGGAATAGAAAAAAGTCACATGGGGCTAAATCCGGACTATAGGGACGGTGAGGGATACACGCCACGTTGATTTTTACAAGATATTCAGCAACAACATTGGCAATATGCGGCCGCGAATTATGTGATGCAGCATCCAGCCTGCATCACGGAAATGTAGTCTTTTGCGCCTGATATGGACCTGCAATGTTTCAGGACATCCCTGTAGTATTGTCCAGTTACTGAAGTGTGTGCAGGTACAACATGCTGTTAAACCATTCCATGAATATGAAAGATTGAGATGAACATAACTTTCCCAGCAGAAGCAACCACTTTTGCTTTTTGGGGGGTTGGTGATGAAGGAGATTTCCACACTGACCTTTGCTGTTTGCTCTCAGGATCAAAACGAGGTAGCCAAGTTTCATCAGCAGTGATTACGTTTGAAAGAAACTCCGGATCTTCCTCTAACATCAACTTTAACTGCATGCAGACCTGCATGCAAATGACCTTTTGTTCGGGAATCAACGGTCTTGGAACCTATCAAGCACAAACACGTCTCATGTGTAATGTTTCTGTCACCAACGTGTGGGTGGCACCCAATGAAATGTTCAGTATTTCAGAAAGTGTTCTTAAGGTAATTCGTCGATCCTCTCTCACAATGGCAGCAGCAGTGTTGATGTTTTCTTCCGTAAGAGCAGTAACTGCAGCACCAGGTCCACCTTCCTTTGAAATTAATTGTCTGCGCTCTTTAAACATTTTAAACCACCTTCGAGCTGTGCTGCAGTGAAGAACAGACTCTCCATAGACTTCCTGTAACATTGTATAGGCCTCAACTGAAGATTTGTTGAGACGAAAGCAGAATTTCAAAACCGCATATTGTTCCTCGCGTGTTATCTCCATTGCAGCGGTAGACGATACTCAATATGTCTGCACTTGTCTGGTTCTCACAGGCGGGAAGCAGGAATACCAAAAAGGAAACTACTACGGCGTGTTTTTTTCACATTAAGCTAACAGACTATAATAACATTGAATTTTAGTGCGAAAAATTATGACAGTAAAAATTATGATCATTCTTTATCCAACAGCCCTCCTAGTTGTATAAAATTCACAAGTTACCATTAGAAGTTTTAATCTTAGCAAGACTACTCTGGAACACAGCGTGATTAATGGTTCACAAAAATTCATTCCATACTTCTGGGTGTGAAAGAACTGTCTTAAAATAAGATCTGAAGCTTTCCTGACGACGAATATTTTCGAGATCTTTTCGGGAAACAAGCCAGGTGAAAACACGATTAGATTTCCACGTTTTGGGAGCCTACATCTCTCCCATCATCAGGAGATTTTAATAAATGTTCCAAACACAAATGTATTACTGGACATAACACAAATATAAACAAAGACAAAACACTAACAACACTAGCATCACTGAACAAAAGATTGTTTTCAGTAAATTAAATGCCAGGTCAGAAGATTGCGTAAGTACAGAAAATTAATTGGATCAAAGAAACGTATCTACTTAACTTGATGATCAAGCTGTATAAATCTGCTTCTTAAGTCAACGGATTTCCATGTTTAAGGCCGGTTTCCAAGAGGAGCTGAACTGAAATCCAGCAACACGATTAAGCGTGCTCCTCTCGGAGGAAATGGCCAAACCCTCCTTATCTCTCCACTCCTACAAAGTGTATATAGGACGAACCGGAAGAACCATCGCTACCAGAATAAACGAACATGAACGAAGCATTCATTTAATGCAACCTGAGAAGTCTGGCAGATAACGACCATACAGTCAATTTTCGGGAGACGATCACCTTGACAAAATGCAAGAGTTACTGGGAGCGCAGAGCTAAGGAGGCCTTGATCATCTGAACTGCTTCACTCACCAGATCTAGCCCAAAGCGACTTCTTTTTGTTCCCTTATCTGACAATTGCGCTCGGAGGATAGAGATTTTCGTCAAATGAAGAGGCAATCGCTTTCGTGAACAATTACTTTACAGAGAAAAACGCCAGTACTATTCGTCTTTAAGGATAAGGGAAAACCCCGGATAAAACCTTATCAAGGTAACTCACCCTGATCGAGTTTGGAACTCGGGACCTCTTGAAAATCAGGCAGACACGCTACCATCCTTCAGGATAAGAGAAAACCTCCAGCGTTAAGTCATATCGAACGATGCATGAAATTATGTTGAAATGAGTACAGTGTACATAGAGCTTAGAGTTACCATTCATCTTTCAGGATAAGAGAAAACCTCCAACGTTAAGTCATATCGGACGATGAATAAAATGATGTTCAAATGAGTACAGGGTACATAGAGCTTGGAGTTACCAGACATTCATCTTTCAGGATAACAGAAAACCTCCAACGTTAAGTCATATCAGACGATGAATGAAATGATGTTCAAATGAGTACAGGGTACATAGAGCTTAGAGTTACTAGACATTCACCTTTCGGCATAAGAGAAAACCTCCAACGTTAAGTCATATCAGACGATGAATGAAATGATGTCCAAATAAGTACAGGATACATAGAGCTTAGAGTTACTAAACATTCACCTTTCGGCATAAGAGAAAACCTCCAACGTTAAGTCATATCAGACGATGAATGAAATGATGTACAAATGAGTACAGGATACATAGAGCTTAGAGTTACTAAACATTCACCTTTCGGCATAAGAGAAAACCTCCAACGTTAAGTCATATCGGACGATGGATGAAATGACGTACAAATGAGTACAGGATACATAGAGCTTAGAGTTACTAAACATTCACCTTTCGGCATAAGAGAAAACCTCCAACGTTAAGTCATATCAGACGATGGATGAAATGATGTTCAAATGAGTACAAAGTACATAGAGCTTAGAGTTACCAGACATTCATCTTTCGGCATAAGAGAAAACCTTCAACGTTAAGTCGTATCGGACGATGAGTGAAATGATGTCGAAATAAGTACAGGATACATAGAGCTTAGGGTTATCAGACATTCATCTTTCAGGATAAGGGAAAACCTCCAATGTTAAATCATATCGGATGATGAATGAAATGATGTTCAAATGAGTACAGAGTACATAGAGCTTAGAGTTACCAGACACTCATCTTTCAGGATAACAGAAAACCTCCAACGTTACGTCATATCGGACGATGAATGAAATATTCAAATGAGAACAGGGTACATAGAGCTTAGAGTTACCAGACATTCATCTTTCAGGATAAGAGAAAACCTCCAACGTTAAGTCATATCAGACCATGAATGAAATGTCCAAATGAGTACAGGGCACATAGAGCTTAGAGTTAATAGACATTCATCTTTCAGGATAAGAGAACACCTCCAACGTAAAGTCATATCAGACGATGAATGAAATTATGTTCAAATGAGTACAGGGTACATAGAGCTCAGAGTTACCAGGTATTCATCTCTAAGGATAAGGGAAAACCTCGAAAAACCTTATTTAGATAACCCACCATACAAGAATGGAACTCGGGAACTCTTGAACGTGAGGCAGACACACTATCACCTAAGCTACACAGCTGGGCGTGTCATATAAATGTAGAAATGGATACAGTTTGCTAAATAAGTAATATCCATGAACATACAAATGGGATACAGTTTTATATAGCAATGGGACGTAGGTTAGGTAGTAGACATTCATGTGAGGGGTACTAGGTTCGATACCTGACGCCTACAAATATCGCTTTTCCTATTTTATGCGGTTACACGGATCGAATATTTTACTCAACGGGGCATATCCTCTGCCAGAGAACTATCGCTTTGAACGTAATGTGTGTAGATTCCAGGTTTTGCAATGTCTTCCACTGCGGACGATATTCCAAACGTAGGTAATTGTGATATTGTCGAGTTTGTATTTTTTAAGCAACTGTTATGAGACTTTTTTTATTCGTTTGTTAATCTCGGATAAAACAGTGACCCACAAACCATTCCAGTTTAAGCAACAAGTTGTACAGATAAGAAGCGTTTAGAAATCTTCTGCACTACGAAATACACGATAATTATGTATTTTACTTAAACTATTAAATAAAATAGACATTGCATTTCCAGTTTGGTGTTTTAACGCATATCATAAATTGCTTACAATGCACAGTATTGCTGATATACCGTAATTAATTACAAACCTATTTAAAGAAAGACGAAAGCGTCTTACTCCAGTGCAAACTATTCTTACTAAAACCCATTCTTCTCACTGCTTTAATCTAGAATAAACTTTGATTACACGTTCACATATTACGGTAAATACGGTTTACAGTAGGTTAAGCAATTTTACGTTTAAGCCTTGAGCAACAGTTAAATATTAAGAGCTGCTTGCTACATAATGATCACCTCTGAGGCTATTCCCAGAAAAACTCAATTTATGCATTTCATTTATCATAAAATTATTATAGAGTGTTTTAATCAAAAATTTTGAGAAAATCAAAATATTATGGCGAACTAACCATAGATGGTAATGGATAATTACAACATGGCCAGGCCTTACACGGGGAATAACTCATTAGGTAGGATTCACATGCCTTACGGAGAGACTGGGGCTTTCTGCAATGTTCAAGTTCATTACAAATGCCAAAATTACAATTTAGACAAACAAAGATTTACTAAAATAATGGAAGTAGCGTGTCTGCTTCAAGTTAAAGATGTCCCCAGTTGGAATCTTGGTTAGGGTGAGTTACGTGGATAAGGTTTTTTCCGGGTTTTTAACTTATCCTGAAAGACGAATGTCGGGTAGCTATAAGCTCCATGGTACCCGGACTCATTTGAGCATCGTTTCACCGCTTTCATTCATCGTCCGATATGACTTAACGTTGGAGGACGTAAATTAAAAATAATTAAAATAATAATGATGATGATAATGATGATAATAGTAATAATAACAATAATAGAAGTTTACATAGGTGGCCGCATGGCCGGTTACCTGCCCTCACAAGCTGCGGACACACACACGTCCGTTCAGGTCACCTGTTGCTACAGGAGAGACAGAGAGACCTCTTAAAAGGAGGGAGGGAGAGGTCAGGTGACATAACGTCACACACATAGCTAGTCTAAAGATAATCCAACGCATTATTTAAATTAAGCAGTCACTTGTGACAATATTTGAAATTATTTCCGTCTGAAAGGTACTCTTGGGTGGGGGATTTTCTTAAAAAACTTCACGTCACAACCTTAGAACATATTTAACTTCAATCCAAGTTTGGGATTTAATGAATTTTTTATGTTCATTTATGCTGTGCACAGACACGTTAACATTTCTCTTCCTATTTGGGGGACCACAAAACCTGCATTTCGAATAAAATCTACTGGTGAAATTTTTGAGTGGAATGCAATACCTTCTATATCCTGACGCCGTCTTCAATAGCACTCTCCGATGAACTTGGTGACAGCTGCTCCGGTGGTGAAATTCCCTTCTGTGAGATTGGAATACACTAATTCAGGTGGATGATAACTGGAGGCTAATAATGAGCGATTTGAGACTGTTTGAAATTGATTTGAACTAATAATTACGTAAAAAATGAAGCTAGTTATAGTGAAGCAACAAATACTACACAAAATACAAATATTTGCAAAAAAAAAGCGTCATTTATCTTAAGAAAATGATTTAAATTTTTCTTATTAATTGATGAGATCGATTTCGTAAACCCTTGTTTACATCCTTAGCCATCAAACAACTTCTTTGTCAACGTTATTATCACTAGATGTCACTATGTTTTTGCCAGTACTACCAAAATCTGAAAATGAAATAAACTTAAGAACAGAATCGACTGCTGGTATTTCAAAATTCATCAGGTGATGTTTATTTTTAAAGAAATAATGTTTCCCAAACCATTAAATCTATCGGACCATTTAATTGTTTTAATAATTTAACTTCATGGTTAAATGACCCAAAATGATCTGCTACGGCCAATTTATCAGTTTGCTTATACTTAATGTTACGAAAATGTCCTTTCGTTCTGGTATATAAATTACGTTTTGCCTTTCCAATATAAACTTTATCCCAATCTAAACAATTAAATTGATAAATACCAGATATTTCATTATTACATCATTTTCTTAAGATAAGTGAAGTTTTTGTTGCAAATAGTTATATTTGTGCTGACTGGAACTGTTTCTTGTTTCTTGATCACTCGAAACTGTAGCTATTGAACTGAGCCTGGAGCAAAACAATTTTCTATTTTTAACACAGTCGTGAAATACTAAAAGGTTCACGTTTACCAGCAATTGTCTAAAAATTCTACTTTATTTGTATTGCAAATGTTTTAAAGCCTAGTGTTTCAATCATCTTGACTTTTATAAACTTAATAAAGACGAAAACTGTTGTAAAGGATAATTTGTAATGGAGAGATTTTTAAACCAACATTCGTCTGCCAAAGATAAGCTAAAGCTAGAAGAAAGCTTAACCGCGATTCTAACTCCAGACATTTTGAATTAAAATCGTTGTGTGGCATCCGATACGTCAGAATACGAAGGACTTTACCACTAAGTTTGGTATTTATCCAACTTAACGTTTTTGAGTTATGTAGTTCACCCTCACACACATAGATCACGATTTTTTTTTCTCAAGAAAGCTTTCTCTTTATTTAGGGTATTATTTATTGGTGTGAAAGCTCAGTGGGTGGGTCAAAAAGCAATGCCTCCTTTTTGTCCTTAAGTAAGTTATGTGAAAACTTTGAATTTGGCGCAATTCCTCAAACCTTCTTCTCCAATCCCCTGCAGTAGTAACTTCCTAAGTCAACATGTGGCAGCGTTGCATCCTCTTGCAAAATGGCTGACATCGACATTCGTATTACACAGAGCTCTCTGATTGAATTTTTGACTGCGGAAGGTGAAGCGCCAATTCGCAATCACAAAAGGCTAAAACATGTCTATGGTGATGCAACGGTGGATGTCAGCACTGTTAGACGATGGGTTCGTCGCTGTAACGAAGCTGAAGGGCAAACACCATTGACAGATGAAAAGCGAAGCGGCAGTGACTCCATGCAACATTCAGCGAGTCGATGACATCATTCGTGGTGATCGCCGGTTAACAGCAGGTGAATTGTGTCACATTACCTCCCTCAATAAAGGCAGTGTGATGACGAGTATTCAACAACTGGGTTACTCAAAAGTTTTTTTCACTTTGGGTACCAAGAATGTTAACCGCCCAAAACAAAGAAACAAGGAAAACAATAGCCTCTGAACACTTGCAGCGCTTCAATTTGGAGGGAGAGGAGCTTCTGGAAAAATTTGTTACTGGAGAGGGAACGTGGGTTCATTTTTTTGAATCTGAATAAAAGAGGCAGTCAATGGAATGGCATCACACAACGTCACCGAAGAAAAAAATTCAAAACTCAGCGGTCGGCAGGGAAAGTTATGACGACAGTGTTTTGGGATGCAAAGGGTGTGCTTTTGATTGATTTTTTGGAGCAGGGATGCACAGTAAATTCTGTCCAATATGTCAGAACTCTCAAATAGCTGAAAGCACGTCTTCGCCGAGGTCGCCCAACAAAAACTATGGCGGATGTTCTTCTTTTGCATGACAATGCAAGAGCACACACCAGCCGTTACACCACTGCAGAAATTGAGAAATTGGGATGGCAAGTCTTACCTCACTGACCTGGCATCATCAGACTTTCATCTGTTCGGGCCACTAAAGGAAGCTCATCGTGGGATTCATTTTGAAGATGAGGAGGCTGTGAAAACGTCCGTGCGTCAATGGCTTAGGAAGCAAGACCGTGTGTTTTACCACACTGGAATACATGCCCTAGTTAAAAGGTGGACCAAAACTGTGAAAAAGGACGGAGATTATATTGAATGGTGACAAATTAATCGTCAATGTTGTAGTTTTCAAGATATGTAAATTGGATTCAACTTTCTTGGCAATTAAAAGAGAAAAAAATGGGAGATATTACTATTTTGACCCACCCTCGTATAAGGCATATGCAGCTCAAATATGAAATTAATATAGAAATAAAATTACTATTCATATTCTACGTAGTGGCTTCGGTGTAGAACTTTATTGGAAGATAGAAGAGGAATAACGGATATTAAATTAATTTCTAGCCATCTTGGAGGACTCTGATCTTCTTATACGAAAGAATTATCCAATTCGATTACGTAGTTTCAAACTTTACCCTCTCTCTTACACACACACATACACACACACATACACACACACACACACCATCATCATCATCATCATCATCATCATCATCATCATCATATTTCCTTAGGATACACTAACCCGTTTTTTCAAAACAAAATAAAAACACAGAAATGCAGTAGAGTAGAGCGCCCAAATGGTTCTTTGTGTTAGACATATACATTTGTGAGAACTTAGGATCCCTCTATAACCAGAAAAACTACCTTTGCCTGTCTCTTTACTTACGGCAATACCCGGAGTCAAAAAAAGGAACAGAAATGGATACGTTACCTGTATGCATCAATCCCAAAGAACAAGAGCGGCCTTCCAGCTCTCCAGATAGTAGTAGAGGACATGCCAGTTGAAATATAAATGCAAAACAAAGCACTGCGACATAGTGGCAGTAGTGTTATCGGTGCGTAAGAAAGTTACAGAATATCTTATCATATGAAAGCAGTTCATGAAAGGTATATAGACCACGGTATTTTTAACAGGAATGGCATTAAAAGTTGTACAGTTGAAGCTCTCTCTCACGTGAAGGTAGGTAACCGCAACGTTATCAGCCTTAATATACAAATTATTATTAGCAAAGTTTATTCTTCTATTATTTGATAAACTTTAATTACTCAACTTACATATTTTGTTATAGAATAAGTTAAATAAAGCAATTATACGCTTTTGAAAGTATACCTTACAATGTAGCGGCTTTGAAATTTCATACCCTTTACACTAGCAAAAATAATCTGATTTATTAAACTCACACGAATTTCTCTACTCTTGTACAAACTATTTTTTACAAACATTTATTTTTCTATCTACTTTAAGATAAACATTATCTTATTGTAGTTACAAGGGAATACAGTAGACTTTAAGTGATAGTCAAATGTTTTATATACATGACTTTCTCTACTCTTGCACAAACACTTATTGCTCTATCTACTTCAAGATAAACAATATCTTATTGTAGTTACAAGGGAATACAGTAGACTTTAAGTGATAGTCAAATGTTTTATATACATGACTTTCTCTACTCTTGCACAAACACTTATTGCTCTATCTACTTCAAGGTAAACATTATCTTATTGTACTTACAAGGGAATACAGTAGACTTTAAGTGATAGTCAAATGTTTTATGTACATGATTTTCTCTACTCTTGTACAAACACCTATTGCTCTATCTACTTCAAGATAAACATTATCTTATTGTAGTTACAAGGGAATACAGTAGACTTTAAGTGATAGTCAAATGTTTTATGTACATGATTTTCTCTACTCTTGTACAAACACTTATTGCTCTATCTACTTCAAGATAAGCATTATCTTATTGTAGTTACAAGGGAATACAGTAGACTTTAAGTGATAGTCAAATGTTTTATATACATGGCTTTCTCTACTCTTGTACAAACTCAGTACACTCTTGAAGTAGATAGAGCAATAAGCGTTTGTACAAGAGTAGAGAAAGTCATATATATAAAACATTTGAATATCACTTAAAGTCTACTGTATTCCCTTGTAATCACAATAAGATGTTTATCTTGAAGTGAGATAGAGGAATAAGTGTTTGTACAAGAGTAGAGAAAGTCATATATATAAAACATTTGAATATCACTTAAAGTCTACTGTATTCTCTTGTAACTACAATAACAGAATGTTTATCTTGAAGTAGATAGAGCAATAAGTGTTTGTACAAGAGTAGAGAAAATCATGTACATAAAACATTTGACTATCACTTAAAGTCTTCTGCATTCCCTTGTAGCTACAATAAGATAATGTTTATCTTGAAGTAGATAGAGCAATAAGTGTTTGTACAAGAGTAGAGAAAATCATGTACATAAAACATTTGACTATCACTTAAAGTCTTCTGCATTCCCTTGTAACTACAATAAGATAATGTTTATCTTGAAGTAGATAGAGCAGTAAGTGTTTGTACAAGAGTAGAGAAAGTCATGTACATAAAACATTTGACTATCACTTAAAGTCTTCTGCATTCCCTTGTAACTACAATAAGATAATGTTTATCTTGAAGTAGATAGAGCAATAAGTGTTTGTACAAGAGTAGAGAAAATCATGTACATAAAACATTTGACTATCACTTAAAGTCTACTGTATTCCCTTGTAATCACAATAAGATGTTTATCTTGAAGTGAGATAGAGGAATAAGTGTTTGTACAAGAGTAGAGAAAGTCATATATATAAAACATTTGAATATCACTTAAAGTCTACTGTATTCTCTTGTAACTACAATAACAGAATGTTTATCTTGAAGTAGATAGAGCAATAAGTGTTTGTACAAGAGTAGAGAAAATCATGTACATAAAACATTTGACTATCACTTAAAGTCTTCTGCATTCCCTTGTAGCTACAATAAGATAATGTTTATCTTGAAGTAGATAGAGCAATAAGTGTTTGTACAAGAGTAGAGAAAATCATGTACATAAAACATTTGACTATCACTTAAAGTCTTCTGCATTCCCTTGTAACTACAATAAGATAATGTTTATCTTGAAGTAGATAGAGCAGTAAGTGTTTGTACAAGAGTAGAGAAAGTCATGTACATAAAACATTTGACTATCACTTAAAGTCTTCTGCATTCCCTTGTAACTACAATAAGATAATGTTTATCTTGAAGTAGATAGAGCAATAAGTGTTTGTACAAGAGTAGAGAAAGTCATGTACATAAAACATTTGACTATCACTTAAAGTCTTCTGCATTCCCTTGTAAGTACACTAAGATAATGTTTATCTTGAAGTAGATAGAGCAATAAGTGTTTGTACAAGAGTAGAGAAAGTCATGTACATAAAACATTTGACTATCACTTAAAGTCTACTGTATTCCCTTGTAACTACAATAAGATAATGTTTATCTTGAAGTAGATAGAGCAATAAGTGTTTGTACAAGAGTAGAGAAAATCATGTACATAAAACATTTGACTATCACTTAAAGTCTTCTGCATTCCCTTGTAGCTACAATAAGATAATGTTTATCTTGAAGTAGATAGAGCAATAAGTGTTTGTACAAGAGTAGAGAAAATCATGTACATAAAACATTTGACTATCACTTATAGTCTTCTGCATTCCCTTGTAGCTACAATAAGATAATGTTTATCTTGAAGTAGATAGAGCAATAAGTGTTTGTACAAGAGTAGAGAAAATCATGTACATAAAACATTTGACTATCACTTAAAGTCTACTGTATTCCCTTGTAACTACAATAAGATAATGTTTATCTTGAAGTAGATAGAGCAATAAGTGTTTGTACAAGAGTAGAGAAAATCATGTACATAAAACATTTGACTATCACTTAAAGTCTTCTGCATTCCCTTGTAGCTACAATAAGATAATGTTTATCTTGAAGTAGATAGAGCAATAAGTGTTTGTACAAGAGTAGAGAAAATCATGTACATAAAACATTTGACTATCACTTATAGTCTTCTGCATTCCCTTGTAGCTACAATAAGATAATGTTTATCTTGAAGTAGATAGAGCAATAAGTGTTTGTACAAGAGTAGAGAAAATCATGTACATAAAACATTTGACTATCACTTAAAGTCTTCTGCATTCCCTTGTAGTTACAATAAGATAATGTTTATCTTGAAGTAGATAGAGCAATAAGTGTTTGTACAAGAGTAGAGAAAGTCATGTATATAAAACATTTGACTATCACTTAAAGTCTACTGTATTCCCTTGTAATCACAATAAGATGTTTATCTTGAAGTGAGATAGAGCAACAAGTGTAAGTATTGTTTGTTAAAGTGTAAAGAAAGCCCAACACATCATGTGTTTTAAGAATAGTTGTGGAAGAATGTAACACATGCCCTCTTTGTCTACAGGCAGTTATGTTTGACTTTGGGGAAACGAGGTCAGACCCTTCAGGAGAATGGTGGAGACATGAGATTATTTATCAAGTGTGTCCATTATCATATTGCGACAGTGACGGCGATGGTCTGGGCGATCTGAAAGGTACAGTAAGGTTTCTACATGTGGTATGACTAGGTTCGGAGAGGCACCCCATCTATGAAGTACTGTCCAGCAACGCAAAAAAGGTCCCTGAAAGGAATGTGCTCCCTTATTCAGTGGGACAAGGGTAGCGAATGTGTGTGACAGGGAACGCATGTTACACAAGGAGTAGAACCGTTAAAAAACATGAGCCCTTTTCACTCTGTACAGTAGAACCGAGATTCATTCACAAAAGTAGAAGCCGTCAGAATGATTTAGAATGGTCTGTAACTGCAATGACATGGAGTGTCATAACGCTGTCCAGGGAGGGTGCGGGAACCTTCGCCAACCCGCTACGTCTCATCACTTGGAGACTTTCTCTCCTGTAGAGGACAGTATAGTGTCTTTGTCCCTGACGGGTGGGAGGGATGGGGTGAAAGTAGGCAGCAAGGGACATATCCTCTATCAAACAATGAAGTCTACCTCAACATCATGCGGCAATTCCGGACATTGAACTGCTCTCCGGTGTAGTACTCACATCCGGCTAGAAGCGGAATGTTCTCAGTTCGATCGCCGCAGACACAATGCTTTTCCTCTCTCCACAAAACAATGAACTCAAGATCATGTAACACAAGAATATTTATTCAACAATATACATGTTGTAGAAGTTATTAGCTTCGTTCCACAGATGTGACCTTTTCTTACTTTCTCTAATGCGTAGAGCACGAAAGCTTGCCAACGTACCATATGAGCAGAATACTATTTTCGTACCATAGATATGTATCGTTACGCCTGTTGCAGGACGACATTTACCTTTTATGGGCCTCATTATACGTCTCGAGACCTACATATCTCCATTAATAAGTTTTTGAGTGGATCTATTGCTTTCTCATCGTGTTTTGTGGTTTGAACGGTGAAGTCTTATTTATTGTTTTAGGATACATTACTTATAATGGTCGCTAATTTAGAAAGTGATTGACGTTTACGAACCACGCGGAGGAACTGTTTAAATAAATGGGAAGGGATGAGTACGTCATAGCGGTTATCATAGCAACGTTTAGAAGGACCAATTTTGGTGGAGACGTTTCCATAGCAACGTTAGACGCTAAACCTTGTTGCCGAACGTGCAGGTGAGCGAGTTGTTATGCAGGTCTGATAACGCTGCAGTAATCCAAATATCTTCACGTTTGTTGCTCTACTGTTGGAACAGTTAGAGGTTATGTATTGGCAAGTTCGTTTCCATCCTATCTGTAGCAATTTCCCTTGGTTTTCGTATGTTTGTGTCCGTGTATCTGTGCGTGCGTTGTGAGCATTTGCAATTGTATTTTAATGAATGTTTAATTACAACTAAAAATGGTAACAAAGATAGCGCAGACAAAGGAAAACCTGAACGTGCTCGGGAAGCAAATAAAACTATATTTGGACTTTACTATCTTCTCGTACAGTAGTAATAATAATAGTAAAAGTAATAGTAGTAGTAATAATAATAATAATAATAATAATAATAATAATAATAATAATAATAATAATAATAATAATAATAATAATAATAATAATAATAATAATAATAATAATAATAATAATAATAATAATAATAATAATAATAATAATAATAATAATAATAATAATAATAATAATAATAATAATAATAATAATAATAATAATAATAATAATAATAATAATAATAATAATAATAATAATAATAATAATAATAATAATAATAATAATAATAATAATAATAATAATAATAATAATAATAATAATAATAATAATAATAATAATAATAATAATAATAATAATAATAATAATAATAATAATAATAATAATAATAATAATAATAATAATAATAATAATAATAATAATAATAATAATCACTAGTCGCAACCGAATCACCTTCGTACACATAATCTTAACATGCTCTCCACGAGGCAGCAATAAGCGGCAACGTCACCTCTCTTTCCATAGGAAACGTCACTTACTTTCTAAGATTGGTGACTTTTTTTTCTTGTAATTTACGTCCTCCAACGTTAAGTCATATCGGACGATGAATGAAATTGGTGAAATGGTGCTCAAATGAATCCGGGATCAAATGGAGCTTAGAGCTACCCGACAGTCGTCTTTAAGGATAAAGGAAAACCCAGGGAAAATCTTATCCAGGTAACTCACCCTTACAGAGATTCGAACGCGGGACCTCTTGAACGGGAGGCAGACACGCTACCATCTACGCTACGGAGGCGGGCAAGAATGGCGATCAGTATAGCTATCATACCTTCGTTAAAATCAAGACTGGGTAGCACTAAACCATATCGTCTTCAATCAAGAGGGAAACAACCCGACTTTGTCCGAGTAGTACCGAAGTGTCGCAGAGCTCCGGCTGGCAAGCTTTCGTTGTGTTACTTCTACTTACATTAAGTAGGGGAAGTATTATATTTGATCTAATCGATACCGACATTTCAGTAAGAAAATACCTTTTAAAGTCTCCTGAATAAAACGAGGATTTTTTACAAGATGCTTGTTGTGTGTAATAGTGTGTGAACAGAATAACTCAAAGAAACTATACGTCAGTTGAACACCAAACATTACGTTCAAGTTTCCCAAGGTTACAACGCAAGGACTTTTAAGAAAATCTCTACACAATTTTGATTTTCTAAAGACCTTTATTAAAGATCCACATGTTTAAATACTTTTCTCAAATGGGACATCGTCATTCTCTATCTCTAGATCATGGGATAAAACCATATTTTAAAGGCGACCAATTTTATAAGATTTAATTAAAGCTTGAAGTCTCTTTATTCCCATATTTCCTTGTATATAAAACAAAATTAGCAATAACATAGTTCCTTCAAAACTTTACCTCGATTAAAGTCAATTAGATGGATAGATAAAACTTAATGTGACTACGAGAGTTACGTAGTATCAGAAGTCTGGTTTGTAGAAACTTAGAACACTCTTTATTGCAGTAAAAGGACGTGAAGTTGACAATTAGCTGTTTTCAAGGTCGACTCACGTAAACAAATGAAAGAAATCACTGCGGTACACTTCAAACGTCCCTTGTCGCAGTAACCATCACACAACTGCGCTTCTAACATTTGTCGGTATTTATACCTCCAGTGATTGTTTCTAGAATGCCGTAGACCTTCCGAGAACATTCGAGGCGGCAAGAGAAAGACAGAAAATTCGGGAGCCTCTCTCTTTTTCTTTCTCTTGGCAAGCATCCAGCTCTCCTGCCCACGCGCCCGACTCGCGCTTGTTGCGGCCGCACAACAATGCCATCGGTGATATTAAGTATAGTTTGTAGTAGAAAGAAGAATATCATTAAATGCTATATTTTAGATGTCTTAGCTTATTATATGTAATATCATGTTACATAGGTGTGTATATTCTATTGTTTCCGTGGTGTAGTGGCTATCACATTCATCTAACACATCGACGGGCCCAAATGACCTCGTTGTCGACGGACCCTAAAACACCACTAATCAATCAATCAATCTAGCACATCGAAGGTCACGGTTCAATCCGAGTCGGAAACTTATGGTTTAATTTTTCCTCTAACAAATGATGAAATCTAACACAAAATTATGCTCTATAAGTGTGGATGTTCAACTGTTTCCATGGTGTAGTTATCACTCCGTCTGACACACAGGAGGACCTCGCTTCAATTCCCGATGGAAATATTTGAGACCATCTTTGTTTTAACAAACAATGAAGTCTAACACAAGCCACGTTCTCTAAGTGTAGATATTCAACTGTTTAGGTGTTGAAGGTGTTACCATATCCGTTTAACACGCGGAAGGTCTCCGGTTCAATCCGGACGGAAACATCTGGCTTAATTTTTCCTTTAACAAATAATGAAGTCTAACTTTCTGACCCGCATCAAGAGTCGTCTATCACTGGATCAGCTCTGACAAAAAGATCTTTTGTAAAACTTAAAATAGTAATGTACCTACTTATGGGGGTCCAATTGGGCTTTCCTCATTTTTTGTGTGTAATTTACATCCTCAACGTTAAGTCATATCGGACGATGGATGAAATTGGTGAAATGGTGCTCAAAGGAGTCCGGGGTCCATGAAGCTTAGAGTTACCCGATATTCGTCTACCAGGATGGGGGAAAACCTCGGAAAACCCTTATCCAGGTAACTGGCCCTAACCGAGATTCGAACTCGGGACCTTTTGAACGTGAGGTAGACATGCTACCACCACGCTACCGAGGCGGGATTTCATTGTTATTCATTGTATCATGTATGTAAATAATGTATATGATTAATTATCTGTAGAGCGCACATGCGCTGATGATCAATAAATGAGTTTAAAAAAAAAACAGAAAATTATGTACTGTGAAGGCGGATGTTCAACTGTTTCCGTGTTGTAGTGTTATCAGTTCCGCCTAAGAGCCGGAACAGCCCCGTTTCAATCTGTCCGGAAACAGTTTAATTCTCCTCTATCAATGTACTCATGATAGTCTTCTATAAATCTCGTTATTGACATTTTGTATGGTTTGTGGTTTATCGTATGCACTTAAATCGCCGACGAGTCTGTTTTATCGCATGTGGTAACATGTCGTTTATTTTTCTCACTGTAGCAGTGTTGCAAGGCTTAAAATGATATATAAATGCAAATATAAATATAAATGTAAATCATCAGTGTTGTTTTCGTAGTGAAATTGTTACACATCCACCTAGAACAAGTGTCTGGGCATCGATCCTTGACATTCACATATTCTTAAACTACGATGTTTTAATCAAAATTGTTAGAGTAAGCTCTAAGAAATTCAAAATTAAAGAAATATGCTTCATGTAAGAGATAGTATGGGTTAGAGGTCTTATTTTCTTTTTTAATTCGAGTGACATTCTTTCTCAATGTAAATAGCAATTTTGCTAGTTGACCGTCGTTTCGTTTTTCAGTTCTTTGTTCCTTTCCTAATTTTCTAATTCAAGGAGTCTCATATCGTGTATTTTTTCATAAAATCTTCACATCAAAGTTTTTCGGAATGTTTAATCTGGAAACGTTAAGGAAGCTGGTGCCATTACATCTGACCATCCTTCGTGCACTCTCGGCTCATCCCTTCCTCAAGGAGCTTTAGTAGACGCAATACACTTAGTCTGATCACCATGTTGCAGTTCCAGGATGTTCTAAGTTAAGGCAACCAAATGGTGAAATTCTAAAATCCACATATGTTAAGCAATCATCATAAAAATTTTACAGTATTGTGACTTTGTGGGTTTCTAAGATAAGTTCAGGTTTCAGAAATTCAAAACGTTCCTTATTTCCGTAGAAACACACTTTGTACAACTCTGATAACAGCAGAATGACGTAACACACACGTACGCAATCCTCAAGTCCGTCTGCCATACGTAGACACTGCACCTCGTCTCTCGGCTCCTTCCGAACTGAACTGGCTATTATGCGTTTCAAATAGGAAGAGTTCTGGAGTCCAGCTAATCAGATGCCGTATGACACTCAGCGTTGCCAGCTTGTTACCCCACTCCTTTTATATTTCCCTCTCTCTCGCACACTCATACAACATGCAGGTCTGCTTGGGCAGACGTAAGGGTAAGTAAATAATATTTTACAATCTTTTACAATGATGCAGTTGCCAAAATCAAAACTGGAAAAAGCATACTCACAAATTATGTATATTTTTAAATACTATAACTATAATTATAGTTTATGAATTAGCTGTTTTTCTATTCCAATGGAACTGCCAGTGGCTCATCCATATTGCTGTCAATGTCACTTCCGTTAAGAGACAATTCGTCATTGTCACTGACTTCATCGTCTGAGTCTTGCAAATTTATAATTATAGGTTCCAAAATCTGGTCATTTGCCATTTCTTTCTTAAAATCATCTTCTTGAAGGTTTTCCGCATGACTCACGCAATTTTCGCAGTCCTGTGGTGTTACCTTGTCAATTTCTTCGTGAACAAGTCGTTAACGTCCGTCAGTTTAAAACTGTTTTTCTGTTTGCAATCCCCCCTTTTATTTGAGCCCACACCAACTAAATTGGATTATATTGGCAGTGGTAAGGTGGGAGGTGTATTACCTCGTGTCCCATTTCAATTGCAAGTTGATCCAGCTGATACACTTTTTCCGTGTTTTTAAACGGAAGTACTCTTTGCGATAACTCATTTTTTGAAAACCGAAACATTTTTTGAAAAACGTGTATACCTTAAAAATAATACTTCGAGCCTGACTTCGCAATACCTGCCTTTTTGACCCGCTACTAAATTAACCGCAAGAAGCCATTGCAAAATTTAACTCTTACTCTACTGTTGTGTAAAGAACAACTGAATGATATTGATCTGAACTCTCCAGAGTAAATAAACACTTCTTATTCTGCATTCATTCATCAACATAAGCATACAGCATTCCACAGTCTAACAGGAAATGAAGTGTTTGCTCTTTCTGGAATTTAACACCTTGACTTATTCACAGTAAGTCTGTTATCCGTCATGTCAGTAGTTTAAATTTCAGTTCTGAGTAATTAAAAGTATATGTACATTCATACACACCAACCACTTTGAACTCTAGAGTAAATAGAGATTACGAACCATTCATAAACAAAGATATAATGTGACCAGACACGTTCTGCCAGGGCAGCAGGAAATTTATTGTTTCCTCTCGCTCGAATTGGCTTATTCAAAGTAATTCTTTATCACGTCATGTCAAACATTTACGTTTCAGTTCTGAGTAATTACAAATATACGTACACGCATACATACCAACTAATAATGATATTCATACAGTGCTTATGTCGCGATTTATTGTTATAATACAAGTAACAGTGGTTTATTTATTTGTATTAGAAAAACTATTTGAGCTAAAAATGTGGGATTTTCATGGTTATGTTAGATACATTACTCTCTACCTTCCACATGGATCAGTTTTGGCAAAATCTGAATTTTTGTCTTAGCGCGAATAGTATTTCATACAGATTGATTAGGTTGGCGCTCCTCACACACCATTTAGCGGGAATGCAATACGACAACACCGCAGGACTCCGGTTGGTTGCTTGTCTAGTAACGCTCAAGGACAAACATCTTCCCATTTGAAACACATAATAGTCCAGTTCGTCGCTTTTATACAACATCCGCTGTATCATGAAGGTTGGCGAAACTTCCCGAAGCTTCAGGGACCCTCGCGATGGCGAGGGAATTCTCCAGACGTTTCTTTGGCTCCTTCCCTGCCCCTGTCTCTCCCTCGGGGCGTGTCTAAGCGCTCATCGGCTTCATGGGCGTGGCTTGCGCGCTATATGTCTCCTTCACTCCCTGCCTCCCTCTCTCTCACTCTCTCTCTCTCGTCATATAATAAGCGCTTCGCGACAGTATTATAAGGGCCACCTATACATGCTAAAAATCAAATTTAAGAATATAGCTTTAACCATTATTAATAAATTAATTTTAATTTAATAAAATTAATTAATATTAAAGTGCTCCACGCTATGAAGTTTTGTAATTTTTTTTCATATTTTCATTTTAGGTGTAAAACATATTAGTATTAACCTCTGTGAAAGAAGCTTTCAACTAATTTGAGGGTTTCATATGATAAAAATATTTGGGCATATATACATCATTTTTCAAAATTCGTAAAGACAAAAAGCACACGAGAATGTATCTAAGAGCCAAATTATAGCATACAAATCAAAAAAACTCGTAGTCCTTCTTGTATACAGTATCTTTATAACTGGACAAAATTTAATTAAGATTGGATGAGAATCACATGACGCAGAGCATTTTTAGTGGAGCAAAACCATGAAAAAAATTTACTTGAGAAAATTGCTTTTAAAGATTTTAGAATTTTGTAGCGTATGCTACGAATAAATGTGATGGTTGAAACTCTACAGCCCCTTATGTTTGGTCCTCTGCTTCCTTGGAAGATTTGGACATCTAAAGCTGGCGTCTTGCGCTTTTGAAATGTCCCTTGGTGTCCTTGAAATTTACATAGAGTGACTCCATGTCACACTTTGTTATGAACTATCACATAGGGATTGCTTTCAGTAACATCTCTTAATTCTTATATTTCTCAACAGAAAAAGCAATTCACTATGAAAACATATGACCACGCGATAATATCCCTTTGTTTTTGTATACAAGTTACAAAACGTTTCTCCTTTCATCTGTTTTACAGAAGGACCAACATAAGTGCCAGCAGTAAATAGATGTTCTACAGAATATCCAACATCTCTCTGTGCATTACCTAAATAAGAAAGTACGCTAAATTTGAATGCACGTAAGAGTAATTTGAAAATCCTCAGGCAAAGTGATACTTTATAGTGAAGCAGAAAGCACAGGTTTCCGATAGAAGAATCTAAGAAAGGGATGATAAAACCATATAAATTATTAATAAGCAATTGGGAATATATTACATAAGAGAGGAAGTCACGAGGAGTATTGTAATAGGAATAACGTGTAAATGAAATAAAAATAGGGGGAAAGTTGCCTTAAATTAGAACGGGCAGATGAGGCTGGATACGTAAAAAACTGGGACAACAGAGACCCAAAATTCCTTCGCCAGCACGGAGCCAGAAACAATGACGAGGTTTAAGGAAAATAAGTAGAGGCAGGATGCGTTAACATTATGACGCCAAGGGGTTATACAACTCTAGAAACTCCGTGTCTGCTGCACAGTTGAAGGTTAATGGAAATGGCCAGTAAGGGAAAATCGTAGAAATAAACTCCCCCAGTAAAACGCAGCGAAACCATGGGATAGGCCTGAAATAGAGAACAAATAGAAAAGGGGTGGAGATATACAAACAAATCTAGTAAGAAGCCGAGAGTAGGGCGAAGTGAGAAGCGTCACTCGGTTGGTTACAACGAAAGGGAGAAGACGCGTTAGTTTAATATCTGATGACGAGGTAATAGGGGAGTTATATTTCAAACGTCTCAAAGAGACAAGGCGACGCAACGAGAGTGATAGCAAGTGAGAAAAGCAGAACAATCCGACAAGTAAGATCTATAGGAATAAACAATCCACATGAAATTGAAGCAGGACTTTTCAATGACTGGTGATAACTGTGGACCCTGAGAGAGTACTCTTGCTCACCGACACGTAATCCTTAACCATCCTGCCATACCACACCAAAAGGCCTCCCCAAGAGAAATCCCACACCAAACGGGACACGCTCACCAACGCCTGGCCCTTTAAAATATGACGTCGTGGTCCAATTATGCCCGGATCATAAGAAATAAAGTTGTGAACTGAAATAATGTGTAAAGATAATAAATTCAACAGAACAAAGAAATTGATTGTTTGGGCAAATTTGGTTGCGTAGTTCCAGGATTCTAATTTGCAAACTTAAAGCGATTTTCATGTATGAAATGAGAAATGATGCAACACTATGTGCGAATTACAGAAGCTAGGAAAACTACATCTGATCCGGAAAAATCAAGAAATACGACTTAAATGGGCTAGTAAATTTTGGAAAATCCACATAATATATACTAAACCTTCTGCCAATTAGGAAAAAGATAGGCAAAAGAGGTTCTAGTTGAAGAAACCAGTTAAAGAAAAAATCTGTTAAAAGGACCTTTAAATAAAAAATAGCTAAAAAGGCAAAATGACAAATAAAATCCTACATTTTCTGATCTACAGTGACCCATAATTAACATATATTGGGCTTCATCTTTAGAAACTAGGGAAAAAGATTAACCAACTTCCTGGCCCTTAATCATCACACACCAACAGTTCTTAAAATACTTGAGCATCATTTAAGTGCCCGCCTCGGTAGCGTAGATGGTAGCATGTCTGCCTCGCGTTCAAGAGGTCCCGAGTTCGAATCTCGGTCAGGGTGAGTTAAATGGATAACGTTTTTTCCGGGGTTTTCCCTTATCCTGAAAGACAAATGTCAGGTAACTCTAAACTCTATGGACCCTGTGCTTATTTGAGCATCATTTCATCCATTCCATTCATTGTCCGATATGACTTAACGTTGGAGGACGTAAATTACTCAAAAAATCACTTAAGTTTACTGCACTCCTATATTCTCATTGTACCTACCACGAAGTAGATAATAAAACAATTGCTGCAAATGATCATCTCGATTTACATCAAGTTAAACTCTTTTAATTATAGTTTCTAGAAGAGCAGAGAAGGTTCATTCTAGTGTAGTATATCAAAATTTTAAACATACATTGGAACTGTGCCTAAGTTATAAAATATATTCAAATTTAAGAGGAAATTTCAGTTAATAAGAGCGTAAAAAAGCTAAGGCACAATTTTTATAGCTTTTTAGTAAGATATAGTGGATAGGGAGTAGACAATGGAGAGTCTGATAAGGCATGAAGTGCAACTTTGACAACAAAGGTCGATGCCATGCCACGTCTCTTGGCTCCAGCATGTTGCATCTTGAACTTTTTTATTTTATATAACTCTCTGCTGGGGTAAACACAGCATGTAGTGACGTCACGAGGCAAAGTTTTAACCGCGGTGACCCATCTCCGTGACATCACACGCCCTCTAAATATAAAACAGATCTAGGTGCTGGCCCAGTGATACATACATCCGCGATGACGGTGTGCGAGGAGAAGCATCTACTTCTGCCGAAGGGCCATGTCGTCGTCAGGTTGGAGGATGATAGCGTGGAGGCTCTGCCAGTGTCTGTACCCCTGTCCCTGCAGGAGCTGGCGCTCTTCGCCAACGACCCGTTCTGGGTCAGGATGCGGAACATCTGCTTTGTCCTGTACTGGTGTTCGCTGTTCCTGCTGACGACCACAGCCGTTCTTCTTGCTACAGCTGCACCCAGCGTCGTCAGGTGTGATGGCGACGCCTGCTCCGTCGACTGGAGGCATCGTGACGTCATGTATAGCATCTACGTCCCAGGTTTCAAGGATAGTGATGGTTCTGGAGTCGGAGATCTCAAAGGTATAGTCTGTTTAGTTAACTCATGTGCACGTCGGCCGCCTTCTTTGACGAACCCTTATAATCGTTTTACAACACAGGCCCTCCTTCTCCCTGACCTTTCTGCAAGCTTGCCACCTTTCTCGATACGTCGTGGGTATCGTACGAGGTTTCGTCTAAATAAATTATCTTATGTCCATTACTGCAAAACTTCCTTAGTTTTGATACATATATCGCCAAGCTACAATTTTACTGGATTCCATAATAACCCTTATCATATTCAAAGTGCGGTATTTGAAACCCAGCGCCTTTAGGAGACCGCGCAAAGTGCAGTGCCCATAAGGAAAATCACAAATTTCTTGCAAATATGCAACCAATTCATCTAAGGTGGGCGCTCTCCTTTTTGCATAGAATCTATCAATTTCTCTACGAATTAAATCGCATATGAAATTATCTACTTTAGACAAACGTTTCCTTTTGTTTTCACACTTGATCGGCGTCTTTGGTATTCCTTTCGTCACAATATTTCTTACTGTATTTCTGTGAATACCCAGAATTTATTATCAGGTTCATTGCATGACCCTTACCAAGATTGTTTGTTAGCACATATTTATAAGTGTTCAAAACAAGCGCTTGAATTTGCTTAGAAACAGTTCCCGTTATAACTTCGTTTTTTGAGGGTTTTCCAGTAATATAACTCTGTCCAGTTATTCACACTATTGTCATCACTTTAATTATTTTCACTTTACTGAAAGTTAACTACTGCTTCATTTGCATTTACCACTCCATTTCCCTCCCACGGTCTCAACATCGTGACACACAACGAATTGCTGCACATAATGAAACAGATCAAGTGAACGTTGGAACTTTGGCAACTGAGACTCCACGTGGAGTAGACATGCGACTGTCACTTCGAGGAAACCAGGGTTGCTATTGGTCCTCAATGACAGTGTTCCATTTGTGAAGTGTGGAGATCGATTTATGACGGTCATTAGTGGGCGGGAGGGTAGTTTCCTTTGAGGAGCAAACTGCACTCGCGTTCACTAGACAGACTCTACGACACTATGATTGTAACAAGGTTCCGCGGATGACAAGGCGAGGGAGAGGTAGGGTGGGTGGATATGAGCAGGGTCTCTAACTCCCGGGGCAGCTACCCTCCCCCCGGAGGCTTGCACATCCCATGAAGGGGTGGTCAGGACAGGGATTTAAAGAGAACAAACTCCCCGCCACACGCCACCAATACTGTCGCCGACACTTAAGACCCTGAAACGACCAACAGAACGAAAAATGAAGTGAAACAGAATAACAAAAGTTTCGGTGTATAATTATCTTTCCCAGCATTCACCTAGCAGCTCGTGGACACCCCAGAAAAAATCCAAGGATCAGGAAGGTAGGTCACAACCTTCATCTACGGTGCACAAACCTACCACCTGAGCAGAGGACCCTGTGTTGGATACAGCATCTTTGTAGTAAACTAATCTCAACAACAATTGCCATTTTGTTTTGCGGTCATAACCTTTGAATTTTTTCTTTATTTCGATAAACGCTTCAGTAACATTTCGAGTGCTGATAATTTTTTAGGTTAATGTAATGTTTAATAGGTTAATGCCTGTTGCCATTGTAAAACTATTCCGAAGCGGAAGAGCAAGAGATGGTTCTCAAATGACAACCAATATGAGTTTTAAAGCTTAATTAGACAAGCAAGAGGTAGTTTGCAGTGCGATAAGGATACACTCTTTGTGTACTTTTACCGTATTTCACGACAAAATTGGATATCTAACTCTTAATGGGAAATACATTTCTTTTAAATCTCCTGCACAGGAAAATCATTTTTATATAAAATACCCAAGCTTAAATAAAAGATTAAAAACAATGCTTAACCCTTGGTAACAAAAAAAAGTTAAACATAAAAGTAATGTTCTTTTGAAATTGTTTAATATTGTTATAAATGTTCAATTGAATACATTTGAATTAAAAGGGATGATCGTTATAGGTGAAATTAGGTCAAATCGGCGTGTGTATGTATGTGTGAATGACGTTAACTAAAATCGAAAAGCGATATCCATACCAAATTTTATTTAAGAATCCTTCAAGAGTGGTATAGGAGAGAGGGTTTTTTTTTTTTTTTTTTTTTTTTTTGTAATTAACGTCCTGCAACATTTAGTCATATCGGACGATGAATGAAATGGGTGAAATGATGCTCAATGCGTCCGGGGTCCATGGAGCTTAGAGTTACCCGACATTCGTCTTACAGGATAAGGGAAAACCCTGGAAAAAACCTTATCTAGGTAACTCACCCTGACCGAGATTCGAACTCGGGACCTCTTGATCGTGAGGCAGACATGTTACCATCTACGCTACCGAGGCGGGCTGTAGGAGAGTTCTACACTACTCCCGTACCCAAACTTTCTTTACATAGAACATTTCCCAATTGTCATTTCACAATGAGTTTGTAAAATATCAAATTAGTACATGTCTAACAAAACGAATATCTTGAATTTTCTATGAATAGCCTCAAGTATATTTTTATTTTTGAATGTACTATCGATGATAATTTTGTATAACTGGTAAAAGAAATCTCATTGCATATTTATGCAATATATATAATTTATGTTAAATAGAAATGGATGTTTCCGAGATATCCATTAGTAAAAACAAGATTTGACTATATATTAAGATATTCTGGAGAAACAAGCCAGTTGAAAAGACGATTTGAGATCGACGTTTCGGGCGCGTACATCGCTCCCATCATCAGGATATTTATAAGAATGCTATAAACACTAAATTAAGATAACACGAAAAATCAACGACACTTGTATTTATACCTGACTTGTTTCCCGAAAATATCTTGAATATATTCCTCGCCAGGAAAACCTCAGGTCTTACTAAGATTTGACTATTGTATTCTCAAATTTCCCTTTTATCTAGAAAGAAATTATCAATTAAACCATTTCAGTTTATCTCGATTAACTGAAGCTTTTGGACGAATATTTTGCGGAAGGGACATAAAAACATCACATGTTTTCCTGTAATCTTAAAAACAGCATTACATTTCGATTGCCTCTGAGGTCTGGTAACCCAAGTTCGATTCTCGGCTAGAATATCGAAAGGTTTCTTTAGATAGGATTATTCCCCATCCTCCTTGAAGTTTGTATGAGTAAAATTGTCCATGTGTTTGAATCTAATGTTTATAAAGAAACCCCAAAGTGAACAAACCCGAAGTAACACAAACAATAAACAACTGAACATCATTTCGATCAGCATTTGTTTCCAAGGGTAAGCCGCTGATATGATCTTAGATTTTAAAACCGCATATAAATAGAGCAAAAATTAATTAAATTTTATTTTGTAAAAATCGGACTACAGTTTAACAACCATATCCTAAATCGAATGCGTAAACGTGAGCTGAAAACTTATGTGGTTTACAGTTTCCCAATCTAGACTCTTATGTGTTCATAAAGTCACTTTGTCGCTTTACACCACCTCCTTCTTATTGTGCAGGAAGCACTTCTCCTTCATTCATTCAGGTAACAGAACAGCGGGGGAGTTGTTTACGGGTCCCATGAAAGCAGGGCGAAATTACGTGGAGGCAAATCCGCTCTCCCCTCCTCCACACAAGGCTGATCATCACTGATCTGGATAAACAAACAAACAAACATATATAAGCTTAATAAGAATTGTTTGCAGAATAATGAAGAAAGAAAATCATGAGAGTGAGAGATATTTATGTCCATTGATGTGTGTGTTTGTATTCGTGCGTGTGTGTGAGTGTGTGTGTGTGTGTGTGGGTGGGTGTGTGTGTGTGGGTGTGTGTGTGTGTGTGTGTGTGTGTGTGTGTGTGTGGGTGGGTGGGTGGGTGGGTGTGTATGTGAGCAGCAAAAATTAAAATCAGAGGTCGGTATAACACCAAACTAATATTTAAGTTCAGTATCTTCCCAAGATGAGACTAGGAAACTTAAGCAACTCACTCACTACTAAAGATGCTTAAAAACAGAAACTTTTACTTCTTATTTTTCAAAAAAAAAGTATAATGCGTTTCACTAATATATTTACATAAAAAATAAAATGCACATCTTGACTTTTCTGGAGATAGCTCATGAATAGCTCTTCATTTGGAAGGATCTAATAAATCTTGTAAACCGTAAGACCTAGACAAAAACGTAGTGCATAATAGTTATTTACGATACTGATATCGTATAACGTTTTGTCAAATTTGATACAAAATATTTTTATACTTAAGTTTGTGCAATATACATTGCTTTTTTAGTCATAGTTGGATGTAGAGGGTCATGTACGAAACCAGGTCATTAGTGTAGGTATAGAACTGCAGTAACTAGAGGAACATATGTGAGTATTGTGACTTTGTGGGTCCGTAAAATTAAAAGTCTAGTTGCAAAAATTCAAAATGCTCTTTATTTCCGCAGTAAGATAGTTTGTACAGCCCTTTGCAGCAGGATGACGTAACACACACCAGCACAGACTCTCGTGACTTCACCTTCAAATCACTACACGATTATTAGTTCTCGACTCGACTCGGTACAGTTCAAATGTCCACACATACACAATAAACACCTCACTGGCTCGCAACTGTAATTCTTAGTAGCTCCCTGCCGAACTGGCTGACGACAACCCACGCTGTCGCATTTATACTCGAGCCGCTGTTTCTCGAAAGCTGCCGAAGCTTCACGGCCTTTCGTGGTGCAGCGGGAAAGTTCAAACTATCTCTGTCTCTTTCTCTCTCTGTTTCTCTCTCTACAAGTGATTAGCGCTGCGCCCACGCACTGGCCGCTCTATCTGTCTTTGTTTACTGCCCGCGCACGTCCCGACAGCAACTCAACAATGCCTGGCGACAGTATGTAACATGAAAATAATTTTAAATTTATCGCACAGTGTTTATCCCATTTTTTTTTTTTTTTTTTTTTTTTTTGAATTTTTAATGTTCCGCTTTACGCAATCAAAGCAGATAAAAAATGTAGACACTTTTAAAACAATTAATTTATATCAAATAATGCTCTGCGAGGTATCAATTGAACTTTTCACTACTTAGTCACTTGTTAAAAACTTTGTCGCTACTCAGTTGTTCTTCTCGATGTTATGGAAACAGTGTGGGATTTTAAGTTCAGCATATAGTCACCAGGTTTAGAAGATTTGGCTATCCTTCACCCGGCTCTGCTTATTTGTTGCACCTACAAAAAAGCATGCAATGAAACTGCTTCTAGAAATTTTGACTTACTCAGCAAGAAATGAAAAAAAAAAAAAAACACCAATGCGAAGTACTTTCTCTACTCTTGTAAAAACACGTATTGCCCTATCAACTTTAAGGTAAACATCTTATTGTAGTTACAAGGAAATACAGTGATAGTCAAATGTTTTAAAAAGCTGGTCATTATGTGAATCTTTGAAATCTTTTTCGTTTTGTAAGAAAGCTTTTTCTATTAGAAAATTCAAATAATTAACAAGAAATATCTACGAAATGCATTAATATTTTGTCAGTCTCTTGCGCTTTATCAGTCATTCAGCATGAAGAAGACTTCTAAGGACATTCCCAATAAATTCAAGATGTGCATTTTTCATGTATCATGAAAATATTCGAAACATATTGTACTTGTTAGACCGCTTGGCTCTCACTTAGGCGACCGCAAAGTGGGATTTGTGGTGGACAACATGGCACTGGGGTGGGTTTTCTCCGAGTCCTCCAGTTTCCTCCTCCATCATTCCACCAATTGCCCCATCTTTCATTCATCTCAGGCATTGGGCCGACCCCTCAACCCTGATTTCATCTCTCAGGTCAGATGCTTCGGCTCTCTCGCTCTACTGGAACCCAAGCGGCTCCTAACGTCAGCATTGAGGAGAAAGGGAGAAAAAATATTCAATTTAAAGAGTAGCTTGGAGTGGGAAGATTTTCTTACTTTCAGGATGCTGGACAAGTTTCATATTTGACCAACTTATAGTTATGCTTTTCATAGACGGGTACACAAATCTACAGAGGCATGCGCACGTGTACACGCACAGGGGCGCGTGCAATATTTCTAAATGCTATTTATTTTTTATATATTTTTTTAAGATTCAGGGGGTCCAAGATGTTTTTTTCCGTTGACATCTCGATACTTTCTTCTCCTGCTGACTAATGAGTAATGACAATGCAACATTTTTGCCTAAACCCGACTACACACTTTTCTTTTCACCTGACAATCTAAATTAAGAATCCAAACACATTCACAGTCTTATCTGCTTTCCTATACATAGGTTCATTAGGAAGAGCGATATTCTAGAATTGAGGAAGTACATTTCACGACCTTCGATCAACGGAGGTCATTTTCTTTACAGAAAATGTTAGATAATGGATTTCTTGTGTCATGACCTCTCACCAGCTGTTCTAGTGTTCTCCAGAATCCTGTGATATTCAAGGTCATGAAAACAAAACGTCACACAGACGTAAATCAAATATGATGGCATATATTAATTCCAAGAAGTAAATTAGTTCAGAATCCTCGTAAATTGCCAAAGGGAGACGTTTGTATCTAATAATGATCTAAGCTGCACTGTAGGGATCGTATATTCATGTTAATCGAGATAGACATTTGCATAAATTTTCTGATTATACAGTGCGATCCATATAAACCTGAACCATTTCAGTAGGCCAGAATCTTTGAGCCAATAATAGGACATACGTGCAACTTTGGGAGAATATAATACAAAATTGGGAGATTACATTACACTATTTACATCTCAGAGAAAATGTTGGAAGTGTCCTCCACCAGCATCTACACATGTTTACACCCGTCTCACCATATTCTCTGAAGATACAGTCGCGAAGCGCTTATTATGTGTAGAGAGAGGGGGGAAGTAGGGAGTGAAAGAGACAGCACCTAAGCCACGCTCATGACGCCGATGAGCGCTTAGACACGCGGCAAGGGAGAGACGGGGGCGAGGAAAGAGCCAGAGAAACGTCTGGACAATTACCTCGGCATCGCGAGGGTCCGTGAAGCTTCGGGAAGTTTCATCAACATTTGTGATACAGCGGATGTTGTATAAAAGTGATGCACTGGACTAGACAGTCACTTTGGCAGGAGCCGAGAGACGAGGTGCAGTGTCTACGTGCAGCAGACAGACTTGAAGATTGCTAAGTCATTCTGCTGTTATCAGTGATGAACAAAGTGCATTTCTACGGAAATAAAGAACATTTTGAATTTCTGCAACCTGAACTTTTAATCTTACGAACCCACAAAGTCACAATACGGAGAGTATCCTCGCCAAAGTTACTTGTTTCGGTTCGAATAGATTCCTTGAGAACATCAATTGTCCGTGGCCTATTCTTGTACACTCTATTTTTAGATACGCCCACTAGAAAAAATCCGGTGAGGTTAGGTTAGGTGATCTGGGGGAGGGCACAGACCTTTTGAGATGATTCGATTATCAAAGAAACTGGTTACAGGTTCTCTGGTGTCATTAGATATAAGGCACGTGCTCCATCTTGCTGAAAATAACCTTCTCTCAATTCCATATCATCTCCGTAGAAAAGATGCATTTGTTTTTTTAACTGATAATTACATGCTAAGAGTTCTAATTTTCTGGAAAAATACTTCGCGGATAGTCGTGTCTGAAGAGAATCATGTGGTGGCCTATTGACTTCGTCGTCTTTTAGCTTGCCTCTTGTGATGGAGTTCCGCAGACCAACAGTAATCCGCAAGCATTACTTCATTTCAGCGGCCCTGATATCTTTGTTCCATAACAGAAATGTCCTGATGGAATCTCTCCCCATGTTCATCACTAACAGCTCCACAACTAGGAGGGAAAAAGTCTAGGTGGCAGTGGAGAAAATGAATCTTAAGGGATATGTTGCATTCAACGTTACGGTATTTTTGCAGCACTGTCACCAAATGCTTGTAGTTGTCATCTGTTTTGTTGCTTAAAAATCCATGAAAAACACCCTTGAAGGCTTTCCAAGTTTCCTTTTCTTTCCCCTCCAAAATTTGTTCAAATGCAGGACCCTTTACAAGTTCTCTTATTTGTGGTTCGACAAAAATGCCTTCCTTAACTTCTGCATCACTTAATTTCTAAAATTTCTCTCTGATTGTGTTTTGTTATTTGACAGGTGTGCCAAACTCCAAAAAGGTTCCCCCAAATTTAAAATCTTTACTCTGAAATATGAAATGTCACTTTATCTTAAAAAGAAGAGCTAATCTATTATTTTTATGGTGACTTTTTAATTCATCAGATGGAAATACATGTAAATTCACTGTTTTGAGCCCGAAACATTTTCCTTGTTGCCCACTGTTATTTGTAATGTTATTTTCTGGAATATAGAGCTATTTAGACCAAGGCCGCCTGCTAATATGAGACAATCGATGTTGGCTAGTCGTTTCTAGGTTAATTTGATTTTCATTTCAGAAAGCTACATTGACGAATGTATTGTCAGTAGAATGTGAACATATAGGAAAATATTTGTTAATTACTGAATGAATACAATTTGTAGCTGTACATTTCATTACTAAATGTTAAAACTACAATAAATATTATACTTGAAATGTTGACCTAGTGATTGTATTTTATTGGTACAGTAGTTAAAGTGAAATTTTATCCATTCTTAATATTAAAGTGTTAATTTAGTAGGTTAATTTATTTTATTGAAATATTTTATTTATTTCAAATAATCTAAAGATATGGAGACCTGTTTTCGCAGTGTTAACTTATGAAAACGAAACATTTAATTAATTTGACAACGGAAAATGAAATGTTTATCATTTAAAGAAACATGTTTGAAACGGTTTGTTATCGTTATCGCTTGCAAAATGCTATCTTGGTTTAGAATGTATGCTAGGGGTCATTAGGCTAATGTTTGCAAATGCAAAGTTCATCGACAGAGCCGCTGAATCGCAACTATTCGTGAGTGCTCCAGCACTTTCTTCGGCAAATAGCAGTGCCAGTTATTTTCATGTTTTGTACACAGTTTAAGGTCCCTGAACTTAATAAAATTTCCGTCTGTGTGTCTACTTTCTGTCAGCATAATTAAAGAACGTGAAGCCAGTTAAGTATAGAGTTTCATACTTGAGCCACAGGAGATTTTGACTGAAATTGCCCGTCCGTCCTTTGCTGCTGGTAGGTTGTAGTCAACCTGAATTACTTTGCTGAGTGCCAACCTTCAATGGGGTTTAACCGCAGGTAGATATTACGATGGGGTTGTGTAAGGTGACTTTTCATGGGTTTAGATATTAAGTAAGAGTAAAGGAGGGACCAAGTTGTCCCTCAATATATTGTACATAGTAGAACGCAACACCCGCTTTACCTTGGTGTAAGTAGCACTGTATTCGTTTGGTGAAAATTTATACGCCAATACGCTCTGAGATAAGTGGAGCTCAGTGTTTGCTGCTGTTTGGAATTGCTCCAGGGTTATCTCGGGTGCCCCCACGCCGGGGTACTCGATGTCGCTTGAAGGGTGTCTTCTGGAGTTATAATCCCCTAGAGACCCAACCAGGATATTATGATAAATTTGCTGAAAATAGCCTGGTGCCTAATTTCATTCTCCACATACGGAGGATCGTGAAGTAGTCTCACGGGGAAGTAGCGGCCTGATGGACTGTGCCTGTTGTAGTCATAGTAGCCATGCCCCAGATTTCGCATGCATACAGCATGAGAGGAACTACTAGTGGGCGGAACAGATGCAGCCTTAAGTGAACAGGCGTTCCAGAGCTCAGCATGGTACACAATGAAGCTGCACCGGCGTGGAAAGCTCCCTGATGTGCTCGCGGGAAGTCAGACCTCTGTCCAGTTTCACTCCCAGGTAGGTGATGGAGTTTCTCCATTCTATCCTTCGTCCCCTGAAAGTATATGGGGGGATGTGGCGTTTAGTGAAGAGTACGGCGTTGTGCTTGTCCGGGTTAAAGGATAATCGTCAGTGCTGACACCACTCTTCGATTGGACAGAGGTGTCTCTGTATGAGGTTAAATTCTTTGAGTAGAACAGAAGCGGAACAGAAGCACGTCGTCAGCAAAATGGGCCAATTTGATGTACGGCTGAGTTTCGAAGTCAGCCATGAAGACACTAAATAGTGTTGGGGATAGTACAGAGCCTTTGGGCACTCCGCCTCTCGCTAGTACAAGTGTTGATGTTTTCCCCGCGACTGTGACTTTAAAAGACGGTGCTTTAGAAATCTGCAAAGGTCGATATGCTGCCAAAGGTCGGTAGTTTAGTAATTAATCGGCGCCAGGGAGAAAATTTTCGAAGGCGCGTATCCACCACTCAACCGCTACTTGCTGGATCCCTATTATCCTGAAGCACATGATAGAAAACTTGTAGTAGAACAGGATTCACCCCACCATTCTATTACCTACCATGGAAAACTACAAAAAAACTCAAGGTTATAACCCGCGACCATTGAAATGCAAGGTTCAAACGTTACGCAGAGCCAAATCACTCGGTAAGTGAATAGTAAGTAATATTGTACTCCTCAAGACATGACTAGAGCAGATAGTAGAATTATTGATGGTTAATGACCAATTACGTTTCAAGATCTATCATTCCCTAGTAAAAAACCAAGGCATCTTAACCAAATCATCTTTATATTAAGCGTTGGAATTGAATGTACGTAATTCGCTCTATGTCTTTAAGTATTTTAAATCGGGAATAGGTCGCTAACTTATAGCAGACGTTATTGAAAAGGTTATATATACTTAATATAACATCACTGCCCGTCTCTGTAGCGTGGTGGTAGCGTGTCTGTATTTCAAGAAGTTCCATTTTCTAATCCCGGTCATGTTGATAAGGTTTTTTTCCCATGTTTTCCCTTGTGAAAAATGGATGTTTGGTGACTCTAAGCTCTATGGATCCTGGGCTCCTTTAACATCGTTTCATTCATCGTCCAATGTGACTTAACGTTAGAGGACGTAAATTAAAAAAAAGCTTTCAAAATCACTCATACTACCATACTGAGCAGCAAAACTCACTGTACAAATACTGTTCGCACCTTCAAGGCACTAACACGTGGTGCATGTATCTCATAGGGTACTGCTATGACGTCATGGTGTGGTGAGAATACTTCAGCACCTCGCTTAGATTGTTAGAACTTCCTCTATTCAACTAGTAAGCGCTTCTTTTGGGCAAAATTCTTGCTTTTCTCCCTTAGTTCTTGGCTATTGTTACTTCCTGTGTTATTTAAATGAATATATTTTATTCATACATTGGTGAATTATTAATTTCCTTATTCTACAAAGCATGGAGAACTCATCACTGTTAATATGTTGCACTCTGTTGGGACGACGTCGGAAAAACAAACTCGTAGAGGTCGTAGTGGTCGAGGTGTTTTACATTCAAGTGTTCAAATGGCAGAGCGTTGAGGTCTATTGATCTTCACTGACGAGCGCTGCATTCGCTTGCTTACCAGAAGAGCGAAATGTTAGTAACCTGGCGCACAGTGACAAGCACTTGGAATTGCATATTTGATATGAAAAGTTATTAAATTATTATACAAAATGTAAATTAACATTGCAACTTCTTGACACAAAAGGATTTTGATTATCTTCTTCTTCGTGTTACAATATTCAATCACGTTATATATGATTTCTGGCACCTGCCACGTTGCTGTGATTGCACCTGAACACAGTGTACAGTCTGATTTTTAAAAGAAGATACGTGAAGGTCATCAAGCAAGGGACGCGAAGGGTAAGAAGGGAAGGTCGTTGCTATGGAAACGTAAACAAAGGTTGCCAGATTGGTTACACTGGTGAATCACATACTCCTCAGATCAGTTGTGCGGAAAACAAGACTTGCTTGTTCAAGCTTGATTTTTTGCTTGTGTTGTGTATTGTTAGCCTACTTTGTGAAAACAAAATTAAAGTACGTTGTTATGGAAGCAAGACGTAGTGGTGGTAGGATTAGAGCTAGACCGAGATTCATGGCCCGAGGCGAAGATCAGCTTACTTTGCATATCAAGCTAAAGAATGCGTCTGTTCTCTTAGGGCAGTGTTCCTCAAAGTGTGGTCCGCGGACCCCCGGGATCCGCGAGGAAATGTCAGGGAGTCCGCGAGGGGGTCCCTTAAGTCAAGTTATAATGTTTAACTGAAACTATAGAATGTTGAGAGGGTAAAGAGAGGAGTATGCGTAACTTAGTTCTAGGCAACATTGCAGCGCCCCACGTGGAGAAACAGATGACCTTCAGGTATCTTCTTTTAAAAATCAGACTGTACATACACGGTCTGACCGTGTATGTGCGATAGGCTTGCGTAAACAGCTCCGTCGTTACGGATTCATTCCGATAAGCTTCCACGCTTTGTCATGTGGTATAGTGATATCGTATCTTTGAATGATGGCTTTTCTCTTTCCCTCAAATTCACTTTCTCTTTGTTTATATCTAGGTCATTTTCCTCTGCCCATGTTTTAATGCGTTGATTGCCTCTTGTACCTCCCCCTTTCTGTTGAAGTAAACATGCTATCCGCATATAGTAAAACCTAGCTTTTGAGTGTTTTTCTATTATGCTCGCACATCTTCCTCTAGACAACACGCAGACCTTTAAACGGCAAGGAATGATGAATAGACGTCTATTTTCCTCATTCAAGTAAGGTTGTTTTTGTATAATCTTTGGGTATTCCTTGCCGGATAGCCTTGTAATTTGAGGAAGTGGCTGATAAGGTCGGGTGACTCATGAGATACAAGAATAGTAATAATTAAGTAATCAGATGATATTGGATGTCAAGGTCATCACCATCTCTCCATGCAACTGTTGGAGATGTTGCGTCAGACACTTGTTGGATCACTTACAACGTCGCGCCGTGCACACAAACAATACCCTGGAAAGGTCACAATGCATTTACTAGTGGAGAAAGCGAAGGTTATGGCGCCAGGTTAAAGTCCTTCCAACTGCTTTCTCTATGCTAAACTGTTTTTCTTCCCCCACCCCCTTTTTAAAATATACTTTATGATTTTTTATCAGTTAATTGTCTTAATTGTCATAAAGTTTTGTTCTAAAAGTGCGTCAACTATCATTTGCACCTTCTGCTCACCCAAACATCAATTTGACCAGATAACATTTTTGGACTATGATTTTTTTTTAAGATTTTGGCAACATAACTGCAGGGATGGCACAGACGCTACCGTCTATGTCCCACATTCGATTCCTATGCTTATTAGTGACCCTGCCCTCTACTGCGAACCCTCTTGAGGTCTGAACACCCTTAGAATCCTCTCGCCTCACCCATCTCTCCGGGAAGCCCCATCTGCGAAAAGGACACTAAGTATTCCATTGGTCGAAATGGTGCGAAGCTTTTCATAATCGTAATTTGTAACTGGTACAGAAAATTCAAAAGGGATTGATTGTATTCCTTAATAATGAATTTCCTGAAGAGCTAAGCCCAAGAACTGCTGTTGCTCATGAAAATATGGACTGTTTGAATGAGCCGATTGTCACAAGAAACCATAGTTGACATCACCGACGTGTCAAGCGCTTTTTTGTATTATATAAGTAATATTCCATTCTAGCCTTCATTGTTGCTATGCATCATAAGTTGATATTCCTGCCCACAATCTAGTTGCTATGAAAACAAAAGAAATCTGAATACTTTAAAATATGACCAGAATCACAATTCGGTAAGTAAAAACATTTATTTTGAAATATTGATTGTGATATTACAATTTATAAGTTACTGAATGCAATTGCACCATATCCACTCCTGCTCTTTACATATAAACTTCAAATATCAGTTCCATTATTATTAAGAAATAATTAAAATTAAACACTTGTATTTATAGTAAGTCTACTCATATCGATAACTACATAAAAATAAAATTTTTCTCCCTGTTTCAGATAAATTTGCTGTTTTTAATAGTTTGATTTATAGATTAATAAATATACCCCTGAATAAAGAGGAATTTAATGAAGAATATAAACATATTAATACGGCTTTAATTAGTGCTTTTAATAAAGAATTTATATATAAAAATTGAAAATTTTAAATATAAAAAGAACTGTTAATGATATTTCTATCCCTAAAAAAATAAAAAATGATTATAATCTTTAAAAAATTTACTTCCCATAATTGGCTTAGTAAACATTTTCAAAAAAAAAAAATTAAAGACTTTGGTATAACTTTAGTTCCTCAAAATGAATATAGTATTAAAAATTACTGCATTTCTCTAAAAAATTTAAAATTTCTATTGATAAAAAATCTGGTATTTATTAATTTAATTGTTTCGATTGTGATAAAGTTTATATTGGAAAGACAAAACGTAATTTGGAAACCAGAACAAAAGAACATTTTCGTAACATTAAGTATAAACAAACTGATAAATCGGCCATAGCAGATCATTTTCGGTCATTTAACCATGAAATAAATCCTGAAGTTAAATTATTAAAACAATTAAATGGCCCGATAGATTTAATGGTTTGGCAAAATATATTTATTTTAAAAAATAAACATCGCGTAATGAATTTTGAAATACCGGCAGCAGATTCCGTTTTTAAGTTTATTTCGTTTTCAGATTTTGGTAGTACTGACAAAAACATAGTGACATCTAGCAATTGTAACATTGACAACAAGGTCGTTTGAGCTGATTATATGAATGAGTATTCATGAAATAGCGATCCTCATTAATTAATAAATAAATTTTCATCATTTTCTTTCAAGATAAGTGAATTTTTATGTTACAAATTATTATATTTTTATAGAATTTGTAGCTTCATATGTTACGTATTTATCAATTTCATTAACTTTATCGTTGTTTTGAACATAGCAAATTCAGACCAGTTGCTGTACTTATCAATTTACTACGAGGGTTGTTCAATAAATAATGATCATAATTTTTTTTTTATGGTCATAATTTTTCGCACTAAAATCAGTCTAAGTATATTCCGTTAGGTTAATGTGAAACAAACACGCCGTAGTAGTTTCATTGTTGGTACTTCTGGTTCCCGCCTGTGAAAACCAGGCAAGTTCAGACATGTTCAGTATCGCCTACTGCTGCAATGGAGGTAACATGCAGTTAAAGTTGATGTTAGAGGAAGATCCGGAGTTTCTTTCACACGTAATGTCACTGCTGATGAAACTTGGCTACATCATTTTGATCCTGAGAGCAAACAGCAAAGCTCAGTGTGGAAATCTCCTTCATCACCAACCTCCAAAAAGCAAAAGTGGTTGTTTCTGCTGGGAAAGTTATGGTCATCTTATTCTTTGATATTCATGGAATGGTTTATCAGCATGTTGTACCTGCACACACATCAATAACTACAGGGATGTCCTCAAAACATTGCAAGTTCATATCAGACGTAAAAGACCACATTTCCGTGTAGCAGGCTGAAGGCTGCGCCACGATAATACGTGGCCGTATATTGCCAATGTTGTTGCTGAATATATTGCAAAAATCAACATGAAGTGCATCCCTCACCCTCCCTATAGTCCGGATTTAGCCACATGTGACTTTTTTCTATTCCCTAACTTGAAGAAACGCCTTCGTGGGAGGCATTATCCATCATCAGAAGCAGTGGTGAAGGCTGCGGAGGCGATTTTGAAGGATTTCTCAAAAAAATGTTTCCAGCATTTCTTTGAAGACTGGCAGAAACGCTGGGACAAGTACATCGCATTCAGTGGAGACTATTTTGAGAAGGAGCATAAAAATTATGAGGATGAGTAAAGGTACGTTGTCAAAAAAAAAGTGATCATTCTTTAATGAACATCCCTAGTACTTCTTAGTACAAAATACCCCAATATGTTATTTTCATTAATAGCCACATCATGTTCTTTTAACCATTTACACAATGAATAATATACCAACCTCTGTTTAGATCTTTTTGGTATTAATTGATCACATCCAGCTTTTCACGACTTCTACTTTATCATCGCTGTACACATTGCCTGTAACTTTCTCCATAATCAGAATTAAACCCTCAGTCAAATTCGTTTCACAGTTTTAACAAATATAATACGGCGACATGACCAACAATATTAATTATTTCTCCATAGCAGCACATATAGGCTATGCACGTTCTAAAATCTAACATTTATCTTCAATTATATTTATTAATATTTCAGCTAATATCTTAATTACTAAAATTCAGATTGATATAAAATACACACAGTGCAAAAAGCAAAGAACGGAATCTCGGCGCAAACCTTATCTCGTTCGGTATAAAGTGCTTACCACATTAATATCGCAATATGCAATTGAGTACTGAGCGAAAGAATTGTTCTAATTTTAACACCGTCGTGATGTACTAAAAGGCCCAGTTTTACTTTTAACTGTCTAACATTATTTTATTCTTAAAATCGAGAGATCAATTCTTTGATTATTGATATCGAATAACTGTTCCCTCTACCTTAGGTGAAGGGACGATAAAGATTTAATTACAGTTTTATTTTTGAGCAGTGCAATTTGCGTCAAACAACAAGCCTTATCGCCAGTTCACAACCTTTGACTGTCGCACGCGTCGCCTATTGGAATGTCGCCCTCGATTCCATTCGGTTTAAAACAATCTGCAGACGGCGACACATAATTTGCAATCGATGTCTTGTGATTGACATTTGTTTGTTTGTTGCTAGGGGTAACGTCCACGGTTAAGAAACTTCTACGTTATCTCTTTTTTTTCCAGAATAGCCACGGTTTTTGTACACGATGCGTGAAAGTAAACGTGATTGCTCCGTCTTTGACCTTCATTGCTACGTCAGAGCGCGACCAACGTGACGTCATTCGCCTCACATTAACAAAATTACGGGAACTTGCTACTCCTTCGATAATTATTCTTATCCAGTGTACCTAGAGTCCAGGTTATAATTAGACTGATGTCGCAACTAAGGTGGTCATAGCAGTGAGCGGAACCAGCTCCTATCACGTGATTCACTCCTCGTGAGGGATATACTCAGATGTGTATGGTTGGCAAACATTAGACTCTCCTACAGGATGGAAGCGGAATAGCAACAAACTCTACTATAACCAAAGAACTGGTGAAGGTAGAATTCATTTTCTTTAATTAACGTCTTCCAACCTTAAGTCATATCGGACGATGAATGAAATGATGTCAGAACACTTATCCAGATAACTCATCTTGACCGAGATTCGAACTCGGGACCTCTTGAACGTGAGGCAGACATGCTACCACGTACGCTACAGAGACTGCAGTGAAGTGTAAGATTGGTCGGTAATGCACAGGTGTTAATGTTACCTTTGCGGAGATAACTGGCGTCTCAAATTCCATTGTCGAAGATAGCCGAAGTGACCTTAAAACAGCTGAAAATCGCAGGTTTCTCTTTGCGTGTGCGCGAGTGTTCTCCCTGATCCAAATTTCTGGGAGATTAAATAATTAAATAATTAAACTCCTTAATTAAACTGCCATAAACCTACAAAATATTATCGTCACAATATCTATAACTTTTTTTTGTTCCATTTATACCCCGCCTTTAACTACAATGGTCATATCGGCGGCTGTTCTCCTTTGGAACACGTTGAGGGTGTGAACTCGTAAACGTTAGGTTTTAATCATTAGATCACGCACACATTCACGCTCTCATTCATATTTCCAGACTCTAGGGAAGATGGGGAATTATCTTGGTTGGAGTAAAATCCCCACCCCCACCGCCATGAATCGAACCCGGGACCCCTTGCACGGCAGGCAGGTGCTCTACCGACTGAGCTACGGGGCCAGACATCTATAATTTGTCTCACGCTTAGAAAACAGTATGGAAGTAAATGGGATATATCCCTCTCTGTCTAACACACGGGAAATCTCATTAGCTTCGTCCTTTGTTACCCTCGCGCTGTTGCCACATACTAATAACATGGTATAAATAACTAATTTAATAATTTGCAGCTTCGAACACATTGTCTCTTGCAGAATATTTTCTCTGACAGATTGTCATTATACAGTCATTTTGTGTTCCTATGGGCCCAATTTTTTCGAAAATGCTTGTTTTTCGGTAAAAGTCCGATATTTGCTATTTGTATGTTCATCATGCGGTAACTATAAAGCTTGCCGCTATAATACTACAATATTTTTTTCTTAGGTAGAGAAGACAACTGTTCTCCTACCTGCAAAGTTTGAATTCTGCATCTTAAATCAGACGAGTGTTATAATTTTTAACATTAAGTAATTTCGGAAAATTTTATATATACGCACTAGAAAATGTAGGCATTGAGAAACCTTTTTGTTGCTGTGTTTATATCGGGGGACAAAGTGAGAGAAATGTAAATCAGGGTTGAACGGAATTTTTTAAAAAAAAAACGCAATCCTCTAACTTCTTGCATTCGTCGTATGTGTCAAATAAACAAAAGGCATCCATCCCTTCAGACAAATGGCGATATGCAAGGCAGGCAACATCCTGGCAATGAGCAGGCAATATGATGCAGTCAAAGTGAACACGTTTGCAAAGAGAGCTTCGATGACTGTTTATAGTGTGTGAAAGATTGTCAAGTGTTACGTGAAGCTATTTAACAGTTTTGTGAATACTTATAGTTATGGAAGGGGAAACTAAGAAGAAACGAAATATTGGTAAGCTAAGAAGTAAGGACCGCACGTTAGTATTGAATCTCTTATGTTATTTTTCAAGTAAAATTGGTGTCAGTAAGCCAATGAAACAAACAGCTAAGCCTACCGGTTGTTCAGAAACATTAATATTTATAACAAAAAAGGAACGCATGAAAGAAAGGTGCCCTATGAGCTCCATAAAAAAGGGCGGGGAAACAAACGAACGCTAGGTTAACGCAACAGGATGGAATAGTGCAAAGCGGAGTGTGGCGTACTGTTCATTCTTTGCTGCTTGAAAATATTCCACCCACGCTGAATCTAGTTTTGGCAAGGGTAAACAGCGATGACACCTTAACAAATTTCTCAAGGGCCACTTTGAATCGGTTCCTACACGATTTGGGGTTCGAATATGAAAGAAGGGGCAACAAGTGTATACTGATAGAAAGAGATGATATTAACAGATTTGTCGTCGAGACTAATGGACGACGAAATGGAAGGCACTGCACCCTTATCAGATGGCACTGAAGGAGCATAAAAGTAACCGACATATTTAAAGTTTTTATCATTGCATGCCTCCATTTGGTTTGTTGTAATATATATTTTGACTGCAAAATCAGGTTTGCAGTCACTAAAGTAACAGTTAAAAGGAGGAATAAAAATTAAAATTCTTGCTCTCAGTAATTGAATCTCTTAAAAGAGAATTTAATATCAGTGAAGATAGTTCTGTTACAATACAATATCAAACTGGCAGACCAGTCGCTGTCGTGGCCGAAGTTGCGATTGCACATATAGTACATGCAACAGGATGCCCCATCACACCTGTACTGTTATGTAAGCGTGAGACGGCTTAGTAAACAAAACACACTCTTGTTTCTTTGCAGGGATCGAGTCCAAGTTGGATTACTTGCAGGATATTGGAGTAGGCTCCGTTTGGTTATCGCCCATCTACAAGACACCAATGGTGGACTTTGGTTACGATGTGTCAGATTATAGAGAAATCGACGAGCGGTTTGGAACATTCAAAGATTTCCAGGATCTTGTGACAGAGGCCAAGAAAAGAGGTAACACATGTCCTAACTCTATATTTAAAATTGTTATCCATATCTATGCATTTCAAATGGGGATTCCAGAAACAAGCTCTCTGCTTATTTTTAAAGGTGTTCCGTTCTAGATTGTCTAAAAATATCAAGAACTGAACTTTATTGGAATTAAGTTAATTGAATAGAATTTAAAAATCCGTGATTATCCATAACCGATGGTTTCCCAATGTTTGTATGCTAAAACGAACCTGTGAAATGTTGCATTCACATGATTTTCTCTATCTTGCTGTGGAAATAGTTTTATTATATATTTCCGTGTGGGTAGAATGAGAATAGGGGGACAGAGTGGGTTTAAGTTATAAGATCTTGGTTGCTATGTAATGGCTTTGGCATTCCATTCTCTTTGTTTGACCAGGAGGAAAACGGTGAATAATGACTTTCCATTAAAGTATTGAATAATTGAAACCAATAACAAGAAAATTATATGGGAAGTGATTAACTGCACAAAAGAAATGTATTTACTATAAACAGTGTGCTTCAAGATAATCCGTATTTTGTAGCTAAGTTTTATAATTCAAAAGTAATGAAAAACTCATACAAAATGACGAGACCTTTAGAAGACTTTCCCAGATTTATATCATGGAGCAATATGAATATTGTTACATTTTGAAGAAAAAACAGTAGAAAAAACATTTGAACATTGAAATGTCAAATACACGAGGTTCAGGTGCTAGCGTAGGTGGGCCAAATTCAGGAGATTGTAGGTTAAATTTCCGTTACAAAAAAAAAAACATTCACTTAAAATAAGACCTGAAGCTTTCCTGGAAATTGAAGACCACATCAAAAGTCACACACATTGTGACAAATAAGCCCTTTAACAGAAATTTGTAAATGAGTGGATAGAGAATGTAATGCTACCATCAGACACAGTAATTCGTAAGTACTTGGCGTTAAGTTATCTACACTCAGACGATTATCACTATAAAGAATACGAAACAAGAATGACCAAGGTTCACCGTCCGTCCGTTGGAGAAAACCTCCAACGTTAAGTCATATCGGACGATGAATAAAATGATGTTCAAATGACTACAGGGTACATCCCAAGATGTATCCTAGGGGGGAGAGGACATACCCTCCTTAGTTGTGCACAGCGTCCCACGTTGATCTGGGCATGACCCCATATGATAAATCTACCATGTCTATGTCTAGTATCCGCACATGTTTTTTTAACATTTTTATCGCGATATGAGGACAATTTTATAATTTATACTGATGGCTCCAAGAACTCAAATGGTATTGGTTATGCTTACGTGTGTGGAACCGAACCGTATACATTCAGATTCCACACTAGCACTTCCATTTTTACTGCAGAGCTTTATGCAATATACCGGGCCATTTTACACGTACGTCGACGAAAGTTGGGGACTGCTTAATCCTGAGTGATTCCCTCAGTGCACTTCAAAGTCTACGACAGCTGTACAACTACCACCCTATTGTGCAGCGTATACAGGATGCCCTCCACGTTTTACGCGCTTCTGGCGTTAACGTGGTGTGTGCATGGATCCCTGGTTACGTAGGCTTGCGAGGGAATGGAATGGCGGATTTGGCAGCCAAGACGGCTACCATGAAGCCCAGGGTTCGAGTACGATCTGTGACATCGGAAGATTTTAGGGCCGTATTGCGGAGAGCTGTGCAAACCTGCTGGCAGGAAGAGTGGTCCACTCTCCGCAATAATAAACTTAGATCTGTGAAAGAACTTCCGATTCCCTGGGTTACCTCCTGTCGGTCATCTCGTCGCGAGGAGGTGAGTATGGCTCGGTTGCGTATTGGGCACTGCTTTTTTACTCATAGTTTTCTTTTTAAAAAGGAAGCTGCTCCGCTGTGTCCGTTTTGCAATGAAGCGTTATCTGTACGACACGTGCTGCTAGAGTGTTTTCACCTAGCAGACCTTAGGACGTCTCTGCAGCTGCCGGCCAGCTTTGCAGAAATGCTAGCGGACGATAACGAAGTAGTGGAGAAGGTTTTTAGATTCTTTTCTAGTTTAGACTTTAGGATTTAGTGTACGAAATTTTTAGTAGGTTTTGATTGATTTTTTATGTATGTGTAGTTTTAATAGGTTTAGTTACACTTGCATAGTTTTTAGAAATTTTTATATCTGGCTTTTGCCATGACGAGCTTTTTAAAGGGCGCTGATGACCACCGTAGTTGAGCGCCCTTATATGCATCATCATCATCATCATCATCATCATCATCATCATCATCACCGTCCGATTGTTGTCCATAAACGCCAACGGACTGCACGAGGAGAGGTCGGTTTGTTATCTGCGATGTCACTTCCTACAGACAGTTTAGCCTCATTCCCCTCTATGCTTATTCTTATACAGTTTGTGTCCTTTTTGCAGGTATAAGGATCCTAATGGACCTAGTGCTCAACCACACTAGTGACGAGCACGAGTGGTTCAACAAATCTGTGCATCGTGTTGAACCTTACACTGACTACTATGTTTGGGTGACGCCGAGGGCATACGATCAGGATGGCAAACCTTTACCTCCAAACAATTGGGTAAGCATCTACTCTATAAATACTGTGAACTTGTGGGTTCGTATAATTAAAAATCCTGTTTACAGAAATCTAAAATGCTCTTTATTGCAGTAAACAGTAGCTTTGTACAGCCCTTGCAGCAGTAGTGACATACACAACAGCAGTCTTCAAGGTCGTCTCGCTCCACTGCCACACGTAAACAAACGAAAGAAATCACTGCGATATACTTCAACTCACACAACTACATCACTAACAACTCAATTAACTACTGACTGCCACTCTAACACTTTGCGGGGTTTTTATACCTCCAGTCATTGTTCTAGAAGTGAGAGAAAAACGGAACTATCTCTGTCCCTTTCTCTGTTTCTTTCTCTCTCTCTCGGCAAGCGTCTAGCTCTGCGCCCACGCTGCTGTTTCCGGCAGCGGCACAATAGTGCCTCGGTGACAATACATAACACAATAACCTGATGTGTACACTCACATGATTTTCTCTGCTCTTGTAAGAAAGTTTATTCCTCTATCTACTCAAGATAAACATTACTTCATATTAGTTCCAAGAGAATACAGTATACTTTAAGTGATAGTCAAAAGTCACTATTACATTCTCTTTGCATAGCCAAGAGATAAAAATGTGAATAACGTATTCTCATTTGAGAAAAGTACAAATATTGGAAAGTTCAGACAAATAATGAGGAACATCTCTGAAAGGGTTCACTTCATCACCCCTACCTTAGAACTCGGGACCTCTTGACGGTGAGGCAGACACGCTATAACCTACGCTACAGAGACGTACTTTGATGTATACAAATTAGAAGAGCCCGCCTCGGTAAGATGGTAGCACGTCTGCCTCACGTCCAAGAGGTCCCGAGTTCGAATCTCGGTCAGGGTGAGTTACCTGTATAAGGTTTTTCCCGGGGCTTACCCTTATCCTATAAGACGAATATCGGGTAGCTCTAAGCTCTATGGAGCCTGGGCCCATTTAATCATCACTTCACCCATTCCATTCATCGTAGGATATGACTTAAAAACGTTAAAGGCCGTAAATTACAACGAAAAATAGAAGAAGAACTTTTTGAATAATAATTTGTTGAATAATGGATAAAGAAAGTCAATTGAAAGTAGAACATTAGACTTTTTGCTTAAGAATATTTAGCGTGACTGATTTTTCAAAACTGTTGGAATGGCACGCTTCAACTCAATCAAACATCACGCGGCCATTTCTCCATGTGCCAAATTTTGTGCTCAGCATGTGTACTTATATGTGAAATAGCGATATATTAATGTTGCTGTTCAAATACTACTGTCATAATGGTTACGAAATTATGTTTCTGATGAAAAATGGGCTTTCTTGTTTTATTTCCATATTATCATATTTTTAGGAACAAAGGAACAGTCGTATGATCAGAAAGATGACGCGGAAGCAGAAATAACAATATCAGCTGACTGACCCAGAACTGAATTCAGTCCAGTGACCGACCGTATCAATAACCAGGAACACTTGCACGACGTTCCAAGGACATAATGGTTAACCTTATTGTAGTGCGCTGGCTTTGACATTAGATGTCACTTTAGTGGTTTATTGCATAACGCACATATACGCACTGCATTAAAGTATTAGCTTTCAGCCGAAGTCAGCAGGAGCTGTGTTCGATTCCCGTGATCGACCTTTCTGTAATGATAGGAAGGACATTTCAATAAATAATAAATAGCCAATCAATCCCTAAAGGGCAAAGGCCTCCAGCTAATGCAGTGAGTTGCTGTCATTAGCTCGTTAGGGTAGTAAATCCTAAGAGCATCATGCTTGCTTGTCGGAACCTCCGCATCTATTGTGATGACTATTGATGTTTTATATTCTATACACCGTGTCCTTGGATCTATTTTTTATTATTTTACGAGGGTGGTCTGAAAAGTTTCCGACCTAATAAAGATACAATACATTTTTTCAGAGGTTTTTTTTGTATTTATTTATGTTTCAACATAGTCCCCTTGTAACACCACACTTCTCCCAGCGATACTCCCATCTCTGTAACCCGACCAAATAGTACTCGACGTTTATCTCTGCAAAATAATTGTTCACGAATGTGATTGCCTCTTCATTAGGCGAAAATCTCTGCCCTCCGAACGCAATTTTCAGATGCGGGAACCAAAAACAGTCGCTTGGGGCTAGATCTGGTGAGTCAGGCAGTTCAAACCGTAATTCGTGGATTTTCGCCATTGCGACCGCTGAGGTGTGAGATGGTGCGTTGTCTTGCTGAAACAGCATTTTCTTTTTCTGTAAATGTGGCCGTTTTCCCGCAAGTTCTGCCTTCAACTTGGCAAGTAATGATGCGTAGTATGCTCCTGTAATGGTTTTTTCTTTTTGAAGATAATCGATTAAAATAACTCCAGGACTATCCCAAGAAACAGTCACCATCACTTTCCCAGCTACAAAAAAAAAAAGTTTTTGCTCTTAAAGGAGCCGGTTTCCCCTTTGCAGTCCAGACAAATCTAAAAGCTTCAATTCTAAATTCGACATTAATCCTGATATTGTTTCAGCTGAGCCTGTTTGGAGGATCTGCATGGGAATGGAACGAGATACGTGGAGAGTTCTATCTTCATCAGTTCGCTAAGAAACAGCCGGATCTCAACTATAACAACCCGAATGTAATCTCAGAAATGTTGGTAAGACTGCCATTTATTAAAATATCTAGAACTGTATCTAAATAAATCTCATTCTATTATTTTTACAAGGTGCAAACTCATTCTCGAACTATTATCTATACAATTTCACAGATTATACTTTAAAGCGTAAATATCGCTGCTTTTGAACATTTTGTTTGCCAGCCATACTTCTTCTTCTATCTCTAATCAACATCAATTGCAAATACGACAGGACATCGTAAAATTTTAATTATCACCCAATGGTTTTTATGCTAGAGTGATGAAAGTTTTTCAGTGTCATCAGTGATCCCTCGGGGCATAATGTTGGTAGTTTCTGTGATTTGAGTCCTTTTGGTTTTACAGTGAGTGCCAGAAATGACAGGTGTAAGATGGAGAAAATTGAGGCTCGTAGTGTGATCAGGTTCCTGCATTTGAAGGGCAAAACTGCCCGGGAAATCCATGATGAGATGACGGCTGTTTATGGAAATGATTGTCCATCGTATGACACTATTGTGAGGTGGAAAAGGAATTTTCAAACTGGTCACATGTCCCTGACAGATGAGCCAAGAGCTGGTAGACCGTCAGCTGTCACAGTGAAGAAAGTGGAGTGTTTAATACTGGAAGACAGACGAGCAACGATCCAAATGATCATGAATGAGACACATCTTAGTTATGGTAGTGTGTGGACGAACTGCACATGTCTAAGGTGTCTACACGGTGGGTTCCACGTTTGCTAACCCCTTTCTAAAAGCAAACACGACGTGACCTTTCAAGACAGATGTTGATGGTGTTGGAACAGTATGAAGATGATTTTTATGATCGTCTTGTAACTATGGATGAATCCTGGATCTATCAATATGATCCAGAGACAAAAACCATGAGCATGGAATGGAAACATGCCGATTACCCCCCTCTCAAAAAGGCAAAGTCAGCTGGGAAGGTTGTGCTTTCAGTTTTCTGGTACTGTTTAGGAGTCATCCTTACAGATTATCTTGCGAAGGGTGAAACCATCACTGACAGATACTACTGCAATCTTCTGGACAAGTTACTAGCAGCTCTGATTAAGAAACAACGCGGTATGCTCTCCAAAGTAGTCCGTCTTCTGGCTGACAATGTACCAGCTCATTCATCTCAAGTTGCAGTTGACAAAACAAGGGAATGTGTCTTTGAGACCTTACAGCATCCGCCTTATTCGCCAGATCTCGCACCAAGTGACTTTTTCTTGTTCCCGGAAATGAAGAATCCATTGCGTGGTCGCCGATTTGACAACACAAATGACGTCATTAATGAAGTGGAAGAGTGGTTTAAAGCGAATTCTGCAGACTTCTACAATCAAGGTATTCGGAAACTCAAGAAACGCTGGAAAAAATGTTTAAGTCTGTGTGGTAACTACGTAGAGAAGAACTAGCAGATATAAACACAAACTCTCTATCACATATTTAAAGGAAAACTTTACGACATCCCCTTGTACTGTGAAAATCAAACGGTTAGCTTAGGAAGCAAAATCTTTTAAAGCATGCCAATACAGAAATGTGAACGTTTTTGGCGTTGAATGAAATAGAGTCCAAAAATTTCAAATCTTGTGCTGTGATTAGTTTATACCTTTAAGATAAGATTTTTGGTTGCTTTATTTGTATTTGTCATATTCCTGTAGGGGAGGGGATCCGTCCCCTTCAGCTGCCGTGGTGCGGGGTCTGCGGACCCTTAAAACTCGTGGTACTTCTGACGTTACTAGAGGAATCTCGGGCCAAGCTGCCGAGCCCTTCCCGTAGGGGAGTTGTTCGGATTGGGTTGGACTCGAGGGGGCAGTGTATTCCCGACATCCACGGGGAATTGGGTGCCTGCGGCCAGGCTACGGTCGCCCGGAGGGGGTAGAGGGTTGCCTCATAAGTCCCGCGTACTACCTGCAGAGCTAGTAGAAGGTGTGCTAGATCGCCAGGTGGCCCCACCGAGGTTTTCGGTAGTCTTCCCTGCGGGGTTGACGTGCGTAAGTGGCGTATCCACTTCCATCCCATCTTAACGTTGTGCTCAGCGGGGGGGGCTTTTTAAGGAATCAGGTATTGCCCTATGGAAAGAGCCCCGGAGTATCCATTGCTCCCAGGTAGAAGGAGGCCCGGGTCCTTGGTCCTACGGATCCAGCACTAATGGGAGTAGATTCTCTGCACATAATTATCTGTATTTGTCATATAGGGGGGCTTTGACTTGAAAACAACGGAAGCTGTTATTACAGCTCAATGACGTGTAGTGTTTCTTAACGTTGATTTATATCATGTTTAGCATTAAACACACTCACACCCGCTCCTATATTTAACTTTACATTCTGAGGGGAAGAGGGAATTACTCTGCTTAAAAAAATAAACTCAACGCCAGCTGGGTACGAACCCGGAACCCCTAGCTTGTAAAAGCTCCAATGCTGACCGCAGAGGTTGTTGGGGTGCAAATTGAGTCCCATACTATTTAGTTTATTTATAGATGACATAATAGAGGGGGTTAAGGAAAGCAATGCCCATTGCCCAATAATAATGAACAAAGACATCCCTGGTTTATTGTACGCGGATGATTTAACGGTAGGAGCAATTTCCGTAATAGGTCTACAAAAATCAATGGAGGCAATTCATAGGTTTTGCGCTGACTGGGGGCTAAGAATAAACATCAAAAAATAAAAAAATTATGGTATTCAAAAGAGGATGGATACTTAGGAAAGGAGAGGTGTGGTACATAGGAGACCAAAAGTTAGAAGTGGTAAACGAGTATGACTATTTAGGTGTAAGGATGTGTAGCAGTGGAGGATTGGCTGCTCAAGCCAGAAAACTGATAGTTAATGGCAGGGCGGCAATGTCAGGAGTAAATATGTAAACATAAACTGGAGATGTCAGATGGTTAGAAAGAATGTATGAAGCGATCGTGGAAGCCAGAACAGTGTATGCAGTGGAAGTATGGGGCACAAATAGACCAGATGTATGGACTACTAGGACTGCCAAAATCGTCACCAAGAGAGGTGGCATTACTAGAGCTAGGTAATACAAAAAGGAGGGGAATTATAATAGACAGAATATTGAAATTCTGGTATAAGTGTATTAAAGGGCAGAAAGGGGAATTATTGAATCTGTGCATGAAGCAACAGAAAAGCATTAAAAATACAAAGAGTTGGTGGTCGGAATTAGAAAGAATGTTATTGAAGATAGGCATGGGGGGGGGGGGGTTTATGGAGAGCAGAGGAGACAAATTATAGCGGTTTTTGGAAGGAAGTGAGAACTAGAGTACAAGACATAGATGGCCAGGAGATATGGGAAGGTATAGAAGAAAAGAAAACTTTGAAATTTTATAAGCAATTAAAGACGGAATGGGGTAAGGAAAATATATAGATCAATGTGACAAAACTGGAAGAGAAGGCATAGCATGGATGAGAGTAGGAATAATATATCTAAAAGGGTTGAGAAGTAATGAGGTAGGGATATGTGAATTTTGTGGAGATGAAGAGAGCACTGTTCATTACCGATACAATGTAAAGAGTTATATTACAGGAGAAAAATATGAGATAAGAAATGGGACAGTGTGAGCAAAGAGATATTGGCGGAACGCATGTTAATGGGGATGGATGAAAAGAAAAATATATGTATTGGAGATTTCTTATATAAGTTAAAAGAAAAGTGGATTAGGATAAAAGAAGTAAAGGTCAAGAGGAAATGACATCAAGCTGGTCAGGAGAACCAAAGGCTTATAGCCAGGTGACCTAAGTCAGTGAGTAAATCTTAGGGTCAGCAATTTAAGGTATTTGTACAGAATGTATAATACAGCATGGTCAATGTTAAATTTTATTGTAATGAGTTTGTAATGGAGTGAGTGAGTGTGGTGTTTAAGGGCCCGTCGACAACAAGGTCATTTGAGCCCCAAGTCAGCACTAAAAACCTAAAAACTATAAAAACTCAGTTAAAAGGTAAAATACAATTAAAACACTCAACTATTAAAAGCACATTAAAATCATCCCAGTACTAAAAATTTAAAAACTCTAAAATTAATAAATTTAAAACACAAGCCAGACTTGTTTATTAAAACCTATTTTTAAAACAAACCGCAGTGCCTTATCCACGGCCACTGGGTCATCCCCTAAAATACTAAACAAGTTAGCTCCCAAGCCCAAAGACTGGCGAACGCGGGCGTACTGTGGGCAATCGAGTAAAATATGCCGCACAGTGAGGCGTACGGCACACGGAGCACACACTGGGGCCGGTTCCCCTCTCAACAAATGACCATGAGTAGCTTGTGTGTGCCCAATTCTCAGCCGGGTGAGTATCACCTCGGCTCGCCGGTTATCCCTGCAGGAAGTTAGCCAGGGTCGTACGCTCTCTTTAATTGCCCGGAGTTGTGTGCCTTGTAAAGCTGTCCAGGAGTGCTGCCAAGCAGAGAAGAGTTGGCGACGAAGAAAACGTTGCACATCCTGGTATGGCACAGTAGTTCTTAAACTCCGGGGCAAACGGCAAGCTGACTTTACAGCCGCGTCCGCCTCCTCGTTCCCGGTAATCCCCACATGGCCTGGGGTCCAGGTAAAAACAAAATTGTACCCGCGCCTGAGCATTTGCGAGATCTGGGCCTGTATTTTTAAAACTAGGGTCTGAGCGGCAGTGTGCTGTTGGAAGGCCTGAAGCGCACTCAGAGAATCGGTGCAGACAATAAAAGAGCCGGGAGCTAACTTGCAAATAAAAAGGAGCAAATAGAAGATGGCATACAGTTCTGCGGAAAAAACTGAAGTGGAGTCCAGAAGGCGAAATTTATGAGCCTCACCGTTAATGAAGAATGCGCAACCCGTAGCGCTACCTAACTGAGAACCGTCTGTAAAGACCGGAACATAGTTAGGGTAACGGCCCAGCAATTCGGCAAAAAGTTGTTGGAACACCGAATGTGGAGTAGCGAGTCTAGGGTTGCTTGAAAGAGCGAGATCGAACACCGCACGATCGAGCTGCCATGCAGGATAAGGGCAGATGGACGACCTCTCTACGCGAGGCATTCGGAGGCCATGGGAATGTAGGAGATCCCGAAATCTTATTCCCACGGGGCGAGTCCGAGAACCAGGGCGCATATAACGGTGGACTAAATCTGGACACAGAAATGGTTTAAAACAAGGATGATTGGGATGACTTGCCAACTTTGAAACGTATGAGCAGAGTAACAGCGAGCGACGAATATGGAGTGGAGGTTCGCCTGAGTCTGCATACAGGCAGTCGACTCGACTGGTGCGGAAAGCTCCTGTGGCAAGGCGGATGCCAGTATGGTGCACGGTGTCTAAAAGGCGAAGTTTAGAGGCGGTCGCTGCGCCATAAATAAAACTGCCATAGTCCAGCTTGGACCGAACCAGAGAGCGGTACAGCCTCAACATTACCGTGCGATCGCCCCCCCCCCCCCCCCCCCCAAGATGCTCCAGATAATACCTTCAGCACCGGAAGAGAACGATCGCAAGAGGCTCGAAGGTGACGAATGTGGTGCTCCCAATTTAGTTGTCGGTCCAAGTAGAGGCCCAAGAACTTCAGGTGCGAGACAAATGGCAGGGGTGTGCCGTTCAAATGAAGATCAGGAGGCGGGTGAATACCTCGTAGGCGGTGAAAGTGGATACACTGGGTCTTCGCAGCTGAAAAGCGGAAACCGTTTTGTAGCGCCCAAGCTGCTAGCTGGGTGATGGTCAGCTGCAGTTGGCGCTCAATGTGATCTATGTTGGCTGACCTATAATAAAGTGCGAAATCGTCAACATAGAGTGATGTTGGAATTCCGCTTCGAACGGCACTAGTGATGCCATTGATAGCTACGGCAAAAAGTGCGACGCTTAAAATCGACCCTTGAGGTACGCCGTTCTCCTGTATCCGCTCCGAGGATACCGTGTTTGTAATGGATACTGTACAAATAAATATCAAATATCAAACTGCTCTCGTTGCTATCTGTGTGTCAGAAAGTTGAAACAGTATTAAAGACCATGAATATTCCGCTACTCGTACCACTACTCGTTATATAAAGTTCTTTTAGAGTGAAAATGTGTTCACATGTATTCATTGAAAATTAGATAATTCATGTAACCTAAATATGAACTATTTTAAAATGGTGTCCTATTTTTAGGGGAAAACAGAACAACTGAAATAGTTTTAGTTAATTGATGGAAATTAATCATTTCTCCACACTAGCCGTATATAGGCTAAGATATTTGATGGATAGAGTCAACATGAAAAATTCAATGCCATGGCTGGGAGATGAACCACGGATCTCCTGGTTTCCGTCCAGTCGCTCTTAACCTTTGAGCTACCATGGCCAACATGCCGTCCTAACATTAAATTCTCCAGTTGACTCGTATATTTCCCCGGTAGACCACTAGGGGCTCTCGCATCCGAGATACACCGATTGTGGCGACTTACTATTGTAAGTACTTGAGTCCCAGGTTCATCATTTAACTCTTATTATTTTAGTTAATTCATGGAAATTAATCATTTCTCCAGGAGATCCGTGGTTCAACTCCCGGCCATGGCACTGAATTTTTCATGTTGACTCTATCCATCAAACTGAAATAGTTTCTATACATGTAAGCTAGTTTGGAATGAAAGTCATCTTCAATTGTGAAACGTAATATTTCTTATTTGTGGTGCTGTTCAAGTAAATATTTGTCGCTTGTTTCAGGACATAATGAAATTCTGGTTTGATCTGGGAGTTGAAGGCTTCCGACTGGATGCTCTGGCGTTTCTATTTGAGGACCCCGAACTGAGGGATGAATCTTATCACAATAGCAACAACACGTGGTCACCTGACCCTCTGTATCGGTATGAACTGTTGCGTCACGAACACACGTACAACCTGCCTCAGGTGATGGACGTTCTTCAGCAAATCCGTCGATACGTAGATGAATACTCCAGCAACAGAGATGGCAAGAGAAAGTAAGTTAAAGAACTTTCATCTATATCGATATTACTGTATGTAATAGGCTACCTTCCTAACTGGCATTAACATAGCTGGTCAGTATTTCGATTATCAAGTAATATCATGCGGTGGTTTTGGCGCTGGCGGAGTGTTGCTTTCAGGTTATCGAACTGTAGGGAACTACTATCTGGACGCGAGTAGAAACCTCCCTCTTTATAATCAGTCACATGCTATCCATATTGTATATACGAAATAGGTCTTTGCCTCAACATTCAGCTATTCATAACTACAACACTAGAGGAAAACAGAACTTGATAGCTCAATCACATAGATTAAAATTATATGAAAGAAAGATTGATTATATTGATAATAAATTGTTGAATAAATTACCAATAAATTTTAGAAATATTACTCCATTACCTAAGTCTAAACATATATTAACTAATTTTCTTAAATCAAAAGCTTACTATGACGTGGAAGCATTTCTGAATGATAATGATATTGTAATTGACCTACAGTAACTTTTTATCAATGTATTTGTATTCCAATCATCTTTATGTATTATTTTAGCACTTTAACTGCTATTGCTTGTAATTGTATTGATTGTCTTTATTTATTTTTAACTGGACTATGATCTTAAACAAGTTTTCAATTGTGTATACTTTTGTACTTGTTATAAAGAGCAATAAAATTGAAAATAATATATATATATATATATATATATATATATATATATATATATATATATATATATATATATATTCGACGCCAAAGCCACGTCCTGGCTAAGTGTGACTAACAGTTAAAAGGACGCCTGCTACTTCATTTGTGACTTTGTAGGTTCATAGAATTAAAAGTCTTGTTTGCAGAAATTTAAAATGCTCTTTATGTCAGTAAAAAGACGCTTTGTACAGCAGAAAAAGACGTAACATACACAAACACAGTCTTTAAGGTCGTCTCGTTCTGAGTTACACGTAAACAAACGAAAGAAATTACTGCGGTACACTTCAAATGACCACTCACAATTACTACACAGCTGCACATTCAATTAACAACTGACCAGCAACTGAATCGCTCTAACACTTTGCGTGGTTTTTATACCTCCAGTCGTTGTTCTAGAATGTAATCGATCCTTCGATAACGATCGCGACGCAGCGAGAGAAAGACGGAACTATCTCTGTCTCTTTCTCTCTCTCGGCAAGCGTATTGCGTTGCGCGCCACTATCTGTCTGTGCCCACGCATAACTCCGGCTTTGCAGCGACTCCAACCAAGCATGCGATCGGCGACAATATTTATACAATAAATGACAACCTATAGGAGAAATCGATTTTAAATTTCCGGTTCGAATCAAAATAATGACGACTTACTTGGTTTTGCCCAAAGTAAAGTCAGTTTTATTTATAGACGGTCCTTAATTGTACCTGTTTTCAGCTTTCGGTTCTATATTGGAGGGCAAAAACCCACTTTTCAGAAACTCCTTTATCAGGCTTGAAGTTCTTTTAAGACATGAGACCACCGGCTTTACTTCCCTTCCGAAGGAAGCCTGCTAAGGATTTGTTTTGAGTAGGTATTCTGAAGCACTTATCAGCTCCAGTGGAAAGACGTAACGTAGTGCACATGTTGCAGAGAGCATATGGTGTTTAGTCCGACGGGTAATACGGTAAATCTATATTACGACGTACAACGTAGATTAAGTAACATTCCTCGAAATCTCCCACGTAAATAAACAATTAAACGCGTTTATCTTTTTTACATTACCCTAACAGCTTCTCTATGCTGATGATACTGTTTTGTTTCATTCAAGCATCAAGCTAAACGAAACTACCAGTTCTCCTCCAAAATCCCTCTTTTCCCCTCTCTCTCTTTGATGAATAGGGTATTCCACTCAACAGCAAAACCTTCTCCACTACGTCTCATGAACCAGGAACTACACTAGCTATCCTCACGCGGTATTTGTGAGGTGTATTGTTCAATTCCCGTAGGGGAGGGGATCCGTCCCCTTCAGCTGCCGTGGTGCGGGCGCTGCGGACCCTTAGCACTCCTGGTACCTCTGACGCTACTAGAGGAACCTCGGGCCTAACTGCCGAGCCCCTCCCCGAATGGGAGTTGTTCGGACTGGGTTGGACTCGAGGAGGCAGTGTGCTCCCGACACCCGTGGGAGATCGGTCACCTCCGGCCAGGTCTCGGCCGCCCGGAGGGGGTAGAGGGTTGCCTCAGAAGCCCCGGGTACCAACCTGCATAGCTAGTAGGTGTGCTAGATCACTAGACGCCCCCACCGAGGTTATTCGGTAATCTTCCCTGCGGGGTTGACGCGCGAAAGTGGCATACTGTTCAATTAACTTGAGGTGGCAGCTGAGTAAAGATGTGCACTAAAAGAATTCGTCTGATACTAAAGCCTGAAAGAAGAATGAAGTGATTTATACATGTGGAGTAGTTGATACGTGTACCATCAATAGCTCCACGTGTATAAAATCATCCTCAAACTCCTTTCAGGATTGGTAATAGACTAATTCCTTTAGTGCGCATCTTTACTCAGCTGCCACCTCAAGTTAATTGGAGTGTACCACTTCCATCCCCTCTTGATATTGTAGTCGATGGGGGGGGGGCGTTTTAGGGAACCAGGTATTGCCCTAGGAAAGAGCTAGGAGGTCACCATTTGGCAGGATACCTGGGACGTAAGTTTAACTGGCAGGAGGACCTATTCTATCTTTCCAGATATTCGTGAAAGATTGCAACTAAAATATATACAGCCGTCCCAGGACTTAATACATTACGTAACAGGACATGGTCCCTATTCAGAATACTTATTTAGATTTGGCCAAATTCAAACTGAAGATGTGCATGCGGTGAAATTGGTACCCCAGAGCACTCATTATGGGAATGCCGAAATACTGTTGATCTTAGGTGTAATTTTCAAAGACACTTACAGAATAAAAGATTATATGATATAATAAGAAAAAAGATAATATACTTACAATTGAATAGTTTAACAGACAGGTACTCAAAATTTAAATACAAAGAATTTTATGGGCTGGGTAACAGGTGACTTTCTCATTCCTTAGCATATGTTTTAATACACTTGAATATCCCTTAAATATTTTTATTACATACTTTTTTAAATTAATTTTACTTTTTGTTGCATCTCTTTTTTTGCATGAATTTTTAACACCAATTTTAACAAATGTTATTATTAATCTTTGTAGACATTTGAATGTTATATAAATTGTTATGTTAGTTATTTATTAGTATAAAAGTATGAATTGTAGTTAAAATTAAAATGTCCAATTATACTGTACCTATAATCGTAAATTTAAATTATTGCAACTCATCTGTATTGCATGGTAAAATTTGTTTATGGGACTCGACCAAATTATTAAGATATCGAGTCGTAAAGAAATAGGAGAAATTAATAAAATAAAGTTCCCTATCGCTCCCGGGTAGAAGGAGGCCAGGGTCTTCTGACTTTTGGGTAGATCCTCTGCGATCAATGTATTGTTCGATACAAGACTGACTTGGAAAACTCAGATCAAATACATATATTTGTGCACTTGCTATCTGCAGAATTACTTGGTTATATCCATTGATAAATAAACGTTCTTCATAAGAATTGAAAAGTTCTGTTCTTCTCTATAAATCTTTAGTTCTACATATGCATCTTCTACTTCATCCCGAAGGTACAATAACTGTAACCTCACAAAATTCATCAACCTCAAAACCTACACCATCCTACAAAATTCCGTTCGAATACCTTACCTGCGGTAAAACCCTTAACGGGTGGGCACGCAGTAAAAACCTTCTGGCTATATACAGCCAGTCAGCACCACATGGCATGGCATCTTCTACTTATGAAATATTTGTTATATGAATCTTCCGATATCTTATATTTTGAAGTACATACTTGGGTCATAACTAAAGCTTGGATTTATATGTACTATCAAGTATGAATATATGCAGAATCTATTCACTAAAACTATGGTAAATATTCTATAAAATCTTATAATACCTATGCATTTAAAGTAAATTACATTACTCAACTCTCTCACATTTATTAATCTAGGTGGATTAAGCAAATTTGTAAGTTTATTTTTAAATTCAGGCATTAACGAAGCTAACATTTGTTCGAGATTTTCTCGGGAAACAAGCCAGGTGAAAAGACGATTAGAAATCGATTAGATCTCTCCCATCATCAGGATATTTTAATAAATGTTATAACTACAAATGTATCACTGAATATAACACAGATATAAACAAAGACAAAACACTATCAGCACTCGCATCACTGAACAAAAGACTGTTTTCAGTAAATTAAATGCCAGGTCAGGAGATGCCGTAAGTACAGAAAATTAACTGGGTCAAAGAAACGCAACTACTTAACTTGATGATCAAGCTATATAGATCTGTGCTTCTTAAGTTGACAGTTTTGCATTTAAGGCCGGTTTCCAAGAGGAGCTGAACTGAGAACCAGCAACACGATTAAGCTTGCTCCTCTCGGAGGAAATGGCCAAAGCGTCCTTAGCCCTCCGCTCCCTGTAACTGTTCCATTTTGCCAAGATGATCGTCTCCCTGAAGTTGGCTCTATGGTCGTTATTAAAACAATGCTCTGTCAGTCCAGACTTCTCAGGTTGCATTAAACGAATGCTCCGTTCATGTTCATGGCAGAGCATTGTTTTGATAACGACCACTGCGAGACTTGCTCTCCTTTAAGTACTGTCCGGCAGGTCTGTTGTTTCACCAGTAGAACAGGGTTTATACAACACTGTTGGTTGTCCATTATCTCCAGTTATTGGGGTTCCCTCATCTACTGTTGACATGAATGCTGGTTTCAGGCAATCAATAGAAACATTCACAGCCCTATTTCTTATGCTGACAGCAAAGAATTTATCAGTTTTGGACACTACCTTGAGGAGACCTTCATACGGGGTTTATAATGGTTGCTTTACCCTGTCCACTCTAAAAAATACGTGGGTACAGTCACTTAAGTTCTTGTAGATGAAGACAGTCTTAGACGTTTTGTGCTTCACTTCCACGGGTCTCAATTGTTGCATGTGCTGCTGAAGGTTGGATACAAAGGTTGCCGGTTCAACTTTAGTTTTTGGTTCATTGAAGAATTCACCCGGAAGTCTGATATGTGTGCCATAGACCATCTGAGCAATTGAACTAATAGAGTCCTCCCGGAGTGATGCACGTAGGCCTAGCAACACTGTGGGGAGGGTATCTGTCCACTTGATAGATTTGTGTACTTTTATAGCTGTTTTACTTGTCCTATGCAACCGCTCAATTTATACATTGCACTGTGGAGGATACGCTGTAGTGCGTTTGAGTTTAACACCACACAATGCAGAAAGTTCCTTAATTAGCTGACTTTCAAATTGCTTGCCTTGATCCATGACTAAATTAGCTGGAACTCCAAATCGTGTCACCCAGTGATCATAAAATGAACGGTTTCCGTTGTCATATTTCTTATTGTTACTGCTTCCATCCAAATAGTGCGGCGATCTATGCATGTTTATTACTTAAATGCATACGTTTAACTATCAAGGAATAATACATGCAAATATCCAAAAATCGGAGCTCTAGTCATAACGTTTCCCACGATGTCGTAAGATATAGAGACCTGTTTTATAAGGATCTATCACTTTACTGTGTTCTACAATGATAGATATATAATCATTTCTGTAAACGCTTATCTGGACTAACATAGAAAACCAAGTTGGTGTAAGAATGCTTTGCTGCGAATGTAACCCACCTTGTCTGTCTGCAGGTTGCTTATGGTGGAAACTTACAACGCTATTGAGCATATTATGCCTTACTACAATGGAGGGGACTTCCCCTTCAATTTCTTTCTGATGACCGACATAAGAAGGAATTCCACTGCCGAAGATCTCGGAAACGCTGTCGAACATTGGTTGAAACATCTTCCCAAGGGAAAATGGCCGAATTGGGTGGTAAGTGTTTTGTTTGTCTAGCATTTTAATTATTTCATAAGACAATTTAGTATAGGGTTCATAAGTCAAAATAGTGCTTCGAAAAGAGTGGAAAGAAATATGTATTTAATTTACACCCACACTCAACTGAAAGATTGCAAATGTACAGTTACTCCAAAACGTATTCGTCTAATGCATAAGTTTATGTTTAAGGACGTATGGATAATGGAAAATCATCAGAATAAAGTACAGCAGGGACACTGTCTTATTTATTGATTAGTAAAAAAGAGAATCAATAAAGAAACATATAGTATCTATTCACATCAAACATTCAAAAGTAAAGATATACAATATAGGATACAAAATAAGTATTCGTCTGTACAGTGAAAATGGTGTAAAATGTTACAGTTAGTACTTAGTAGGCCCTCCATTCCTCTTTATAATCTCTTGCATTCCCCTTGACATGGATTTCACCGAAGATTCTGTTGTTTCCAGTGTAATTTTACGTCATTCCTCTAGTAATGCGTTCTTTAGATTCTTTATGTTAGATATCTGATGATTCCTAATACTTTTGTCCAGTATACTTCACAAATCCTCTATTGGATTCATGTCTGTGGTTTGCGGTGGAGTCGATATCCATCGTGAAGCATTATACAGCCATAGCCCTGCATCTAGAGCTGTGTGTTTTGGATCATTATCTTGTGTGGAAATATAATCCTCAATAAGACCCATATTATTCACACTTCTAGACAGTTGTGTTTTAGGATGTTTATATAAACCTTATGGTTCATAATTCCATCAATAAAACACAAATCCCCCACACCATTTGCACTCGTGCAGCCCCAGACAAGTACTGAACCGCCTCCAGTTATATTTTTCTCCTCAAGCTCACAATTCTTTTTTCTCCACACTGTTACTTGCCCTTTTGATTTAAAGAGCTCAAATTGACTCTCGTCATTAAATACAGCTTTCTTCCAGAAATCAAATCCATTATATTTGCGTTCTTTTGCAAAAGCAACTTGCTTCTTTCTGTTGATTTTACTGATGTATGGTTTTCTACGGGCTGTTCGGTCTCCATACTCAGCTTCATAAAGCACGTTTCTTGTAGTTTGTGCTGAAACGGACTTTCCTGTCTGTGTTTGAACTGCAATAGCAAATTCTGGAACACTTAAGTTTAGGACTTTTCTTGACCTCTGTAAGTAACTGTCGTTTCTCCAACTCAGGTAGAACTGCAGGACGACCGCTTCTTCATTGATTTTCGTTAGTTTTGTTCTGATCAAACATGTATATAATAGTCTTTCTTCACTGTACTGGTAGGTCTTCCAATGGTTTCTCCAATTTCTTGAATAGATTTTCCTTTTGTAAAATATCCTGATGTAAATTTCTATCTCTTCTTTTGTAGTTTCACGACGTTCTCGATCCATATTGCTTAAATAACAGTCAACGGTTTTGCAAACAGAGATGGAACTGTCAACGACAGTGGATAAAACACAACTGCATAAGAAAAGGGAAGGGGTGTTTGTCAGCGAGGCAGCATACCTGGGATCTTGTTTACTAGACGAATACTTGTTTGACATGAAATGTGGCATGATTTTAAATAACGTAGAGTTGTTTACTAATTAAGCAATATATGAACCCATATTGTGTTTCTTTAAAATCTAGATATCAACCGATATAAGGAAATAGTTATTGTTCGTTTCTTATCAATATTTTTCTGATTGTGCTTTTTATATTCTATGTACTATGATTAGACGAATACTTTCTGGAGTATCTCTATATGCCCACTCTCAATTATAAACAGTAATTTTTAATTGAGAATACAGTTTTCTTGGCAATATCGCGAATGGATAAACTGCACACTACAACTTCGTTTGGACACACGGCCATATTATAGGGATTTCCTCTGTTTTTAACCGCTTTTCTCTTCATGAGCTAGCAAAACAGTTTACATCTGTACTGTAGACAGGTTAATACGTTGTTATAACACTGAATTTTATAGTACGTTAGTACTGCTAAAAAGCCAAAAACGCACGTGCTTTATTACAGATAATCTTCATGTATGATTCGTATGTTGCAATAAATCTTGCAATAAATCTTGCTTTTTGCTAATCGTAAGCCTCACAGAGAATTGATTCATAAACGTGCAAATATATCTGGGAAACGGAATCTAACCTTTATACGAGGTGCGTTCAAGTTATAACACTTCCTATTTTTGCCAGGACTGCGACCAGATAGGAACTTATGGAACTTTTTAAATACACGTGGACTCTTTGTGAGTGCGTGAAAGAGATGGCAGCACTGTACAGTGCATAGAACTCTAGTGGCAGCAACGAGAATGAGGACTGTTTTGTGATACTTAAAATGGTGACGTTTTCATTGGAAGAACAGCGTGTAATCGAAGTCTCTTTCATACCGTTATCACACGTCAACAACGCCTGACAATTTGCCACGTACACAGCCTTGTGATCAATCGTCATCATTCGTGGCACCCACCTGGAAGACACTTTTCGCATTTTCAGATCTTCATGCAGGATTGTGTGCACAGATCCCACGGAAATGCAGACGAAGTCTGCTACGCTCAATCGGAGATCCTCCAAAACAACGTTCTCCACTCGCTGGATCATGTCGTCAGACCGGCTGGTGCAAGGCCGTGACTGTCTTGGTTTGTTGTTGTCGTCACACGATGGTCTGCCTTCATTGAACTGTCGCACCCAGGAACGTACATTAGACACAACCATGGTACAGTCACCACATTCCTCACTCAACTGTCTTGGTTTGTTGTCACATGATGTTCTGTCTTCATGGAACTGTCACACCCAGGAACGTACATTAGACACATCCATGATACCATCACGACATGCATCACTCAACTGTCTTGGTTTGTTGTCACAGGATATTCTGTCTTAATTGAACTGTCGCACCCAGGAGCACACATTAGACACATCCATGGTACCATCACCACATGCCTCACTCAACTGTCTTGGTTTGTTGTCACAAGATGTTCTGTCTTCATGGAACTGTCACACCCAGCAACGTACATTAGACGCATCCATGGTTCCATTGCTACACGCCTCACTCAACTGCCTTGGTTTGTTGTCACAGGATATTCTGTCTTAATTGAACTGTCGCACTCAGGAGCACAGATTAGACACATCCATGGTACCATCACCACATGCCTCACTCAACTGTCTTGGTTTATTGTAACAGGATGTTCTGTCTTCATTGAACTGTTACACCCAGGAACGTACATTAGACACACCCATGGTACCATCATCACATGCCTCACTTAACTGTCTTGGTTTGTTGTCACACGATGTTCTGTCTTCATTGAACTGTTACACCCAGGAACGTACATTAGACACATCCATGGTACCATCACCACATGTCTCGCTGAACTGTCTTGGTTTGTTGTCACACGATGTTCTCTCTTCATTGAAGTGTGGCACCTAGGAACGTACATTAGACACATCCATGGTACCATCACCACATGTCTCGCTGAACTGTCTTGGTTTGTTGTCACACGATGTTCTGTCTTCATTGAACTGTCGCACCCAGGAACGTACATTAGACACATCCATGTTACCATCACGACATGCCCCACTTAACTGTCTTGGTTTGTTGTCACACGATGTTCTGTCTTCATTGAACTGTCGCACCCAGGAACGTACATTAGACACATCCATGGTACCATCACCACATGTCTCACTTAACTGTCTTGGTTTGTTGCCACACGATGTTCTGTCTTCATTGAAGTGTGGCACCTAGGAACGTACATTAGACACATCCATGGTACCATCACCACATGTCTCGCTGAACTGTCTTGGTTTGTTGTCACACGATGTTCTGTCTTCATTGAACTGTCGCACCCAGGAACGTACATTAGACATATCCATGGTACCATCACCACATGTCTCACTTAACTGTCTTGGTTTGTTGTCACACGATGTTCTGTCTTCATTGAAGTGTGGCACCTAGGAACGTACATTAGACACATCCATGGTACCATCACCACATGTCTCGCTGAACTGTCTTGGCTTGTTGTCACACGATGTTCTGTCTTCATTGAACTGTCGCACCCAGGAACGTACATTAGACACATCCATGGTACCATCACCACATGCCTCACTTAACTGTCTTGGTTTGTTGTCACACGATGTTCTGTCTTCATTGAACTGTCGCACCCAGGAACGTACATTAGACACATCCATGGTACCATCACCACACGTCTCACTGAACTGTCTTGGTTTGTTGTCACACGATGTTCTGTCTTCATTGAACTGTCGCACCCAGGAACGTACATTAGACACATCCATGGTACCATCACCGCATGCCTCACTTAACTGTCTTGGTTTGTTGTCACACGATGTTCTGTCTTCATTGAACTGTCGCACCCAGGAACGTACATTAGACACATCTATGGTACCATCACCACATGCCTCACTTAACTGTCTTGGTTTGTTGTCACACGATGTTCTGTCTTCATTGAACTGTCGCACCCAGGAACGTACATTAGACACATCCATGGTACCATCACCACATGCCTCACTTAACTGTCTTGGTTTGTTGTCACACGATGTTCTGTCTTCATTGAACTGTCGCACCCAGGAACGTACATTAAACACATCTATGGTACCATCACCACACGTCTCACTGAACTGTTGATAAATTTCTATAGGTGTCACAACACGAAAATTGAGAAAACGGATGATTATACGCTGTTCTCGCAATGTAAACGTCGCCATTGTAAGTATCAAAACCAGTCCTAATTTATAATTTATTATAATTTGTTATAATTTGAATGCACCTGGTGGGAAACCGAAAGTAAATTGTGCCAGATGATATTGTGTCATTGTCAGCGTATATAAATTACATAATACACAATAAGGATTCTCTGGATTATATTTTCATTGTTATTCACAAATTGTTGTAATATCGTTAATTCTCGGTAGCTGTTTCCTCACTCTATCCGTTACGAGTTACGCAAGACCTTTTATGGGACAGAGCTTTTACGAAATGACAATTCATACAGGAAAATGTTGAAGGCCGTCAACAGCTTACAGAAAAAGAGAATTCATATTATTTGTTTGAATTATTTCTACATCAGCGGAAACTGTGAATAAAGTTAGGGATTTTTTGAAGATCAATTATAGTGTATGACTCGTTCGCCAGATTTAACTGTGTTTGGGGGTTGATTGTTGGGTTTATAAAACAAACTCTCACCCATTGTAAAAACTAAAGGAAAATTTCACAAATGAAACAAGAAACATTACATAGGCCGTTTGTTTTATCCTCAAGGGACACATTTTCAGCAAATTCTATAAATTAAGATGTTATGCACAATATTAGGGGCGAAGTTAAAGTTCTCGACGGCCCTTACACGCCCAACCGCCGAAAACCAAAATAGCATACATGCGGCATAATGTTTACGTTAAAGCTCTGTAGCTTTCTTGTAACTAGCGACTCAGTTGTTTCAATTACTCTTTGTGCAGATCGGTAACCATGACCACAGGCGAGTGGCCACAAGGGTTGGTACAGATCTGGTGGATGCCCTCAACACGTTCCTTCTGCTACTACCTGGTACTGCCGTCACATATTACGGCGAGGAGATCGGCATGACGGACTTAGACGTGCCACTGGAGGATTCCTGGGACACTAAAGCTCATGCGGCAGGCCCAGAGTTCTATAAACTGTACATCCGGGAGCCTGAACGCACTCCAATGCAGTGGAATGCAAGCAAGAATGCAGGTAACTTAAAGTGTTTCCTTGGGGATATGTCATATCTTTCAAAGAAGAGCTGCTTTATTGCAATTAAATACAATAATTGTCACAAACTCACTCTTATTCACAGTTTATTTACTGTTTATTTTCCCGTGATTACTACCGCTAGGTGATAGATTGCACTGCCATCTATTGGAAGTAAAACAAGTTTATGCATAGAATCAATTGGCGGTATTTCAAAACTCATCACGCAGTTTCTATTTTTTTAAGTAAAATATTTTCTCCTAATCCGTTAATCGCTCCATTAATAGCTTTAATAATTTAACTTCTAGATTTATTTCATGGTTAAATAAACAATTATGATCTGCCATAGCTGATTTATTAGTCTTTTTCTGTCTAATATTTCTAAAACGTTCCTTCATTCTGGTTTCCAAATAAAGTTTGGTCCTTCCAATGTAAATTCGATCGCAATCTAAACAGTTAAATTCATAAATGCCAAATGTTTTATCTGACAGTTTATTCTTTTTAGAAAGATATACTGATTTAAGTTATATTTATTTATTTATTTTGAGGAACCAATATTATACCAAATTCTGTAGAAGAAATTTGTATTAGCCCAAAGATGGTAAGTAAAAGGTTTTAATCATATTTTATTTGTCAAGGGTATAAACACCATTTACAGTTTCTGGTAAGGGAAACAAACAGTAAACAATATTACTTAACGTTGGAGGATTTCCCTTATTCTGAAAGATGAATGTCCTCCGGTTTACCCCGCCAACATTCCACTACTGCTCCATCATTCATTTTATCCCCATACTATCACCCACTATCTCGCTACCTACCGCTGCATCAGGACCAACAGGTAGCCGGCCCTCGTAGCCTTGGTCGTTAGAACGTATGTCTCTAGCATTCCACCGCGTAGAGGGTAGCGGGTTCGAGTCCCGCCCAGGGCTTATTTGTATAGTTTATGTGTGTGAAACTACAGAAAACAGATAGGTAATTAAACGGAAACAATAAAAAACTGTTAAATAAGGAAAAGAAAAATATCTATCTATATACATAGATATATATTTTTATTATAAAAAAAAAAAAAACAAAAAAAAAAAACAGGCAGGGTGTAAGGTGGATTAGAGGTATCACAAAAGAGTGACTCGCTTCTTAGTTAGCTATTTTAAACCTCCAGGTTCCAATTTATTTGGCAATACCTATAGCCAGTGACGACATTTTCCGCTGCATAAACGAAGAATTCACTTTGTTTTACATTTTATTTTTCAAAAGAAATGTGTTTGGACATGGTGATTTATTCTAAAACAATGTTTTAACGTTCGGAGCGAGAAACATGTTAAAAATCTGCTTTCAACAATAGTTTAATGCTTTCAACAGGATTCTCTGAGGCTAACAAGACGTGGCTGGCAGTAAACCCCAACTACAAGACTCTGAACGTGGAGGCAGAACTTGCTGAACCTTCTAGTCACCTGAACGTGTACAAGACATTAGCCAAGGCCAGGAAATACCGTGCTGTGATGAATGGATCGGTAGCCACTGCCGTTATGGGAGACAATCGTGTCTTCGCCTTCACCAGGTACGCAGAAAGATAAATAATGATTTTATTTCCATAAAATAGTTTTAGCTATTTGGATTTAAAACTGAAATTGAGGTTTTTATATGGATGCTTTCAGCTAGATGGTTCTTATGCCCAGCGAGAAAGACGGATTGGTTTTGCTCAGAGGTCTCTTTATTAGTCTTGAGGCTCCTGTATATATGATAAATATATGACAGGCGACTATCGCCTATACTTCTGTTCAGAAGGTAGCCAGTCACGCGCAAACATTTTTACGTCCGAAAAAGCCCATCACCCTACACTTAGCTTGAACCCACCATCTATGAACTAGAGGTCAGAATGTTACCTTTAGAACAAAAGAGGACGACAAAATTGCACTTGTTTAACATTTTTACATAAAAAATAAAAATGTGTGACTTCAATATTCTCTGAAGCCTTCATTCTGAAAAATGTTTGTTACACATTTGTACAGCTGTTTAACTATAAAGAGATACTAAACAAATATAATAATTTATAACATAAAACTTCACTTATCTTAAAAGAAAATGATGAAAATTGTCTTACTAATTGACGAGGATCGCGATTTCGTGTATACTCATTCACATCATCAGCTCAAACATCCTCGTTGTGCTCGCCTCGGTAGCGTAGATGGTAGCGTGCCTGCCTCACGTTCAAGAAGTCCCGAGTCCGAATCTGGGTTAGAGTGAGTTACCTGGATAAGGTTTTTCCGGGGGTTTCCCTTATCCTGATAGTCGAATGTCAGGTAACTCTAAACTCCATGGACCCCGGACGCATTTGAGCGATATGATTTAACGTTGATTTAACTTAAAATAAAATTGTCAACGTTGCAGTCACTGGATGTCACTATTATTTTACCTGATAAACACATAAATGATGCTTCAAAATTACTAAATTTACAAGATAAATCTATAAAATTCACATTAGAGACTGAAATTAATGGATTTCTTCCTTTTGTAAATCTAAAGATAATAATAAATTAAACTTTGGTATTTATAGGAAGTCTACTCATATCCATAATTACATAAAAATAAAAGTTTTAACCCTTTTTCACATAAATTTGCTGTTTTTAATAATTTAATGTATGGATTCATAAATATACCCCTGAATAAACATGAATTTAATAAAGAATTTAATAAAGAATTTAAATTTAATAAATTTAATTAAATTTAATAAAGGATTTAAATTTAATAAATTTAATAAAGAATATAACACATATTGTGACTTTGTGGGTTCGTAGAATTAAAAGTCCAAGTTGCAGACACAACAAATAGTTCACTTTCAAAACACACCAGTTCCAGTTACAACTCTCGTTACCACTGTCCTTTTTCCACAACTACGCTGGCGTGTCGCGATCTCTTATATATACCCCCATTGATAATTCCAGACTGTTCTAGAATGTTCTCTATCAAACAAGATGTCACTAGAATTTTCCATTTATCTAACTTTATTTCTTTCGGCAGACCTTTTATCTCCGCGCCATCTTTAATTGTTTCGGCATACTCTTTATCTCCGTGCTGACTATCAATTCCTTTGTGTGCACAAGCCGCGCTATCGCGATAGCGAATTCACGACAGTATTATTAATTCTGCTTTAATTAACGATTTTAATAAATATTTTATACATAAAAAATTGAAAAATGTAAGTATAAAAACTGTTAATGATATTTCTACCCTTAGAAAATAAAAGAGAATTATAATTTTTAGAAATCTACATACCATCCTTGGGTTAATAGACATTTTCAAAAATTTGTTTAAGAGTTTAGTATAACTTTAGTTCCTCAAAATATATATAGTATAAAAAATTTACTGCATTTCTCTAATAAATCTGGTATTTATCAATTTAATGGTTTATATTGTTATAAAGTTTATATTGGAAAGACAAAACGTAATTTGGAAACCAGAACAAAAGAATATTTTCGTAACATTAAGTATAAACAAACTGATAAATTGGCTGTAGCAGATCATTTTTGGTCATTTAACCATGAAATAAATCCTGAAGTTAAATTAATAAAACAATTAAATAGTCCGATAGATTTAATGGTTTGGGAAATAATATTTATTTAAAAAATAAACATCGCGTAGTAAATTTTGAAACACCACCAGTCGATTCTGTTTTTAAGTTTATTTCATTTTCAGATTTTGGTAGTACTGACAAAAACATAGTGACATCTAGCAATTGTAACGTTGACAACAAGGTTGTTTGAGCTGATGATGTGAATGAGTATTCACGAAATTGCGATCATCATCAATTAATAAGAAAATTATCATCGTTTTCTTTTAAGAAAGTGGAGTTTTATGTTACAAATTATTATATTTCTATAGAATTGGTTGCTTTACTGTAACTTCCATCACATTTTGCGTATTTATAAAGAGATAGATAAAAGTATAATGCACGAAACATCTGAACTGTTGCCTTCATTGTTCAACGAACTATTAATACAAAAGTTTATTGATCTGTCTACTGGTGGAAGATTTCCTCGTGTCGTTTCCTTGGAAGATGTTGATGTTAAATACCATTTTTGCATTTTTTTTTAAATTTTAGTTTAGTTATGCTGTTCACAGACATACAAACTTTCACGCGGACATTTTTCTAAAAAATAATAAGTAAATAAAAAGGCTTTTATAATTGAAAGAGCCTCAAAACATGTGATTCTGGTGAAATCTCTGTTCGAACATTTGCCTGGAACCAATATTTTCTCTAGTTACTGCAATACTATTAGAGACATTAGACATAGTACCAGCCGCACGGCTGCAGAGGGCGTGTCTACCTAGGTCTGAGCGCAGCTAAAGGCCAGCTTTCCGAAGAACAGCCATTCCATACTTGTTTCCAGACTAAACCGATTGCATACAGGCCGCAAGATCTGCGGCTGTGGCTCAGTGGTTAGACCGCTTGGCTCTCACCAAGGCGGCCCGGGTTCGATCCCAGACGACGTCAAAGTGAGATTTGTGATGGACAACACGGCGCTGGGCGGGTTTTCTCCGGGATCTCTGGTTTACCCCGCCATCTCATTCCACCGGTGCTCCATCTTCATCTCATGTATCACCAGTGCAATCGCCTGCGGTGCCGTATGTAGTAAACGCGGGCGTTAAACACTGCAAATTTCATTTCCGGAAGATCTGAGTATATCACTGTGGGAGGGTCCGTTGAGCCAGCACCGCCTGGAACACTTGCTGAAGAGGGCGGTCGACCAAGTGACCTATACCCAGACTTGAAGACACGATTCTGCAATGCCTCCTCCCGTTACACAAAAACCATACGTCGACCTCGCGGCCGGAGCTTGGTTGAAAGGATATGGTTATTATAACCTTTTCACTTAATAAAATAAATGCGTTTTATTTTCAGATCACTAGAAGGAGAGAGAAGTTTTCTGGTGGTGGTCAATTGGAGTGATGAAGACAGATATGTCAACGTCTCAGCAGCTTTTCCCGGCATTCCCAGGGTAGCGAGTATCTACGTAAGAAGTGGACATGCCTATGATCCTAACACAACGCAAGTGTAAGTAATTCCACTGAAAAAAATGCGTTTGATTTCTTTTGTCCAACCTCTCTGCCTATTGGACCAGCATGATAATTTGGAGAAAAGCCAAATTTTTTACTTACCATTACAGTCCTTGTAAAGGATACCAGGTAGAGGGTTTGTAAGAAATCCACCACAACAACCTTAAAAAGAAAACAAAATTTTGATAACGAAATTTCACTGAAAATACACGATTTGCAGCATAACTAAAAATAATGCTTATATCTGGTAGCAGTGAATCAGGACGTATTTTATCGGCGAGAGGAAGGTTTGTTAATTTTCCGCGATTGTATAAATAAGTTTTGTACCATACCTGTTTTATCCAACACTTACCCTAATGAAATGTTTAAATGAGTACAGGATATACAGAACTCATAGTTATCAGACATTCATCTTTCACGATAAGGGAAAACCTCCAAAGTTATAACGGACGATGAACGAAATGATGCCCAAATGAGTACAAGGTACACAGAGCTTAGAGTTACCAGACATTCATCTTTCACGATAAGGGAGAATCTCCAACGTCATATCGGACGATGAATGAAATGATGTTCAAATGAGTTCAGGGTACATAGAGCTTAGAGTTAACAGACATTCATCTTTCAGGATAAGAGAAAACCTCCAACGTTAAGTCATATCGGACGATGAATGAAATGATGTTCAAATGAGTTCAGGGTACATAGAGCTTAGAGTTCCCAGACATTCATCTTTCAGGATAAGGGAAAACCTCCAACGTTAAGTCATATCGGACGATGAATGAAATGATGTTCAAATGAGTACAGGGTACATAGAGCTTAGAGTTACCAGACATTCATCTTGCAGGATAAGGGAAAACCTCCAACGTTAAGTCATATCGGACAATGAATGAAATGATGTTCAAATGAGTACAGGGTACATAGAGCTTAGAGTTACCAGACATTCATCTTGCAGGATAAGAGAAAACCTCCAACGTTAAGTCATATCGGACGATGAATGAAATGATGTTCAAATGAGTACAGGGTACATAGAGCTTAGAGTTACCAGACATTCATCTTGCAGGATAAGAGAAAACCTCCAACGTTAAGTCATATCGGACGATGAATGAAATGATGTTCAAAGGAGTACAGGGTACATCGAGCTTATAGTTACCAGACATTCATCTTTCACGATAAGAGAAAACCTCCAATGTTAAGTCATATCAGACGATGAATGAAATGATGTTCAAATGAGTGCAGGGTACATCGAGCTTAGAGTTACTAGACATTCATCTTTCAGGATAAGGGGAAAATCCCGAGAAAAAAAACATCACCGTGACCGAGATTAGAACTCAGGACCTCTTGAACGTAAGGAGACACTCCACCAACAATGCTACAGAGGCAGGCGTGCCTGTGTTTTTGTGAATAGCATAACTCAGAGTTGAGCGAAACAATGTATTATATTTCATTACACCAAACCATGGTATTGCACAAATAAACATTTCCCTATTTTGGACGACACTTTCACGTAAATAATATTGCTTAGTACATCGACACACCAAGCGAACCAACTTATGAATCAGTGATAGGCAACTGTTTATTCCATTATGCTCCTACCAATTTAAGACTTTCTCTCTTGCATGTATTTGTCTGCCCAATATTGTTGGTTTGCTGTATGTCCTTTCCTAAGCCATTCTTCAACGTATTTACAATAGCTGGGCAATTCTCCTACCTGCTTCTACCTGGAATTTGGGACCCTACCTTGGACTGTATAGATAGCTGACCTTACCTGGGCCACTAATTGCTTCCCGATTATCAACCATATTCCGGCTCTTCCAGTTCCAGTTCTTACAAAATATATTACATAACGTTTCAGAAGTGAATTATTTTAGAAACATTTAAATGAGTGCAAGCTAGGTGAATGAGAATATGCATGTCAATTTAACGCGAACCCAAATATTAACAACACTGTTTCAAAGATATAATATGATATAATATGATCGTAGATGTTAAATGTAAATGGAACAGAATTACAAACACTTCACTATATCGAAATAAAGACATCAAGGCGTTTTGGATAAAGCAATTTTTTAAATAATATATCAACAGTGAGGATTTTATCAAATTCTTGTTCAATTTGAGGTTTAAATAAATAAGGATAACCTGTATGATAAATTCTGTTGTTTAAAACATGTAATAAGTTCAGTAATTTATATTGAATACAAGTTATGTGACAAGGTGGGTGACTGTGATGACTTACGCAAAATCCGATTTGTCAATTTTGATTACACTTTTCAAGAATATGTACAAAATGAAAAAATGTAATCGCAAACTTTAAGGTGATTTGGGATTAAAGCACGCAATATCACGTATCTATATGGAATTTATATCTGGGGCTAAAGGGTATTGCCAATTGCCGTGGCAATGTTGCCAGTACAGCGTATTTTATTCATTGTTTTTCTTCCTCCGCCATACAGGTTACATGGTATCTTACTGTATATCATCATTAATTTTAAATATATCCTGTCCTGCCGTTGTTATTATTACTACCATTATTTTCCGTTGCCTTTTCTTACAAATCATTTATATGCTTATAACAACAACAACAACAACAATAATAATAATAATAATAATAATAATAATAATAATAATAATAATAATAATAATAATAATAATAATAATAATAATAATAATAATAACAACAACAACAACAATAACAATAACAATAATAATAATAATAATAATAATAATAATAATAATAATAATAATAATAATAATAATAATAATAATAATAATAATAATAATAATAATAATAATAATAATAATAATAATAATAATAATAATAATAATAATAATAATAATAATAATAATAATAATAATAATAATAATAATAATAATAATAATAATAATAATAATAATAATAATAATAATAATAATAATAATAATAATAATAATAATAATAATAATAATAATAATAATAATAATAATAATAATAATAATAATAATAATAATAATAATAATAATAATAATAATAATAATAATAATAATAATAATAATAATAATAATAATAATAATAATAATAATAATAATAATAATAATAATAATAATAATAATAATAATAATAATAATAATAAACACTGCTCTGCAGTTGATTTTTTTATGTTTTGGTTCTGAATGTCATTTCCCCCTAATTTTGGGGCACTGATTCCAAATATGTCATCCATTTTTTTGTACCACGTCCAGACTTTTCAAAAAAGTGAAAATAAAAATTTTATATTCACCCATTAGCGCTAAATATTTACACGCTTCTACAATATCATTATTATGCTCAAGAATATGGTTATATAAAGAAGTATGTAATTATGTCATTTTAAACACAATTTATGCATATTTTACAGTATAGTCAACTTTAGATATAAAAAAACAGTGACGTAACTAGGTAGAAATTTTCTTGTTTTTTTGCACGTCTTCCATGCGTATCAAGATTACGTTTCCTTTTCAGAGACCAAAAATGTCTGCCATCATGTTAATACTCCATCCACCGTGGTACCTTCTTTCTGTGTCTTTCAAGTCTTGGTGGAAACGTTCACCGTGTTCTTCATTGTAAAATCCAAGACAGCAATCTGGAGAATAGTCATTGTGAGCATGAAGGGTGTACAACTTCAAACTCATGCTACAGCCGAGTTTTCTCAAGTTCTCCAACATGGTGTTTACTTTAGTTTTGTAATCTTGACTCCTTGTATCTCCTAAGAAGTTGTTTACAACATCTTTGTAGCTCTGCCAGGCACGCTTTTCTGTTTGGTTCATTTTATATTCAAAATTGAGGTTACACATTCATTTTCTGATCTGTGGTGCTGTTAAGACACCTGCATTCAGCTTATCTAGGGTCATTCTGTTATAAATACTACATATCTGCTTAAAACACAATACAATGGTGTTATACTTTAGCAACAGAAACTTCCCATGTCCTCCACGAGCTACTCTGCGTTAGGGTATGTCTAGTGTTTGTCTAGTTTGAATTGATTTCAGTCACTTTGATTAATTTAATTTCACTAACACTGTGATTGTATTAATTTCACTGAGTCAACTTGGGATGTTGTTTGTAGGCTGGCACTGTCTTAATTTTGTAGTCGACTTCCAATTGTTCTCAATGCTCCTCTGCTTCTTGCTGTTCTGGACCATTGCTGACCTGGTTGTCTTAAGTAGAAGTCTGCACACCTCTTCCTTGGTCTGCCTCTGTGCCGGTCTCTTATGCGCGGGTCCCACAAGGTGGCTTTGTATGTCCATCCGCGCGATGTGCCCTCCCCACTTCCACTCCAGTCTTTGCTCTATGTGTGACTTTTGTTGTCGAAGCCAAAAAAAAGTACTTGACATAAAATGTATGCTTTAACGAATTATTATTTATTTATTGTTGCGATGGCATTTTCTGTCTCTTGCCAGCTGTGTAAAAACCATTCAGAATGACGAGAACTTCAGATGCTGTAGCTAAAAACAGCAAGTCATATATTTGTGATGAAAATATCTTAAACATAAGTCGTTTAATTGAATTTTCTAGTCATTTTGAGGAAATCAAAATTTTCGAAACATGTTCTACGTGAAAGGGGATGGAAGGATTTTCTTGAAAATCTTGTCGCATCCTTGGAAGAGACTGAACTTGAATACCAAGAGTTGCATTCAAGACTTTTGGTTTTTGAGTTATGCTGTTCACACACACACACACACACACACACACACACACACACACACACACACACACACACACACACACACACACACACGCGCGCGCGCGCGCGCGCGCTTGCGCGCGTACATATTTTAAGAACTTTTTTTTTTATTCGGGTAATCTCAAAACATTTATTTTGCCCAAATCTCGTAATCGAAATTTTGGTTGGAATATAATACTTCCTCTACTTACTATAAGTATGTGGCAGAAAAAATAAATAAATAACCTTTTGTATGAACAGTTAGTAGAACAGTGGATAGAAAAAGCTACTTGAAAATAACAACTCGAATTTTTTATGAAGTATAAAATCGTTGTTTTATTACGTGATATGTACAAAGACGTTTTAAAAAGTAATGAATTGTATTTTTTTTCTACTTTCAGGGAGACGCACGACCTTCACTTAACTAGAAGAGAGTGCATCGTGTTAACGTACATTCCATATTCAGAAGATTTGGTCACTTTATAGGAACTGTGGCTTTACTTATTTGAAGTGTTCGTGAGAATATTGAAGTCATTCATAAACAATTCATCGGAGAACTCTCCAAGTGACATTCGTATTCACATAACTTTATTATCCTACCTGTATTAATGTGTGTTTTTGTGTGTACAGAACCTTCGACTGGACGCATGGCCGCTAGCTGGAATTTTCTTGGCACTAAAAATCGCACTGTTTGCTGACACCGCTTTGGTGCTTAGATTTCTCATGTATAGCCATGTCCACACAACTCTCGCACATTTTAAAAGTTTGAGTTAACATTCATCAATTCTTCATAAAACTATGAATCTCAATAGAGCGATCATTAACATTACGCAATACCCAATTACAGAAATTAATTCTACTCCCATTATTTCGTTGCTCAATTTCTGAACTACAGTTTCACACAGAGTTTTAATTTTTTGTAACATTCCTAGCCGAAGTTTCTAACATTTCTGATTCCTTTGCAAGCTTTCTCAGAGATTTTTTTGGACTTCATTCCTCTGTAAGAGCGAGTTGATTTGCTTTCGGTTTCATAGCAAGAATGCATCCCGTTTCCTTAAATCTTTTCACTAGATTACGAAATATTTCTCTATGATGCCCACAAACAGTAGAGAATCTATCTACAACAGTTTGTTGTGGCATAGGAATTATACATGAAGATTCTGTGTGATAAAGTATACAGTCTTTTTTATATTATAACAGCACTAACACTCTTGGTCTTATAACCTCTGTAAAGCACACTTCACGTCAACTGATTAGAGTGTATTGATTGCCCAGGACAAGAAGGCAAGCTAGAGGAATGTGCAACGTAATCACTTTTGCTGTTTCCTCGGGGTGTATGCTCGCCTTCCGAGAATGACAAGGATGGAAGACTCGTTTAAAATACACAAGTGTTGTCACATAGCTCACCTATGCATAATACCTATTGCTGCAATAAACATTACATCCGGCAGCATTTTTTTTTTTTTTTTTTTTTTTTTTTTTTTTTTGTAATTTACGTCCTCCAACGTTAAGTCATATCGGACGATGAATGGAATGGGTGAAATGATGCTCAAATGAGCCCAGGGTCCATATAGCCTAGAGTTACCCGACATCCGTCTTTCAGGATAAGAGAAAACTCCGAAAAACCTTATCTAGGTAACTCACCCTGACCGAGATTCGAACTCGGGACCTCTTGAACGTGAGGCAGACACACTACCATCACGCTACCAGGGCGGGTGACTCATATGCACTCTCATACACTCATTTCCTAGAAAACAGATCCGCTACCGGAGCAGTTAAACAGTTCAACCTCCTCTGCCCTTCATACCCCTCTAGCCTTCTTGTCATGGGCATGGAGTAGGTATACGGACAAGAAAAGGAACCGATTAGAAACAGTGCAGCGCAGGGCCAACAATTCCACGTAACATGGCCACGCGTCCAAACGAACGCTCTGTAAAACAGAAATAATAAATGAGTGTGTGCCTGTGCTTTAACACCGGATATGAAAATAGTAACTTATCTAAAACAATCACTGGAGTTTAAAAAAACATTTTTTTAGACAGTTTCATATGCAAACAAACTAAGAACTGGGGAAATATTTGAAGGAATGTGTTGGAAATGGTATTACGCGAAAAAATGTATGAAATGACAGGAAAGAAACAATCTCGTGAGTTTAAAGTTGGGTTCTTTAATGTCAAATAATAGTAGACCCAAAATAAGTTAAACATACGCGTATATAAAAAAGTTGTTAATGAAGAATTCGGACCTTTTACCCTACACCACCTTGGGAGGAAAAAAGTACAAAAAGTAAGCTGCACCTGTATAAGTGTCTTTAAACAACTCAACTCAGAAGCGACAGTTCAGATAAATGCCAAATTTTGTATTTTAGTCTATCATTCTTCCATGCAAAGTCATACTTTTGCTTTTATTTTTCAAAAATAATTTTACGGTTTTGATCAAAATACAACGCGTTTTACATGTTTCCATGAAAAAAAGTATATCTTTAATCTCCTGAGAATAGCCTAAAAGCCGTGTTTACTCTGAATTGGTGTTACATAGTTTTGTATAAATGATAAATCATAAGAGACAGATAAAAACGCACAATACAAAATCATAGATGTCTTTAAAACAGGACATTTATGTGAAATCATTTTAGCATTAGCTATATCCGAGATAATCGTAGTTACTGGTTTGATTTTCGGATAAGTCGTAAATGATTTGTTATTCGTGATATTGTACAAAGAAAATACGAAAATTATTATACGAAAATCTGACAATCGCTTCAAATTCTTGTGTCTTCCTTTTATACCTGCAACGAAATTTGCAATAAAATCATTTCTGTAAATGTTTACAAACATTAGCCTGAGGTGGAAAGAAGAATAAGGTTTCATAAGAACGATTTGTAGAAGAGTTGGTGGAGAAACGAACATGGATGTAAAGCATCAGATAGGCAAAGAATATATAGGTATACAACATCGGTCATGAATCACTGGCGGGCAGGTTAACACGGCCTGTTTCAAACGTCCATAGAATGTAAAAGGAATGCGCCGTCGCTGCTTTTAAGTTCCGTAACTGCGCCGTGGCGTAGCGGGCTAAGGCAGCACGGAAAGTGGCCCGGGTTCGATTCCACCCATGGGGTACGGATTTTAGGTGCCCATCGTGAGGAAAGTGAAGAGCTTACGATAGGTAACGAGAACCAACATTTCGGCTGACCACATCTCCTCCCCGTATCGGTTGGATGATTGCCCATCTCTGCCGTGCATAAGTGGGCGTGAGGCCGGCAGTCAGGTTGGTAGGCCTTGGGCCTCTTAGGGCTGTCGCGCCAGTGGTTAACTTTTAACAGTACAACTTAATCTTCCTTCGCTGTAGCTGTTTTGTGCCACACAAACTAGTCCCTTGTTTAGTGATAATGTATCTTGAAAACGAGGAATAATAGTTAGCATTACGATAACTATGTGAATTACGTTATTTCTGGTAACAATGAATCAAGACCTATGGTTTATTTATTTCCGCGAGTGTATAAATAAGTATTGTACCATACAATGTTTTATCCAACACTTACCCCAATCATTAAAAAGACTTACTACATTTTAATAAAACTATAATAAAATAGTAAAATTATTTGTAATGTTATTTTCTGGAATATAGAGCTATTTAGACCAAGGCCGGCTGCTAATATGAGACAATCGATGTTTGCTAGTCGTTTCTAGGTTAATTTGATTTTCATTTCAGAAAGCTACACTGACGAATGTATTGTCAGTAGAATGTGAACATATAGGAAACTATTTGTTAATTACTGAATGAATACAAGTTGTAGCTGTACATTTCATTACTAAATGTTAAAACTACAATAAATATTATACTTGAAATGTAGACCTAGTGATTGTATTTTATTGATACAGTAGTTATTATGAAATTTTATCCATCCTTGTAGGTTAATTTATATTATTAAAGTACAACTTTACAAGTAAGTGTTGGATAAATAAATGTATGTAATATTCTGAAATACATGCAAAGTTTTAACAAATTTGTCGGAGAATATCTGGTTTCAAACCTGCTTTTCGGGATTACTGTCTCACCGCCTTTCCATTGCATTGGACTTGTACACTAAGTGTGCTTTAGTTATTTAGAGAAAATGGAGTAGGAAAGAATAATGTCAGATGGGCAATATAAATAGGATACGTTGCCCAGGCAATACCTAAATAACCACCTGCTATATACTCCATGTAGGCAAGGCACAAAGCTGCTTAAATATACAATGAAGCAGAGTAAATTTCATTTATTGTTTTATTACTTGAAAATAATGGGTATCAGATATGATGTGAATATTATTTCTGCAAAGTATGATTGTTGTGGTGCAAGTGGAGTGATTACCAAATAGTATTATTGTATACATTAAATATTTTGTACACTTTGTTTTTAAATAGTCTTTCATGTACATGTGTTTCTGTTTATACAAAAATAAATAATGTTACTTTTATTGACTTTTATCATTTACTATTTCTCCTACCATATCCTTGATTAATATTTATAATGATAATATTTATTTGTACTTCCATAACTTACATTAGGGAAGTAGACAAGAAATGACATTTCGTGGACATAATGAAAGTGAGGACACTTTAAATAAAGATAATTTTAAGTAACTTTTGGATTCATAGAGGACAGCCCCATCGAAATCCAAAACCACTTTTCCAGTATAAAATCCGTTTTTGCGATGTTGATTTCGTGAATTTAGGTTAGCTAATTTTCCGAGTCACCTAATTAATTCGTCCAGCTTCAACATGAATAACTTAGGGTACTTCAAGTTTCGTTAACATTTCAAGGCATAACTGGGCAATGGTATGCAGCCTGACAACGTCCACAGATAAACCTTGCTTTTGTAGGTATACCTTATGAAATGTTTTCCTTCAGAATTGCCATGAACTAGCAGAAGGATACATAGTACATATACGAGTTTTATGTATGAAAGGGCAATGGACAGAAAACTCTTACGCAGTTATTCAAATTGATTAAAATAATGACATGCTTTCTGAGGATTTGGCTCAGAATTATTAAACCTATCCTGGCATTTAGTTTACTGGTTCTCAAATTGTGAACCACAACTATTTGTACACTCGTGTGCCTTTTAAAGAGACATGTTTTATATCTGTTAATTGCAGACGTAAAAATATCAAAATATGAAAGCACAATTACAGTGTTTATTTATTTATCATGCATTCATTCGTTATTTATTTATTTATTCATTCATTTATCTGCCGTAGGAGTCAACCAGACTCATGGCATCGTCAAAAGTACAGTTTATGTATAATAATTTTCAAAAATATAAATATGAATTACAATATAGTTGAAAATATTATAAATAACTTACAATACAAATGCCAATAGAATTACAGTTCATCAATCGTGTACAGTGCCTTATTTATTGGGTAAATCTTAAGCTCCTTTTTAAAAGTATTTTCTGACATAGCTTGCTATACAGAATTTGGCAGTTTATTGTATAAAATTAGTGCCATTACGTTTGGATCTTTAATACTACTATTTATTTGAAAACCCTGTCTAAAAATCATTATTGTGTCGTGTGTTGTAATTATGCTTATCCCTATTTCTCAAGTTATCCTTTCCCAATCCATATATTATTACCCTATATACATATAATGAAAATACTGTAAAAATTTGTTTTTCCCTTAAATACTACTCACAAGAATCCATATAATTTAGATGATACGTTACTCTAACTGCTTTCTTTTGTAATTTTAGTAATCTTTCCATATTTGATTTTGCACTACACCCCCAAATTTCAATTCCATACACTAGATGAGGAAATATGACACCATAGTAGACAATTTTTAATTCTCTTTCTTCTAGTAGATTAGAAAAGTGCCTAAGCAAGTACAATGACTTTACTGATTTTCCCACAGATGTACTGAATATGTTCAGACTATGTTAGTTTTTGATGTATTATAATACCCAGAAATTTAAGTTTATTTGTAGCATGTATATTGTAATCTGATAATATTATAGAATCAGTTCATTATTTAAATTCCTTAAATTAAACTGTATTAACTTTGTTTTAGACATATTACATTTCAAATTATTCTCCCGAAAATAATTAAAGAGTGATTCAATAGTTTGTGTCATTGTATTGTTTAATTCTAGAATGGAGGTGCCCCAGCATACATTTGTCGTGTCATCTGCATACGATATTGCTTTACTCTGTCGATTGTTAGGTATGTCATTCACGTACAGTATAAATAAGAGAGGACCCATAAATGTGCTTTTGATTTGAATTTGTGGCAGCACACATATTAATAGAAAATGTAATGGTAGCTTTCTAATTCTGTTATTCCTGAAGAAAATATGGTTAGGGGTTTAAGAATTAAAACTAAGATAATATTTACTTGGATTGTTTCCAAATAATTCAAATAACATAAAATATAATTAGTAATAGAAGTTAGAGATTTCCTCTAAAATTAAGCTGGCCCTATGTGGCCTGTTTTTCAATTCGTCTTTGCGCGTTGTGTTTGCCAGGTAGCAGAGTATTTTGCGGATGAATGGTTTTTTCCCACTCCGGTTGAGCAGGCGTGCATCACACAAAAACCCGCACTAAACCGGATGCGGTTTTATAAACCGGATAAGCAGAAAACCATATTTCTGGTTTTTCTTGCTTGCTAGATATGAGTTTTCTTAAACATGAGTTGATAGTAGTAACCTCCACAGGCAATTTAGATAATAGCCAAAACCCGAAAGAAGTGGATACCGAAGGTCCCACGTCTAAATGACATTCAAACCAATGAAGAGCTAAACTAACTAGGATATTTTTGATAATATACTTCCAACAATGAAATAATTAACCGCAGTCCAAAAATTGCCTTTTAGAGGAAAAATAAACGAGTACTAGATGGAAATACAAAGAAGCGAGTGCGTAGGATCAGCGTTAAGCTGATAAACGGATAGTAATATTAAATATGCATGGATGAACTGTGCATCTTTCCCATTCTTTTATTTCGAGTATTAATTGCTGACAGTGCTGTGTCGAGCGTATATACCTGACTGGTTCTGTAATGAATTTAGAAGCAAAGAACTGACAAATATATATATATATATATATATATATATATATATATATATATATATATAGAAAGAAAAGTATTTAAATGTATTGATAGCTAATATATCGTGATTTTGTGGGTTTGTAGAATTAAAAGTCAAGTCTGCAGAATTGTGGAAACGTAGAGTCAGACTGAAAATTTCAATGCCATAGTCGGGATTTGAACCACGGATCTTCTGGTCTCCGTTCAGCCGCTCTAACCATTGAGATACTATGGCCAACGTGCCGATATGACATTAATAATAATAATAATAATAATAATAATAATAATAATAATAATAATAATAATAATAATAATAATAATAATAATAATAATAATAATAATAATAAAGATGATAATAATAATAATCATCATCATCATAATAAAGATAATAATAACAATAATCATAATAATAAACATGATGATGATAATAATAATAATAATAATAATAATAATAATAATAATAATAATAATAATAATAATAATAATAATAATAATAAAGATGATAATAATAATAATAATCATCATCATCATAATAAAGATAATAATAACAATAATCATAATAATAAACATGATGATGATAATAATAATAATAATAATAATAATAATAATAATAATAATAATAATAATAATAATAATAATAATAATAATAATAATAATAATAATAATAATAATAATAATAATAATAATAATAATAATAATAATAATAATAATAATAATAATAATAATAATAATAATAATAATAATAATAATAATAATATCCTCGGATACTACCACAGACAGAATCAGTGACCCAGAATATTAGAAACACTATTTTATTTGGTAGATTGAGTCAACATGAAAAATTCAATGCCATGGCCGGGATTTGAACCACGGATCTCCTGCTTTCCGTCCAGTCGCTCTAACCCGACTGTGCTAAAACCAGGAGATCCGTGGTTCAAATCCCGACCATGGCATTGAATTTTTCATGTTGACTCTTTCAAATATCTTAGCCTATATACGGCTAGTGTGAAGAAATGATTAATTTCCATCAGTTAACTAAAACTATTTTATTTCTTTAGAAAAAAAAGATTAAAAACAACTCATTTAAGCATGTTTCCTGTTATATAAGATTTAAAAAGTGAACGGATTAGTTTGGTGTAAGTATAAATACAATAAGCTTCGAGGGCTGGAGTTCAAGAGATCATTTAAATGCAATTGGCTGGCACTACAGAACAGCTGACGCCTTATTGATCCACGGGCAGCTGCACCAAGGAAAGTTATGCAGGAAGTCTGTCAATAGAAATTTGTAAGCCTGTATTGTCATGGATCATTTAATTTAATAAAGAACGACTACAAAAGAATAAAAAACGTTATTTTTTTATTTCCGCCGTTTACCAGCGGCCCAATTTCACTTTTAAGCTCAGAATTGCCAATACAACCCAGGGGTACCCTGATGTTGCTATTCAATCGATCAAGCTATTCTTCTTGAAAATGTTAACTTTTTCGATAAACCGGTGAGTTAGAAACGATAATATGTTACCGTTATGAATGTTACACGTTGAAACGATAGCTTTATATAAAAATGAACTTTTAACATTTAACACGCGTGTGTAATGTTGGTTAGCCTGCAGGTCGGTGCCCAATGCCAGCATTGCAGAAGGTAGTGCTGAGCAGATTGCATCAGCCTTCGGGACCAGGAACAGCTACAGATCGAGAGTGCAGCATATTGAAGTGGAAAGTAGCCACAGTAAAAGTCAAATCGATTCGAAAACGTTGTAGCAATGGACGGAGATAAAGAAAGAAGCGTTGATAAGCAAAATGAAGAAAAGTTTCCGGAACATCTTTCAGAGGAATTGAAAACGCTGAAAGAAAAAGATGAAACCTGCGACGAAGCCGAAGAGGAAAACTTGGTTTCCGGAGAAGGAGCGCTTAAGACTAATAAGGAAGCTTCAGAGGTAAAATTTGTTTCTGTCGATACACAAAATGGAGATGCTAAGATTGACATTGAAAATATTAAGGCTGCCTTTTTTGGCATGGGAAAAGAAGAGCTGATGAAATTCGCAAACGATCCTTTCTGGGTTAGAATTCGCTGGAGTCTCTTCGTTCTGTTTTGGTTGATATGGGTAGCAATGCTGGCTGGTGCAATTGCGATTATAGTGATGGCTCCAAAGTGTGCACCACCCCGTCCTCTGAAGTGGTGGGAAGAAGGTCCTCTGTATAATGTGGAAGTGCGTTCGTTCAAAGATGGTAGCAGTGCTCAGGATGGAATCGGTGATCTTAAGGGTATGTAGGCTGCTATATTAAGTTTAGGTTTCAATAAGTTTTCAGTTAAAAGTAGAAAAACATTTGGTATTTTATGTTAGAGGATTGATGCTGCCTCTAGGCAATTTACGGATGTCTGCAAGCAGCATTAAGTACCAACCTAATAAACTACGCATAGTTTTGAAATTTGTATTGGTAATTATTTAGTTAAGTATCCTCCCTTTTCAGTAGCTGCTAAAAATACCTTAATTATATTCTATTGCATCTTTTCAGAAGTAAAAGCTTAGTTACCACAATAAATGTCTAAAATCAGTAACAATACAATCCGCATACGTCACTAATGTACCGCCATAGGCGGGGGATTTGAACATATCTGGGGTGTATTTCTCTGATATCCAATATATTAGCTACTAAGATGACATAGGTTCCACAATGTATTATCAAACTCAGTTTTGGTTTTCCACCGAGCGTTCATAAGATTTGTTCCCGTCGTTCATCACTTTCCTTTTCGTTGTGAAGGTTTCTGTTTTTCCGCGCCGATATAGATTATTCTAACAAACTAATACCCTCATGCTCAAAAGTCTTAACAAGTAACTGGTTATTTCAGAATCTCATGCTTTGTAAAAACAACAATAATCTTACCTTCGTTACCCGAAATATGATGCATTTTTCAGATGAATCACAATTTAAGTTTTCATCAGCTCAAAACAGCATTCTCACAATCGATATTCTTTTGTTTTTCAATTGTTTGCAAGGCTATCCTGTAGATGGCTGTCTTCTGCTAGACTACCCGTGACATAAACTTGCATTTTTATGATTTGTTTAAAAATAATTAAAACTTGTCAGAATAAAAAATAAAATCCTAGGAGGGATTTGAAACGCAAACGTGAATGTAGAAACCATATGGAAGCTTAGTATCAAAACGTGACGAAACGGCCGAGATCGGTGGATGACACATTTATTTCTGAAACTTACGTTATTTTTCTTCCAAAAATGACCGGCCGAGATTGGTGGATGACACATTTATTTCTGAAACTTACGTTTTTTTTTTTCTTCCAAAAATTACAGCCCTAAATATCATTAGAATATTATTCATTATACATTGAAAACTGTGCAACCATACGTCAGAGGGTGCTAAAATAAGTATTATTACCATTTATCATGGTCTTAATATCCTGAAAGCAAGCAATATATACCTTCAATAACTTTGATGACTAGTACTGGAAAATGAGTTTTCCCATCTGTGATTTAAGCTAATAACTGCCCCAGCTACAAATTTTACCGCTTTAATTTTGTACAGTTTAGAAACTGCAAAACGGTGAAGGTTATGAAATTTCATTCTCTTATGAAAACAATGTGTCACCCCAAAAAGCATTAATTTTGAGGATATATAAAAATTGAAATATTTTTAAAATCTGACATAGGTGTGATGTGGTTGAGATCAAAACTCTGAAGTGTACAATTTGAAATAAACATTTTCACCCTTTCCCTAACATTTCTTTAAAATTGAGCAGTAACTTTCATATTGTTACCTAAATGCTGAAAGTAATTTATTTATGTTTACTAACCGATTACTAGATTTTGTAGTTGAATGCCCCATTTCTTTTGCCCAAATTGTCTACTTCATATTTACTTTGAGTTAAAAAGTGATATATGACTAAAAATCGAGTTCTCAAAAATTTGACTAAGGTAGCTACAAAATACGAATGAGCATAAGGGTGGGGCTAGGCATGGCTGTTCTATCGCTACTAGCCAATGCAGTGCTTGCAATGTTGTAGTTAAGCATGCATACTGGCTCGCTTTGCCAAAGCATACTGCTAATTTCTTTTTGTGCTCTAAGGATACCAGTTAAAGAATTATTTTGTTTTTCCCATGTTAGAGCTATTTTTCTGAGGATTACTGTCCAAACCCCATGTTTGTAGCACATCGGTTTCGGAGATACGGAAGCATAAGATGCCTGACTAGAAACAAAAGAATTATTAACTGTCAATGAAGAAAAGCACACACGTGCTATGCTTCAGTTGTATTTTGTGACCTGCATTCAGTGAAGTGGTGATCTTTTAAGAGTGTACACGTGCTTTTTAAAGTTAGTAATTACACCGCTTAAGCAAGCCTAGTACTGGTGCGCTATTAGTAACTGCAAAACAACTTATAAGATTTTACATAAATAGGCTACAAATATTCTTGTTATTGTGTATTCCTTTTTCAAACAGATGTCAATTAAAGACATTTTCGAAAGTACAAATTTCGCTCAGAGTCGAGAATTAATGTCACAAGCTTGTCACGTGAGTGCTCATTCTGTGACGAACATTGTTAAAGAAGGCAAACAGTGTATGAAATTAGGAGATGTTTTCATATTTAGTTCTCCAGCGAAACATCGAGCAGCTAACGTGCTACCAACTTAGACAATTTTCAAAAGTGTGTTTCACGGAGAACAATTTCTTTTATACGACAAGGGTGAATATTCAACTGCCGAAAGGTGACCAATTTAATGACGGGAAAAATAGAATATACTGATTCTGTAATTTCTATACATAATGTTCTGAAATCTCTTGTATTCAAATATAGGAGAACCAATGATGGTCGCAAATTTCTGCTTGAAAGAAGCGATATTGTTGCTGCAAGACTAAAATTTCTGCTCACAATGCATAACATTATTACATGAGATTCATGGTGTAAAAATGCTTCATAATTACACATTCATATCTTCTGTATTTATTAAGTATTTTAATGAAATAAAATTAGTTTAAAGTTCATTACAGACAGTATACAAATATGGCATCATTAAAATAGAAAAATTTCATTGAAATGTTACTATTTTGTTTCGCTGTAGCAAATACCTTATTTCATAGAACACATCTAATTTGAATCATTTTGTTTTGTGTGCATATGAACGATAGCTACGTAAGTGAACTGTTCTCCAGTTCAAGGTTTTAAGGTTCAGATTATGTGATAATCATTGTATATGTTCTCATACACATGCTGAAATATTAAGTGAACTTCTCTGTCAGCATTTGCATCACGGTACATCTCAGCTCTGTATGATACTTGCAAGGTTGAGACAAAGGCAGATATATCTTCCATCTGTGTCGCTTGCTTTCCGTGGTACTAGCAACATCAAGGCGGTACGATAACTGTATTCTTATTTTGTATAACTGTATTCTTATTTTTATTTTATTATTCTTATTTTGTAGCTACTCTAGTGTGTAATGTTCATGTCAGTATGCAGTACCTCAGGCAATAACTATTAGTAAAGTAAAATTAAGTAATATAACTGGAAAAGAAATTGGTGAAAGAAATGTTTCATGTCAGTTTGGATACCTTTCCAGCATTTGCCATTTGAGAGGATTTGGAAGACAGAAAAAAGCGTCATCAGGATGGATTATTCTAAAGGGATTTGAATTATGGGCCACTAAAGCTTCATGCCTATATTGCCCGAATGATATTGACGATGCTAGCATGATACTCGCATTTTCATTCATTGAAAGAAAGAGAAAAGATTGCCCAAGATCCTAAACACAATGTTAGGTCTAAAGTGAGTGTTTGAGCTTATACAAATCAGTGCTATGTAGAATGTAATAAAAGCACATTTAGCAAACTATCAAATTAATGGGAATAAGAAGGAATATCCATAAAATTTTGTTGGTCAGCTATTTCTCTAAATTTGAAAAGTTACTCAAACAAGGGACCCAGGTGTTAAGCAATTCTTATAAAATGGAATACCCATTTGAAAGGGTAGAGCCAGACTGAAAAATTCAATGCCATAGCCGGGAATTGAACCACGGATCCTCTGGTCTTCGTCTCGCTCTAACCATTGAGCTACTATGGCCAACGTACCAACATGACATTAAGTTCTCCAACTGACTTGTGTTTTTTTCGGTAAACCACTAGGAGTTCTCATAAACACATGAGACAACTACCTTAATGACGACTTACTATGCTGTAAGTACTTTAAGGCCCGGGCTTTATAGTTCGGACCACTATTAGGTACAACTGACTCGTGTGTTTCCCTGTAAACCACTAGGAGTTCTCATAAACACATGAGACAACTACCTTAATGACGACTTACTATGCTGTAAGTACTTTAAGGCCCGGGCTTTATAGTTCGGACCACTATTAGGTACAACTGACTTGTGTTTTTCCCGGTAAACCAATAGGAGTTCTCATAAACACATGAGACAACTACCTTAATGACGACTTACTATGTTGTAAGTACTTTAAGGCCCGGGCTTTATAGTTCGGACCACTGTTAGGTACAACTGACTCATGTTTTTCCCGGTAAACCAATAGGAGTTCTCATAAACACACGAGACAACTACCTTAATGACGACTTACTATGCTGTAAGTACTTTAAGGCCCGGGCTTTATAGTTCGGACCACTGTTAGGTACAACTGACTCGTGTTTTTCCCGGTAAACCACTAGGAGTTCTCATAAACACACGAGACAACTACCTTAATGACGACTTACTATGCTGTAAGTACTTTAAGGCCCGGGCTTTATAGTTTGGACCACTGTTAGATACAACTGACTCGTGTTTTTCCCGGTAAACCACTAGGAGTTCTCATAAACACATGAGACAACTACCTTAATGACGACCTACTATGCTGTAAGTACTTTAAGGCCCGGACTTTATAGTTCGGACCACTATTAGGTACAACTGACTCGTGTTTTTCCCGGTAAACCACTAGGAGTTCTCATAAACACATGAGACAACTACCTTAATGACGACCTACTATGCTGTAAGTACTTTAAGGCCCGGACTTTATAGTTTGGACCACTATTAGGTACAACTGACTCGTGTTTTTCCCGGTAAACCACTAGCAGTTCTCATAATTACATGAGACAACTACCTTAATGACGACTTACTATGCTGTAAGTACTTTAAGGCCCGGACTTTATAGTTCGGACCACTATTATTTACAACTGACTCGTGTTTTTCCTGGTAAACCACTAGGAGTTCTCATAAACACATGAGACAACTACCTTAATGACGACCTACTATGCTGTAAGTACTTTAAGGCCCGGACTTTATAGTTCGGACCACTATTAGGTCAATTAAAATGAAATTGTTTGACCCGAGTCAGTTGGAGAATTTGTCATGTCGGCACGTTGGCCATAGTAGCTCAATGGTTTAGAGTGGCTGGATGGAGACCAGAAGATCTGTGGTTCAAATCCTGGCTATGGTATTGAATTTTTCAGTCTGGCTCTACCCTTTCATAGTGCATCCTATACACTGCTAGTGTGAAAGAACAATTAATTTCGGAATTCCCATTTATTTCATAGATGCAATTTTTGTATATTTGCTAAACCTTTTTTACATTCTATTGTTCAAGTCATTCCAAAATTAGCCAGCCTATCTAGCCTAGGTGATAGCGCATCTACTTCACATTGAAGAGGTCCCGAATTTGAATCTCAGTCCGAGTGACTTATCTGGATCAGGTTTTTTCCCTTATCCTGAAACATGAATGTATGCTAACTCTAAGCTCTATGTACCCTGTACTCATTTGAACATCATTTCATTCATCGTCCGATATGACTTAACGTTGGAGGTTTTCTATTATCCTGAAAGATGAATGTCTGGTAACTCTAAGCTCTATGTACCCTGTACTCATTTGAACATTATTTCATATGGTAAAAAAGGATTATTTTGGAAGGTGTTAATTTGAAAAAAGTCCCAAAAAGGTTATAATAATAATAAATTTTGTCAATAGATTGTTGGTTACAATGTCTGACGTAGTCAATTTTTCATCATTAATACTAATTTACATAGTCAATAACAGCATTAGAAACTAATTCTACACACGATCCCTTAATCAGCTTAATGAATTTATCACTTTCAAGTATAATTAACACTACAATGTCATAATTCATTTAAGTTATATAAACATTTATTTATGAGGAAAGCCTTTAACTTCCATTTAAACTGCTGTTTTGAGATGCTAGCTATTGATTTAATATCAGATGACAGTTTATTGTAAAGCTTGATTCCTAGTATATGTACATCCTTTTGAGAGACAGTTTTAATTACACTATCTCTATAGTAAAGTCTGTTTACCCAACGCAAGTGCACGGCCGCCGCTTTCTTTGACAACCCCTCATAATCGTTTTACAACATGGACCCTCCTCCTGACGGTCCTTTCTACAATGTTGCAACATTTTAACATCACTGTCTTGCACCTAATGAAACAGAACAACTGGAAGTTGGAAATTTGGCAACTGAGACTCCACGCGGAGTAGACATGCAACTGTCATTTTCAACAAATGGGGGCCGCTATTGGTCCCCAACGTCAGTGTTCCATTTCTGAAGTGTGGAGATAGATTTATGACGGTCATTAGTGGAGGGGAGGGTCCCGTCCTTTGAGGTCTCTTTGACTGGGAACTGCACACGCGTTGGGTAAACAGACTTTAATTCATATTGGTTCTGGTGTTGTGTTCATGTACCTGACTGTTTTTAACTGGATTACACTTGTCCACAATAAACATTATAGCTGTATAAGCATACAGAGTGTAGATGCTGATTATTTTTGTATTTATAAAGGTATCCCTGCAAGATTCTCTTGCTTTTAGATTATACATGACCCTAACACACTTTTTTTGGGTAAATAAGCAGTTTATTCATGTGTGTTTTGGCTGTTGAACCCCATATTTCTATTCCATAGATTAGATATGGATAGATACATCCATAGTATATACATTATACAGTTATATAAGGTTCAATTTCAGGAGGTTGCCAAGTATGCAGTAAAATAACTTATACACATCCACTATTTGTCATATGTTGTGCAGGTCTGCAATCAAAATTGGATTACATCAAATCCCTGGGCGCGAAAGGCATTTGTCTTTCTCAGATAGTGAAGACTGCTGAGGATGGATCAGAAGAAGCAGTTGAAGATTTCATGGACATTGATCCTAAGTTTGGCACTATGGAAACTTTCAAGGAGCTGCTGGCCAGTGTCAAAGCTGCAGGTAAGTATCATAGCAGTTTTAGATCTTATTCCATTTTTACCCAAAGCAATTTTTGCTTTCTCTACCATGTACAGTCCGGTGCCCGGACATGGTGAAGAGAACAAAACAAACAATATCTACATTTTACATGACATATGCATCAACATGACACCACAATAACATTTTTGGTAAAACTTACACGGGGAGATAATGAGTAATGGCTTGCCTAAATGGACTTATGAAGTGTGGCCTCAAAGAGGTGTGGTCACTGTCGTTGCCATAGAAATTCTCCCTCCCTTAACGTTTGATGGAACTGTGAGGATCTTAAACTAATTTAAATTCTGCCATAGACATACTTTGATACCACCAAGTATCCCGCCCCTAGAAAATATGATGCATTTGCTTTATAGCATGCCACAGATTGTTGAGTGGTACTCTTTCTGTACAGTTAATAGCTAGCTACACCTTATATTAATCACTGCCGAAGTAATGTATGCCTTGTACAGCTGGGTTCACCGTTCTTGGCCCCTGTAGAAAGCAAGTGTAAAGCTTGAGTGCATGTTTATCAGGCCAAGTACTGCAGAACTAAACAAATTGATACCTCAGCTTTATATACTACTCAGATAATGTAAGTAAATGCTCAGATAACATTTATATTTCAGTACTTGCTGAAAATGTATAGCATGACTTCAGTTTTTGAAGTCTCTTGAATGTTCAGGTCACTGTTATTACACTTTACTCATGACATAGTGAAATCTACAGCTCGGGACACCCTTTTCTTTGTGCCTGCTTCACTCACTGGAGAGTCAGACAAAATATTGCTAATCCCTTGCAGTAATAGCACTTGCCACAGTCTCTCTGAGTTTCCATAGCAGAGGGGATCTGTCCCCTTCAGTTGCCGTGGTGCAAGCATTGCAGACCCCTAGCACTCGTACCTTTGATGTTACTAGAGGAACCTCGGGCTGAACATTCGAGCCCCTCCCTGAATGGGAGCTGTTTGGATTGGGTTGGAGTCGGGGGGGGGGGCTGTGTGTTCCCATTACCTGCGGGAGATCGGGTGCCTCCGGCCAGGCTTCGGTCTAGAAAGTCCCGCGTACTAGTCCGCAGGGCTAGTAGAAGGTGTGCTAGATCACCAGGCTGCCCCACCGAGGTTATTCAGTAGTCTTCCCTGTGGGGTTGATGGGCATAAGTGGCATATCCTTTTCCACCCGTCTTGACGTTGTTGTCCATGGGGGGGGGGGCTTTTTAGATTCAAGGTATTGCCCCAAGGAAAGAACCCCAGAGTTTTCCATCGCTCCCGGGCTGATAGAGGCCGGAGTGTTCGGAATTACGGATAGACCTCGCTGCAACAGTCTCTCTGAGTACAGAAAACACTTGCTAACTCACTTGTAGCTTAATAACTTGCTCAATTTGCAAGAGCACACTCTGATATAGCTGTTTGACATTACTTGAGAGTTCTAGAATGAAGTAAAGTGGTTATTGTCTTTGTGTTGATACTGTCAATTATCAGGATTATATCATTGCCACTGGTGTGCCTGCAGGAGTTGTTTTAAATGCCAGTAAATCTATTGACATGGGGCTGCTGCTTTACAATACACTTAAAAGCCATCAGTCTCATCTGGGTTTGAACCTGTGATCTTGGGATCAATAGGCTAGAACCTAACCTCTTGTAGGAGATTCTGATTGTCTCATGATAGTGCTTCTGAGGTTTATGCTGGGCGAGATGCTCCTTATCTGTTTACTGTTGCAACTCCCCAGCACTGACCTCTCTTAGGCCATAATGCTGTGCAGTAATAATACTGGTCGCCAATCTAGAAAATGATTGACGTTCACTAACTACATGTATGAATGCTCTAAATAAATGGGAGGGAATGGGTATGTCATAACGGTTGTCATAGCAATGATTAGAAGGACCAATTAGAGTCGAGACGATTCCATGACAAGTTAGACGCTAAAACTTTGTTGCCAATATTCTACTGTGTTTAGCATGATGTGCTGGCAAGTGAGTATTATCTGCTAATGTTGCAGTAAACACAATGCCTTGTTAGAACAGTTAGAGATTGTGTATTTGGCAACTTCCTTTGCATTGCCTTTGTGGCAATTTGTCTTGGCTTATATGTTTTTGAGTCCATGTATATGTGTTGTGAGCATTTACAATTGTGTTTTAATGAATGTTTAATTATGTCTAAAACTGGTGACAAAGATAGCGCAGGCAAATGAAAATCTGAAAGTGCTTGGGAACCAAATAAGCAAATGAAACTATATTTGGTAGAGGTATTAGGCTTTTATTGTTGTTAGAGCCTCTTTCATCAGTTTCATTATTGATAACACAATGAAGTCTTTATTGTTTTGGCCAGCATAACCCTTTACTTCAGCCCAAATCAACTGATTGGAGTAAAGTGGCTATGACAAGGGGGAAGACATCAGTGGTTGAACTAAAGCACCAAACCATTGGCAGAGTCACTTCAGCTCACTTTGCATTTGGCTGGCAAAGAGAATGGAGCTGTGTAGCATTCCGTCTCTTAAACTTATTCATAAATCTACAATTTATGAATATATTTGTTTCATAAGTAAATTAGTGTTTATATGTGATCAGCATATTTTGAACATTGAATGTCAAGTTTTAAAGTAATAAAATTTGATTTAAAAACTTTAACTCTGTCGTTTCTTATAATACCTACGCAAAACCTGATGGTTACTTCTCATAGCTCTGCTGAGCAAGGTTGGGATTGATGCAGATGCTGGTGAGATCTTCAAGATATTTAATCAACGGAGGACATTTTATTTCCTGCATCATCTTGACTTACTTTTATTAAGTTAGCTGCTATGTAGTGCTAGTTGCAAAAATTATATGCACACATGCAGCGCCTAACAGATGACTTGTGTTACAATTGAAGTAGCCTGAGAAAGATTATAGTGACAATTTCCAAATAAATTATGTACTGGGAAAAAATGTGTTATTTTGTTCTGAATTCTGCTAATTTTGTGATTAACTCTTTTCTCATTCCCACAGTTGGAAACATTAAGCAATGTATTTAGTAACACATTCATTCATATCGCTGTGATATGTCAGTTGATAGAATGGTGATATCATTTTAAACACTAGTAAGAAGGTAATTATTATTTGTATAATCTATTACAATTTATTCATGGAATAGTTTTAATAAATCTCTCTTAAAGTGACAAATTGAAGTTGCCTGTGTTTTACACTCTTATATCTGTCATTAAACTGATATCTTCCCGTGTGATTTCCTGTGATAAAAAATAGGGGAACTTAATTATTTGATGACTGTTGTGGATAAAGGATCTGCTTGTTTGTAAGTTGTAATACCAGTACTGGTATTGTTGGACCATTTACGTTTTGAGAAGTGTATCTCATTATGACTATTCCAAACTGCACCAACACTGCTATTTGTATTTTCAGGTCTGCATCTCATTATGACTCTAGTTCCAAACCACACCAGCAGGAAACACCCCTGGTTCATTCAGTCAGAGAACAACACCTCGCCATACAATGATTACTATATTTGGCATCCAAATTCAGTCAGCTACGATAGCGATGGTAACCCTGTTCCTCCAAATAACTGGGTAAGTTGGTAGTTAAATTTATTTGTTTATTTTGTCACCTAATGATTGCAAATTTCTCCTAATGAAAATTAATTTTGCAGCCGAGTGTTATGAATGGGTCAGCTTGGGAGTGGAGTCCAGTCCGCAAGCAGTTCTACTTGCATCAGTTTAACAAAGACGAGCCTGACTTGAACTTCCACAATCCAAATGTTTTAAACGAATTTAAGGTTAGTAATTATGTTAAAACATTCAGTTCATTTATATCCTGTGGAGATTGCAATAACCTGTTACATATGTCAGTGAAGCATTAGCAGTAAATCCTTTACTAAAATTTGTGTATGTATAGAGAACGACATAAGTATTCGAACGTAAACCTATTTATTACTTATAATCAAATCAAATCAAATTTATTCACCATAAGATTTCCAATTACAGAAATATCGGCTTCGTCAATACAATTTTACATTACAGATTAACAGTAAACACATGATCGGATAAACAATACTTAAGTATGTTTCCTTATAGAACATTTTTTACTTTCTATTTTATTTTAGAAACTTATTTTAAAGCTACGCAGAGTAAGCATACGTAAACACAACTGATACAAAATAAACATGAGTCTTCCATTAAACATATAAACTCATAAATAGCAACTGAAACTAATTTGCACTACAAGGAGAAATAAAACGGTTACTTTACATCTGTACTTTACAACGTTGGACTTTTAGGTAATGAACATGCTGACCAACTAGCAAAAAAGGTGCAATTCAAAATATAAAACACGTAAGACAAACTGAAATTAATAAACAATTAAACAACATTAAGCTACATTTTAAAAGACAGCAGAGACTTGATGAAGAAGATAAACTAAAAGACAAGGATTATAAGAACATTGGAAACAAAACTAACATACAAAAACTGCCAAGAAAAACTGCAGTGGCCCTATTTAGAATGGAAACTGGCCAGGATTGTCTTGTAGAAAAAAACTTTTATAAAATACACTGCATACCTACTCCCAAATGTACTCTCTGTAAAGAGCATGTCATCATGAACAAACACCATTTGGACAAATGTAATGATCTCAAAAGTGGCAACCTACAGGCTTTATATTGGGAAGCTAGGGGGAAAATGATGCAAATCAACTAATCCCCAGTGTCATTAATCAACAACAACTACTTTACATCTGGACAGAAGTATTCGAACAGAGAACAGCTAGTATTTAGTTATCATCCCCTTTCTTTGAATTACTGCTGACAATCGTTTGGGCATTGTCTGTATGTGTTGTTTAGTGACTGCAGAGTCCATATTTCTTCACTCTGTTTGAAGTAGTTGAAGTAATTCTTTCAGATGGTGCTTGCTTCCTCACACGCTCCTCGACTTCCTTCCACATGTTCTCTATAGGATTTAAATCTGGAGATTGGGGCGGTGTCGTCAAAGTGTGAGAAGCGTTGTACACGATCCAAAGCCTTACAATTTCAGCAATATGCTTCGGATCATTGTCCTGCTGGAAGTAATAATCATGCCCTAATCCCAGCTTCTCTGCACTCTTTTTAAGATTGTTTTCAAGAATCCTCTTGTATTCAAATTTGTCCATGACTCCATCTATAAACAGCAGTTCCCCAAAGCCAGATGAAGCTTTACAGCCCCATACCATCACACTACTGCCACCATGTTTCACTGTAGCTACCATGTTCTTAGGTTCCCATTCTGTATTTGGCAGTCTCCACACTTTAAGACGTCCATCACTCTTGTATAAGCAGAATTTGCTCTCGTCCGACCAGAGAACCTTATCCCAGAATTCTGTTGGTTTCACCACATACTGTTTAGCAAATTTTATACACTTTTTCTTATTCACCTTATTAACATATGGCTTATTCCTAGGAACACGGACATTGTACCCATTGTTATTTAAAACCCGTTCAACTGTTCTGGTGTGAACCACAGTGCCAGAATATTGAAAAAGGCAGTCTCTAATCTCAGACGCAGTGACTCTTGTATTCTGCTTCACCATTTTTATTATTTTCCTCCTGTCTCTGGTGGTGAGTTTAGAAGGAGCGCCATTTCTAGGTTTATTTACAACAGTATTTGTCTGTATGAAGAGTTGAATTATGCAGAAGAGTGTAGTTTTGCTTCTGTTAATGGTTTTGGCAATTTCAGAGAGAGATTTGTTTTGTTTGCACATATTTATCATGGTGTCTCCTTACCTTTACGTCCCGTATTACCTGTGAGTTCACAACCAGCTGAATAACTTAGAGCACACTGTCATAGCATAAACACAACTGCTATGTGGTAGGGGCTTGTAGGGTACATCCAACCACCTTTCTCTCTGTTCGATTGGGTACGTTTGAATACTTATGACCTCCAATAAGAGCGACAATAGAATAAATACAGTACAGATTGTGTAATAAATACATGCAAAGTGATATTTTAAATATTGTTTCCGAGACACAAAATCTTAATGTTTACATGTTTAACCATTCAATGCTGCCAAATAAATATTGCAGTATTTATAGTATGTGCATTGTTACATGTTATATTATTTGAATACTTCTGTCAGCCTCTGTACATTCAAAGACAAAAAGAATAAGCAGACTCTGAAGGTCATATTTGTCCAAGTTCAAACTGCTTCTGTAGCCAGTTCACGGTGGTGTCTTGTGGTGCATGCCTTCATCTTTGTTTTTTCACAAAAGAAGTGGCATATATAAAATTGAAAGCAAGTTTTGAATACTTCTACAAGGAGGGATGAGAAAATTAGAGGTAATGGGCCCTTCAGGCAGTTAGCAAAATCAACCGTGGTTACTCATTTTTCCATTGAAAGTTAAGAAATAAATTCCACTTTTATATTAAAACAATTAACAAAACAATGTGGCTGACCACTTCGGGGCAAATCTACATTTTGAAGGACAGTTTTGAAATGCTATTGAAAGATGTTTTCAGAAAGTGAAACATCTGAGAGTTAACAACAAGAGTTAAAACTCCCATCAGTGAATCAATAGTTGAACATAGGTTGAAAATGGAGGTGATACATCTATGAAGCATATTCTTAAACCTGTTTCTTTCAAGCTTATTCTGCATGTAAACATATCAAATTCAATTATTATAATTGTTGAATAAACTAACCTTTGATATTAATATAACAACATTCTTATTTCGAGATTTAACTGTATTGGAACACCACAGTGAAGCGAAAAAATTATTAATTTTTAGATGAGTCGTATTTATTACACATCTGCTTCACTTTCGTACCTATTTTGAGGACATGTTTCGCAAATCATCGTTTGCATCTTCTGCTCTTATGCGACTCTCAAAATAGGTATGAAAGTGAAGCAGATGTGTAATAAATAAGACTCATCTAAAAATTAATAACATTCTTATTGTTAAATACTAAAACCAGAAGCACCGTTTACAATGAAGTATTCTTCATTTGTTGGAGTATTAAAATAGTTACACTTACACTCACCTTCACTTTAAATTCTAGAACATCCTCTACTTCAGCCATATAAAATACATACAAGGGTAATCCCAAAACTAAGGTCTCCAAAGCATTGGGGTTGCAGGGAAACTGTTTGCCATGTTGTTTCTTTCCTTCCACCCTCTGCTCTCTACAGACACCACTACATATCCTCTGGGAATCAGTCTTGACTTGGCAGCCAAGTTGTAACGGAGCTCTGGTTAACAACTACCGCTAGGTGCAAAGTTTACACAGTTATTCGGTTTTTTAGTGCAAAAAGGGTGTGTGTGTATTTAATACTCAGAATTTGATAATAAAATCATTTTTCTTCTTGCTTCCCAATATTTGGAGACTAGATCTTGATTTTGGAGAGTTTCACATACAGTTAGATGATCGATGTTCATTAAATCGTCTTTACCACATAAACAGCACTGTGGAGAAGTTGTTAATCCAACCTTGAATAAATGTCCATTCAAACAATCGTGGCCTGTGATTTATCTGAACATTGCTACTGAACATTTTTGAGGTAGATCTGGAATTGTTTTTAGTTTGTTTTGGAGATCTTTCCAGTTAAGTTTTTCAGAGGAAACTAGACAGTTGTTATATAGTTTTGTGAAGATGTTTTTGATTAATCTTTTAACTGTTTCATAGGGGATACTTTGTTTCGTTGTTTGAGATATTTTGGAACCCTTCTTGGCCAACATATCTGCTTGCTCATTGCCAGCAATTCCACAGTGAAATGGTATCCATTGGAAAACTATACGTATATTTAAATTTTGAAGATGTTTAATCATATTATGAATGTCATTTATCTTTTCGGTTTTTGGGCTGTCATTTGAAATAATAGCCTGAATAGCTGCTTGAGAATCTGTTAAGAACACTATGTTGGAAAGCTTATTTGTCCAGGCAAATAGATTTTGTAAGGAAGTATAAATTGCATCAATTTCTCCATCAAAACTTGTCAAGTAAATTCCAACATGCTTATAGAAAGAAAAGAATTTACAGGTAGCTCCTGCTCCATCTTCTTGATTGTAAAGAGAGCCATCCGTATAGATATGTGTCCATTTGTCAACTGGATATCTTACATTTATGGTTTCAAGGGCATATGCTTTAGCTTCTGTAGATGAGTATTCCTTCTTTTTAAAATCTGCAAGTAAATCTAGGTAGTATTCTAATTCAATGATGTTCAGTGGGTTATTAAGAGACATGAAAGGTTCTATTTTGGATGGGTAATTTAGTTTATTAGTGCAAAAAGGGTTAAACCAATTGAAATTGGACAGTTAGGTGGAAGTGTATGGATGTCAAAAATATCAGCAAGTGTTGCGGAGAGTTTGCAGATGGTCACATGGAAATTCACGACAAGGAAAGAAGTGGGAGACCACCAATTCCTGACAAAACAATCACAAATGTTGAACAAATCGTGCTTCAGGATCGGTGCATTAATCTCGATGAGCTGTGCATTGTTCTTGAGATTTCTCAAAGCACCATTCACAGGATTTTGACTGAAGAGTTGAAATTTCGGAAGGTGTGTGTCAGATGGGTCCCAAGAATGCTGGCAGGTTACAAAAGGCAAAGCGCTGAAAGTTCTCGCCAATTTCTTCAACGCTATGCTGACAAAATAGGACAACCATTTGGATTCAATAGTCACAGGTGATGAAACTTGGGCTTTCCAATTCACACCCTAGACAAAACAATCTCGTGAGCTTCGAAAGTTCATGGACCCTGGGACAACAATGAATGCCGACAGGTATTGTCAGACATTAAGAAAACTCAGACGAGCAGTTCAAAACTGAAGAGGAATGTTGAGCAAGGGCATCAGCCTTCTCCACGATAACGCTTGCCCCCACACTGCCCATCAAACTGTGGATCTCCTGCATCACTTTCAATGGGATATCATCAACCACACAGCCTATAGTCTGGACTTAGCATTCAGTAACTATCACTTGTTTCCCAAATTGAAAGAACACTTGGCTGGAAGGCGCTTTAGTGACAACAAGGTGAAAGAGGAGGTCCAACGCTTCTTCAGTAGCATGGCGGTGGACTGGTATAACATGGGCATACAAAAAATGCCACAGCATTTACAAAAATGCATCAATCGAAATGGCGATATGTGGAAATACATAAAAATGTTCATCTTTAAATTATATGTACCATTTGTTGAAAATAAATGTTTATTTAAGTTTTTAAAAAATTTGAGACCTTACTTTTTGGGATTACCCTCGTACACTATTGTAAACTAATTTCTTTGTAATAGGTGGTAATACATCCAGCAAAAAGGTATATGCTTGTATTTACATGCAGTATAAAGTAAGGTGTAACTGCATTATTAGTGTAAGCAATGTCAGAAATCGAATCAAGTTCTACCCATCAGTTAATTTTTGTGTGATTGTTTCCAGGAAGTTTTGGAATATTGGCTTAATCTTGGAGTTAGCGGGTTCCACTTTGAGAAGGTTGCATATCTTTTGGAAGATCCTGAGTTTGCTGAAGAAGAGCACAGTCGTGATCCTTCATATGCAATAGGACAGTATGGGTTCTACAGCCATGCAAAAACTTTGAATCAGCCAAGAAACATTTACCTCGTTGCTGAGTTTAGAGAACTGATACACAATCACACAGACTCTGGGTAAGGAAATTACTGTGCTATGTGGACATAAACACTCTTAGCTTGGCTTTTCTACAGACAGAATTATCGTGCATTGAAAAAGTAATGCCTCCTATTTTGTTTTCTCTTTTAATTGTCAAGAAAATTAAATCCAATTTACATAGCTTGAAAACTACAACATTGACGATTAATTTGTCACTGTTCAATATAATCTCCGTCCTTTTCCACAGTTTTAGTCCACCTTTTAACTAGGGCATGTATTCCAGTGTGGTAAAACACATGGTCTTGCTTCCTAAGCCATTGACACACGGACGTTTTCACAGCCTCCTCATCTTCAAAATGAATCCCACGATGAACTTCCTTTAGTGGCCCGAACAGATGTGAGTTTGATGGTGCCAGGTCAGTGAGGTAAGACTTGCCATCCCAATTTCTCAATTTCTGCAGTGGTGTAACGGCTGGTGTGTGGTCTTGCATTGTCATGCAAAAGAACATCCGCCATAGTTTTTGTTGGACGAACTCGGCGAAGACGTGCTTTCAGCTTTCTGAGAGTTCTGACTTATTGGATAGAATTTATTGTACATCCTTGCTCCAAAAAATCAATCATAAGCACATCCTCTGCAAAACACTGTCGCCATAACTTTCCCTGCCAAATGCTGAGTTTTGAATTTTTTTTTTTTTTTTCTTCGGTGACGTATGATGCCATTCCATTGACTGCCTCTTTGATTCAGGTTCAAAAAATGAACCCACGTTTCGTCTCCAGTGACAATTTTTTCCAGAAACTCCTCCCCCTCCAAATTGAAGCGCTGCAAGTGTTTGGAGGCTATTGTTTTCCTTGTTTCTTTGTTTTGGGTGGTTAACATTCTTGGTACCCAATGTGAACAAACTTTTGAGTAACCCAGTTGTTGAATAATTGTCATCACACTGCCTTTACTGAGGGAGGTAATGCGACACAATTCACCTTTTGTTACCCGGCGATCACCACAAATGATGTCATCGACTCGCTGAATGTTGCATGGAGTCACTGCAGTCGCCTGCCGCTTCGCTTTTCAGCTGCCAATGGTGTTTGCTCTTTAGCTTCGTTACACCGACGAACCCATCATCTAACAGTGCTAACATCCACCGTTGCATCACCATACACATTTTTAGCCTTTCGTGAATGCAAATTGGCGTTTCACCTTCCGCAGTCAAAAATTCAATCACAGAACGCTGTCTAATATGAATGTCGAAGTCAACCATTTTGCAAGAGGATGCAGTGTGGCCACCTGTTGACTTAGGAAGTTACTACTACAGGGGATTGGAGAAGAAGGTTTGAGGAATTGCGCCAAATTCAAAGTTTTCACATAACTTACTTATTTAAGGGAAAAAAAAATAGGAGGCATTACTTTTTGACCAACCGTTGTAATAGTCCATGATGGCTGATATACAACTTACACCTTTTAGAGGGAAGTTAATGTTAGTGAGGTTGAGGATGAAAGCATTAAATAACAAACAGAACAGTAAACAACATCAAAGAATTGTAGATAAATTAACCAAACTATCAAACTAGAAGTTGAAGACTTGATAAATGTAGAGATATGATTGTTATTCATAAAACTTCAACCTCAAAAAATGGCCACAAATTTATCTAGAGCATTTAGTTGTGAAATTGAAAATGGTTTGATATAGTTAAGATTGCTGAAGTAAATATTTCTATGTATGCTTTATTTCACAGGGTACTTTCAGTGGGAGACTTGTCACTATTGCAACTTAATGAGACGAGCACCAACATAGAGAACTTTGTGATCGCTGATTTGCCTCATAGCCCTGGGTTGTTCTCACACTTGAAGGACAACTTCAATGCAATTCAACTCAATCATACCATTCAGAAATATCTGAACATTCTTCCTAACACAACACGAGCTGTTTGGCAGGTTTGTATAATTTCTTGTGTTAACTGATAAATGTAAAATGAGACCTGAAGCTTTCCTGGTGACAAATATGTTCGAGATCTTCTCGGGAAACAAGCCAGGTGAAAAGACTATTAGAAATTGACGTTTCAGAACGTACATCTCTCCCATCATGATATTTTAATGTTATAACCCCAAATGTATCACTAGAAGATACCCTGCTGCATGTAGATCTCTGGTTCAGAGCTAATGGTTTCTTGTTGAATGAAAACAAAACACAGCTTCTTTGTTAAATTTTAGATGAGTCGCATTTTTTAACACATCTGCTTCACTTTCGTACCTATTTTGAGGACATGTTTCGCAAATCTTCGCTTGCATCTACGGCTCTTGTGTGACTCTCTTGTGTCGCACAAGAGCCGTAGATGCAAGCGAAGATTTGCGAAACATGTCCTCAAAATAGGTACGAAAGTGAAGCAGATGTGTTAAAAAATGCGACTCATCTAAAATTTAATAATTTTTCGCTTCACTGTGGTGTTCCAATACAGTTGAATCTCGACAGCTTCTTTGGTTTAAAGTATAAACTTGAAAGAAGCGTAGAGACAGTGAAGCACAACTTAGCACAAAAGTGAATTGAGAAGATATTGATACACTGTTTTTTCACAGGACATGTTTCAAGAGCTTTTGCTCTTGATGATAAGAGCAAAAGCTCTTGAAACATGTCCTGTGAAAAAACAGTGTGAGTGAAGCAGTGTGTCAATATCTTCTCAATTCACTTTTGTGCTATCTTTGGTTTAGTTTAAGAGAAATCCCATAATCAAATGTTGCAAATGAAGTAAAATTTCTGGGTGTAGTGGTGGACAGTAAACTGTCATGGGAGCCTCATATTAGCTACATTACTGCTAAGCTTTCAAGAGTAATATATCTTATAAGAAACTTAAAAAATGTTGTATCCGACACATATATCAGATCAGTGTATTTCACTTTCTTTCACAGTGTTATTGCATACGGTATCTTACTGTGGGGTTACAGTAGCCATACCAACAAAATCCTCTTATTGCAGAAAAAGATTGTGCATATAATAACACATTCAGACAAATTAGCACACTGTAATCCTCTCTTTATTAAATTAAGAATAATGACCATTGTAAACTTGTACATTTATACTGTCCTATTACATCTAAAGAATAATTTAGCCGACTACCAATTTAGGCAAGCTATTCACAATTATAATATGAGGAATAACAACCGAATCGATACACCATATCATAGATTGTTGAAATCGCACAACAGTTTTGAAGTGTTAGGCATCAGACTGTTCAACACATTACCAGCTGACTTAATTCATTTACCATACACATCTTTTAAATGCAGACTCAGAGACAAATTTCTAGCCAATCCCTATTATTCTATACAAGAATACTTTGAAAATATATCTTGTAGCAAATGTTTGCCTTAATTCAATTACAATCTGTAATGATTCATGATTTGTACTGATACACATATACAAGTGGTTTTAAACTCTTTTACTGAAACTCTTTAAATCTTACTGAATGACCAATGTGCATCTATGCTTAATTTTCAATTTTCAATTTATTCATCCCCTATATTTCATACAGAGAATACATAAACACAATACTCACAGACAAAGGTGCATGTATACTTTGTTACATTAACAGTGAATAAATCTATCTAACTAAACATCATCATCAGCATGTCCATTACTGGAAACTGGTTTTGATCTGCCCTAAATATCTAAGTCGTGCTTGTCATAGTAATCAGTTTTACATAGCTTAGACACTCCCATATGGCAATTACGGCCTTCAGGGTAACCTTTTTTTCATCCATATGATCCAAATACATAGGATACGTCAACAGGTTTAACAAATACAATCTGTACATAACAGTATTAAAATAATAAAATATAATAAAATATGCAGAGGGTACCTTTACTATTTAAGCTTTAATTTAACCTTTTATACTCATCTATAGAGTAGACTGGGTTTTCTACAAGGTACTTTTTAATTGCTTTAAGTTTAAATTTTTCTTCTGTTATCTGTTTTATTTGATTCGGTAAATGATTGTACAATTCTTTAGATTTATTTTCTATATTTTTGTTACTTAATGTTCCTCTTAATCTGTTTAAGAAATAATTTTGTTTTGTTCTTGTGTTATGTGTATGTATGTACATGTTTTTATTTTGGTTGCTAGAATTTTTTGTTACGTATTTAATGCACTCGTATATATACAATGCTGTAAATGTTAATATATTTAATGTTTTATAGACATTTCTACACGAATCCTTCCTTTTTAATCTACAAATTATTCTGATGGCATATTTCTGGAGTCTTAATATTCTTACCATTGCTTTTTTCTGTACATTTCCCCATAATACCACCCCATAGCATAAATGAGAGTGTATGACTGCATAGTAAATTTGCTTTAGAGTTTCTCTATCCATTTGTTGTGCTGCCTGTTTTAAAATATATAGTCCCATATTTATTTTCTTTACTACTTTTTCAATGTGTTGTTTCCAATTTAGTTTGTTATCTATTATTAGTCCAAGGAAGTTAGTTTTTGTTACTTCGAGTATTTTTTTATTATCTAATGTTAGTTGCATATGTGATTGTGTTTCTTTGTTTAAGGTGATTTGCATCCATTCTGTTTTGCTTGTATTTATTACCATGCCTAGTTTTCCTAACTCACTACTAATTTTTTCAAGTATAAGATTGGATTTATTTTGTACTTCACTTTCCGTTTTTCCATTCACTATGATTGTGGTGTCATCGGCATATCCAATGGCCAATTCCCCTGCATCTACTACTGTTTTGAATATACTGTTTATATATATAAGGAATAAATAGGGCCCAAGTTTTGAGCCTTGGGGTACACCGTAAGTTATTTTCTTAAATGAGGATCTAATTTTGTCCAATTTACCATTTGAATTATGTATAATTTCCACACACTGCTCCCTGTCCTGAAGATATGATTTCAGCCAATCTAATGGTATGCCTCTTATCCCATAATTTTCTATTTTGGTAATTAGTTGATTTATGTTTACGCAATCAAAAGCTTTTGTCAGATCCAGAAAAATTGCCACTATATGTTCTTTCCTGTTTAATGCATTTATAATGATGTCATTTCCTTTACATATTGCCTGTACAGTTGATTTCTTTTTTTGAAAACCGAATTGATAGTCTGAAATTATTTTATATTTCCTACAAAAACCTTGTAACTGATCTAGAAATAGTCCTTCTATTATTTTTGAAAAACTTGAGCACAATGTTATAGGTCTATAATTTTCTAATGCTAGTTTTGACAATTTTTTCTTATATATTGGTCTAACTATTACTTTTTTTAGTGCTTTAGGAAATGTTCCTGTTATAAATGATTGATTACTTATATATGTAATTACATCAGCAAGTTCGTATTTACAGTACTTTAACATTTCATTTGTGAATTCATCTAATCCACACGAGCGTTTACATTTTAAGGCGTTTATCTGTTTTAAAGTTTCCTCACATGTTACTTCACGTAATACCATTGAGTTAGAAATACTGTTCTCAAATTTTTGATCAGACTGGCACTTTATGACACCTAAGGTCTTTACTACATTGATGTAATAATCATTAAATTTCTCTGTTAAGGTTATTGGGTTCTCTATTTGTTTATTTTCAATCTCAATGCAAATATTTTCTTCCCATTTTTGTTTTGTTTCTTTGTGTAATGATTTTATAATATTCCATGTTGCTTTGGTTTTATTTTCTGCATTTTGTATCAGTATTTTATTGTGTTGCACTTTTGCTTCGTGTATTACTTTATTAAGAGTCTCTCCGTATTTTTCGATATAATTGTATGATTTATGATCTAGTTTTGTGTGTTTCAGGCTATTTAGAAACTGCATACGTCTTTTAGATATAGTTATACCTTTGGTAGCCCAGTTTTCACACTTTTTTAGCTTTCCCTTTACCCTACGTTTAGGCATTACTGTATCTAGACATTTTTCTATATTTTTAGCAAAACTTCCATATTTTTCATTAATATTAGATTTTTCGTATATCTCAAGCCATTTTGTTTCTTTGATATAGTTTCTTAATATTTCTAGGGTGTTTTTGTTTACTTTTCTTTTAAATTCTACCAGATTGTTTATTTTATTTTTTATTTTACCTAATATTTTACTATCTACTAGTTGGCCATAGTGGTCACTTATTCCGTTTCTTATTATTTTAGTTTCATAACATTCCTTGTTTAAATTTGATATCATGAGGTCAACACATGTCGCAGAGCTTCTAGTTACCCTTGTTGGTTCAGTCTCAGTCAGAGTAAGATTATTTCTGTCTAGCATTTCTAACAATAACCTTTTCTTTTTATTTTCTATTAATACGTCTATATTGAAGTCACCTATTACTATGGTGTCCCTCTTTTTATTTGTGGTGCTATTTAGACATTCTTCCAATCTTTGGAGAAAGGTATCTTTTTTTGCATTTGGAGGACTGTATACCCCTATTACTAACAGATTTCTGTTTTTTAACATTATTTCTACGGCTGCGAGTTCACTGCACATTTCGTTGCAGAAATTTTTACAGTCTATCTCTTTGTATTTAATCCCATGCTTTACATAAATTACTACCCCTCCACTTTTATGTTTTTCCCTACAGAAGCTAGACCCTACTGTATAATTCTCATAATTATTTACATTTATTTCGTCTATTTTCAGCCCATGTTCTGTAAATATTAGTACATCTGGTTGCATATTTACTATATTCTGCTCTATTAAAACCCTTTTGTTTGTAATACTTTGAACATTTTGATGAAATAGGCTAAAATTATTACGTTTCTTTCCTACCATCAAAGTTTTATTTAAAATGTGTGCCTCTTGAGTAATATTATTTGTACAATCATTTACCTTATCTCTATTTAAGTATTTACATGCCTTTATTGTCCCGTCAAAATTCTTTGTACCCCCTGCTTCTAATTGTTTCCCTGGGCCGTAAACCAGTTTAAAGTAGCTGTACACTTTTCAATGGAATTTTTCATGATTTTTTCTAGACTCATTGTTCCCTTTCTGCTCAGGTGTAGTCCATCCCTTCCTATACAGTCCATGGTCATTTGTTTATCTACATCCACAAAGACACACTTCAACTTCTCGCACATCCAACGTATATTTTCATTTACACTGTTTATGAACCTAAAGTGTATGTCTCTTCTTTTCACCACACCATTTATTATCACTAATGTTTTCGGGTATATTCTTTTGATACACTGTGTCGCACAATATAAGTCACCCATAACCTCTTCTGGACAGGACGCTTGCTTCATTGTATTTGTTCCCACGTGTAGGTATATCGCCTTTGGTTGTCTTGGAATGCCAGCACACTTCTTTTCGATCAGGTTTTCCAGCTCATTTGTCCTTATGCCACTGAATACGCTTACTTTAGCCCCTTTGGATAGGTTGACGTGTTTTATTATGGAATCACCCAACACTATTACATCTTCTTTCTTCTCCATTTCATCTTTTTCTTCTGTTTTAGTCTTCTCACTCTCGCTAGGTATTATCTTCCTCACTTGTTTGTCGGTAATTGTATTTGTAGACACTCCTAGTCTGTTTTCCAGTTCGTTTTGGATTTCCAGATAGTTGAATCTGTTTTTAGTTTCCAGCACTTGCGTTTGTGTAGCTAAAACCTGTTTTGCTTTTCTTCTATGATTTACGTTTTCCCATTTGGTAGTCGCGTTTTCCTTAATTTCTCTTTCCAGTATCGCTTTTTCTTCTTTTAGCTTTTGGTTTTCTAGTCTTGTTTCTTTAAGTTCTTTAGTTAGTATTTCGATTATAAGCTGTAGCGATGATATGCTTTCTTTTTCTTCTACTGCCGGTTCCTCGATTTCCTTGTTGTTTACTTGACCCACGTGCACTGCCGGTTTCTCGATTTCCTTGTTTACTTGCTCCACATGTTTCTCGATTTTCTCCTCTTCTGCTTGGTTTTTACTGTTGCTTTTATTTGTACTTTCGTTTCGAGGGGTTTTACTTTCCCCATTACTGCTTTCCTTTGCGTTTTTATGCTTATTGTTATTTAATTCTTCACTATTTCTGAGCTTTGCTTTATAGTTGCACTGTTCCGCCGCCATCTTGAATGATGCCCTGATTAACTGTAATATTAGTTTTAAGTAAGAGTAATAGGAGGCTTTTCATATATATATTTAGATGCTATGTATGTGTCTTTTATTACCATAATTAGTTTAAATTCATGAATGCTGTATCTCATTGTAAATACCATGTTTATTATTTTATACCTTATCATTGTATATATTATTGTAAATAATTTTTTGACATTGTCTATTGCTATACTTAGCTTAATGACAAAAATCCTTTATTATAACACAAATATTGACAAAGACAAAACAGTATCAATACTTGCATCACTGAACAAGAAACTGTTTTCAATCAGGAGATGAGGTGAGTGTAGAACATTAATTGGGTCAAAGAAACGTAACTACTTAACTTGATGATCAAGCTGTCTAGATCTGTGCTTCTTAAGTCAACGGATTTCCATTTTTAAGGCCGGTTTCCAAAAATATCTGAACTGAAATCCAACATCACGATTAAGCATGCTCCTCTTGGAGAAAATGGCCAAAGCCTCCTTAACTCTCCGCTCCCAATAACTGTTGCATTTTGCGAAGATGGTTGTCTCCCGAAGGTTGGCTCTATGGCCATTATCAAAACAATGCTCTACCAGCCCAGACTTCTCAGGTTGCATTAAACGAATGCTCTGTTCATATTCAATTACCCCAGTAGTGATGGTCCTTCAGGTTTGTCCTATATATGGTGTCCCACATTCACAGGAAATGTGGTGCACTTCCGGAGCTTGAAAGTCTAGTGTATCTTTTTTGTGGTTATAACATTTAATAAATATCCTGATGATGGGAGAAATGCACACTCCCTAAACATTGAGTTTTAATTGTCTTTTCACCTGGCTTGCTGCCCGAGAAGAAATTTAGCATATTCATCACCAGGAAAACTGTATATATTATTATATATATATTATATGTATATACATATAAAATCAGATACAGAAAAATTATTTATTGCACAAAATTCTGCAACTCTTAAACTACTTTTCCACATAACTGCTGAAATTTTGCAGGCATTTGTCATAGCGAGGCACAAATTTTTGTATACCTTCTTCATAGAAGTTTGCCGCTTGAGTCTTCAACCAGTTAGAAACATTTTCTTTCAGCTCTTCGTCATTGTTGAAGTGTTGACCGCCAAGGAAAGATTTGAGATGCAAAAACAGATGAAAATCGCTAGGAGCCAGCTCAGGGCTGTACGGGGGGTGGTCAAACACGTCCCAGCCAAATCCCTGTAGGATGTTTTTTGTCGCATTTGCAGTGTGTGGTCGTGCTTTGTCGTGAAGAAACACAACACCTTTTGACATCGCAAATTTGCCGATAAATTAAAACAGAACTTACTTTCTGGACGCCCCTTGTATATTCATCATGTTTTATGGAACCAAATCTCAATCCAGCATATGGTATATGACGTAAAATGCTGCTTAAAAGAAACCAGATGTTTGCTGTTTTTCAGTAAGTGTCATTAAAAAATTTTAGGTTTTCATTTAATCAGAATAAGTATGATTTTACATAATTTGCTTTAAGTAAAGTTTATATATATGTAGTCTAGCGATAAATACTGTTACAACTTGCAAAGTCGAAAATGCAAATACCATGTAAAATATTTTAATTGGCTTTTAGTATGTTGTACTTACAGGCATTCGTCACACACAGCACCAATCACTTTTTGAAATGTCCACCTTTTGCATGGATACAAGCTCTGAGTCTTTGTGGCCACTCATTTATGGCAGAATGGATGACATCTAAGTGGAAATCTGCCACTGCTGACAACAAGGGATGCTTTAAACTTCCAATAGTGGAGTGTCGCCTCTTGCAGGCGATGCCCTCAAGCAGTGATCACAGTCGGTAGTCCAATGGATTCAGGTCCGCACTGCTACTGGGCCAATCTTCAGGTGAAATAAAGTCAGGCACATGACACTGAAGCTATGCTTGCATTGACCTGGCCTTGTGGGCAGGGGCAGAATCCTGCTGGAAAATCCATGGTTGGTTTTGAAACAATGTGTCACTCAAGTTCTTGACAATAGCCTCCAAAACAGTGCTTTCACACTCTCTGGCGCTGGTTAAAACGCCCGTTTTGCAAAAATGTAGCTGGGTGGTACCAGAATAACTCACCCCCCACTACACCATCACTGAGGAGGGATGATGGGCTCTCTAAACTTTAGGAACCTTATTACTGGCTTAGCGAGATGATGATGCATAAACCCTGTTGTTTTGCACGTTGAAAGACTCCTCAATAGTGAAAACTTTTTCATTTGTGAAAAGGATGTTCTGATGACCATTTGGAGCGTAACGCTCTAGATGTTGACATTTAAGCACTCTCAGCTTCTTTAGGCATGTGCCAAGATAATGTCTTTTGCGTCGGTGATAAGCCCTTAGTCCAAGTTCATCTGACAGAAGCCTGGATATTGTCCTTTTTGAAATGTTCATTTCACGGGACAAGATAGCCTGCTTCCGCACAGGATTTCTCCGAACATGAGCCACCACTGCTTTTTGTGCTGCTGGTGTCCTCTCTGCATGGTCGAACCTCCTTCCACTGATCCTTTACAGTCCCAGTTGCAGTGAAGAATCGCTTAATGGTACATTACACAAACATGCGACTGATTTTCAGCTTTTATAGCATCGTGAAAATGTCACAGATTTTTCAACTTTATGCAACACAATCACCCCATGGTGAAACCTGAAGCTAAATATTTCCTCTTTCAAAGACAAGCTAACAATGGTTCAAGGGTAAGGTGTGCACACATGCAGTTGTTTATGTGCCAAACCGGATGCACAGTATGTGTCAAAATTTGCAACAGTATGGCAAGACTAGGTATAAGCAAACCTTTTTAGAAAATGGTGTGTATGTAAACGGCCAAAGAAAAGAATACTTGGTATTTAAGTCTGATATCTTGTAAAGTTGAGACAAGAAGATTTTGAAGTAAGTCTTTCATAAGAAGAGTTTGTATGCCCACTAATTAATGAGAAATTCACAGATTTTATTTATTTACAGTTGAGTGATCCAGGAACATCACGAGTGGCCACACGTCTGTCTGAAGACTATGTGGATGCATTGAATATGGTAACAATGCTCCTGCCTGGCACTCCTGTAGCAGTCTATGGAGAAGAGCTTGGCATGGCAGATGCTCAGGGATCTGATCATCCTTCGTTACCTTTGATGTCTTGGAGAAACATTAGTAATGCAGGTAAGATATCAGAAAATGCTGAGGCAAAATATCCTGCTTAACGAAAAGCTGCTCTCACAGTAACAGTCAGATATACTCTTGAGGTATGACTCAGTTTTAAGTCTTTCTGGGGTATGTCAAAATTAAATACTGTTTCTATTTTTTGAAATGAAAATTAGGAAGAAACTTTCTTATGTGCGACCGGGGATATTTTCTAAGTCCAAAGATGCACGTATATGCATGTGCAAGCAGATGACCAGCCAGTTCTCGCATTGCAGCCAACATGAGAAAGATATGTAAAACTTGTAGCCACCCTCTGCAAAAATACCCCAGACATAGTGACACAGTCCATGTGCAAAGGAACATGGATTGAGCTGGCTAAGTTATCACCCGGTCAAATTTTGTTACTCTTACACTGCTTTGCACATAGATAATTTATTGATCTTGTGAATCATACATTGTACATGAGTACTATGATATAATACACGTCAAATTGTGAATTTACAGTGCAAATTAACTATACTTGTAAATTAACAAGTCACATCCAATAAGGACAAGTCAGTGTTTGTACAAAATAATGTTTTATAAAGATATCTCAAGAATTTTATAATATACACAATTAATTCAGAAATGTAACAATATTATAAACTTTCCATAAATTCACTAACAGAATAAAAACAGTGGTCTAGCAAGTATGCCAAAACTGACCTTTTAAATGCTGAAAAATTGCAAGTGGTTTTATTGGCCATAGGCAGTTTATTACACTGTTTTGATGAGCTCTTGCGTTACTTCTATTCACATGAATATCCATTCTCTGTCTAGTATTATGATTATGAACTGTGTCATTAAAGGTATCCTACGACACAGTTCATAATCATAAGGTATCCTACGACACGATAATGGAGTGCTCCACAGGAAATACAGGTATGAGCTCACGGACTATATCAGACTGGTTTGGCTACTACCGCGAAATGTGCATGATGTCAAATGACAACATGTATACTGCAAGGGGGAAAATTGGCAGTCCTGGTGACATGGTTCAACTCGACGAATGCAAAATAGGACATCATTTCACTGTGGGCATGACATAGAGGGCAACTGGATCTTGGGAATGATCGATGTGGAAACAAATGAGGTGCGGATGCAACAACAGAAGGGATGCAAATACGCTCTACAGTCTAATAGCAGCGTGTCGTAGGATTGTTTATGTGCAAAGCAGTTCATAACAAAATTTGATTGGGCGATAACTTAGCCTGCACAAACCATGTTAGTGTTTAGTTAGCTAGTAATTTAGGTACTACTTTGTGTTAGTCTGCTAGATAGTGTAATTTAGGGGCAAGTTAGACTGTTGGCAGCATTGAGAATCAAGCATAGTTTGGCTGCACTGAATTCTTCAATATGGCTGCATTACGTAGTAAGTAAATAAACAAATAATATAGTAAATAAGTAAATATAGTAAGTAAATAAACAAATAACAACATGAAGTTGCACTAAAATGTAAAGAAATTATATTAAAAATCGTGGTTCTATATAAAAACATCAAAAAGTGTGAAGGAATTAGAAAAAGATTGCCATGTCGCTTATTAGAAAGAAGTCCTATGTGGACAGTTCTTGGAAAAACAGGAAAAATGGTGATATATAGGAAAAACCAAAAGAAATTTGGAAACAAGATCTAAATAATACATCAGAAACATAAAATACAAACAATTAGAAAATCAGCAGTAGCCACCCATTTTTGGGCAAAAATCACAACATGAATCCAACTCCCGAAACTGATTAAACACACAACAGGAAGACAAGAACTGTCCACATGGGAACAAATTTTCACTTTGAAAAATAGAAACAGAGTAATCGTACAGACTATTTGTAGTTTGTTTATTGACACTCGTCACTTTTTTATATTATTGAGGGACTGGTTTCAAAGGCCATTGCCCTCATTTTCAACCTCACGAATTTAGTAACATGTTCCATACAGTTAAAATAGTTTTTACGATTAATTTTGATGTCGCCTTTACTAAATTTCTCCAATCACACATGTTCCCGCATACCTCAGTAGCGTAGATGGTAGCATGTCTGCCTCACATTCAAGAGGTCCCGAGCTCGAATCTTGGTCAGGGTGAGTTACCTGGATAGGGTTTTTCCGGGGTTTTCCCTTATCCTGAAAGACGAATGTCAGGTAACTCTAAGCTCCATGTACCCTGGGCTCATTTGAGCATCATTTCACCCATTTCATTCATCGTCCGATATGACTTAATGTTGGAGGACGTACATTACAAAAAAAAAAAAAAAAACATATGTTCCGGGAAATTTAAAAGGTGTTGTTCTGTGTTATTAATGGACTCGCCTATAAATTTAATTTATCACAACACTTTTCAACACTTCCATCAAAGAAGATAATGTTAGCATATATTAAAAAAAGTGATGTTAGTGTTACTATTACCAATGCATCTTAAGTAAATACATAGTAACTTTATATTTGAGAAAATTGAAAATCCAAACTAAAATCAAGGAAGATATGTTATGGTTATGTAAAAGTCATTCAGAATGAATTGGACTCCTGTGGATATACCCAGAGAATTCAAGATATACATTTTGTTTGGCATGAAAATATCTAAACATATGTCATTAAGTTCTCCATCTAAAGGATAGTTTGACATTTTTATAAACACATTTTTTGTTACATATGTTGTATTACTTCTGTATTAGTTCCAATTTTCCTTTTTAAAATCCTTAACCCTGAAAAGCCCTTAGCCCTTCTTAGGCCTCAAAAAAGGTATTTCCAGTGATTGATATGTGATTAAGAGGAATTTAGTAACAGTGACATCAAAATTAATCATAAAAACTGTTTGTAGTCGGTTTATTGACACCTCATCACCTACATTTTTATATTATCGAGGGACTAGTTTTAGAAGCTTTTGCTTCCATCTTCAGCCTCACAAGGTCTAGGTTGGTACGATAGTGCTAAGAGACTTTGAATATTCTCTGCTCTCACCGACCAGTATAGCTTTACTGGGTTCTTGGGCATGCTGGAATCAGAGGAAATGAACTAGCTGATAGGCTAGCCAGGGAGTGCTCAGCCAATGTGTTTATTGGTCCAAAACCTGTCCTTGGTATTACCCCAAGAAGGGCCACTTACGCCACTTCATGGCGTAATCTTAGTATAGCTAGGCAGGCTCGGTCTAGCAAGAAGAACAGCAGGATTCTGCTAACCTTTAGTCGGGTCCAACTTAGAAGTGTTGCTGGCCTGTAGACAGGGACACCTGCATGTGATGTTTAGTGAAGACTCCACATGTAGGAAGTGTGGATGAGTCTTCTCTACATATTTTGTGCAAATGTGAAGCACTTGCTACACTTAGACACTTCATCGTGGGTTCAGACAAACTGAGATCAGATGATATAAGGAGTGCTCATCCGAGACTAATGCTGTCCCTTTTGGAGGCCACAGGACTTGAATAAACACTCCAATAAGATGGTCACAATGGGCTATGGCTATGTGCAAGGGACTGAAAGGGCCCAACCCATTTTCTTTCATTCATTTATCCTCAACCTCTCTCCAACTCCAACTAGTCCCTTGATTACGTAGAAAATGAAGCTAGCTACAGTGAAGCAATAAATATTAAACAAATAAAAATATTTGCCACTAAGGCTTCACTTATCTTAAGAAATTGGTGTTGATACTTTTTTTCAAATGGAAATTGATTTCGCAAACAAATTGTTTTGCGTCCTCAGTCCACAGATACACTCCGTTGTCAAGGATACCAGTTACCATGCCTTTCTTATGTTTTTTTACTATTACCAACATCTGAAAATAATCAGTTGTTCAGATTAATGTTCAGATTAATCACAGGCCACAATTGTTTGAATGGACATTTATTCAAGGTTGGATTAACAACTTCTCCACAGTGCTGTTTATGTGGTAAAGACGATTTAATGAACATTGATGATCTAACTGTATGTGAAACTCTCCAAAATCAAGATCTAGTCTCCAAATATTGGGAAGCAAGAAGAAAAATGATTTTATTATCAAATTCTGAGCATTAAATACACACACACACGCACGCACGCACACACACAGACACACAGACACAGACACACAGAGAGACAGAGACACAGGCAGAGACAGAGACAGACAGACACCTGAAAATGAAACAAACCTAAAAATAGAATCAACTGCTGGTATTTCTACCCTTAAAGAAATAAAAGACATAATTTTAAAAAATTCACTTACCATCCTTGGGTTAATAAACATTTTCAAAAATTGTTTAAAGAAATTGGTATAACTTAAGTTCCTCAAAATAAATATAGTATTAAAAATTTACTACTTTTTTCTAAAAAATATAAAATTTCTAATAAAAAATCTGGTATTTATCAATTTGTGATCAGGTTTATATTGGAAAGACGAAACATAATTTGGAAACCAGAATGAAAGAACATTTTCGTAACATTAAGTATAAACAAACTTTCATTTAACCATGAAATAAATCCTGAAGTGAAATTATTAAAACAATTAAGTGGTCCGATAGATTTAATGGTGTGGGAAAAGATATTTATTTTAAAAAATAAACATCGCATAATGAATTTTTAAATACCAGCAGTTGATTCTAGTTTTAGGTTTGCTTTGTTTTCAGATGTGGGTAATACTAACAAAATATAACAAAGGCATGGTAACCGGTATCCTTGACAACAGGGTTTATCTGTGGACTGAGCACTCAAGTGATTCGTTTGCAAAATCAATTTCCATTTGAAAAGAAGTATCAACACCAATTTCTTAAGATAAGTGATTCTGTAGTCGAGGCCAGAATGCTATATGGCATTGAAATATGGGGGCTTGAGAATGGGTGGGAAGTTGTGGATCAGATACACAGGATGTTCTGTAAGGAAGTTTTGGGGCTGCCAATGGCAACAGCAAACGAAGTTGCTCAAATTGAAATGGGGAGAGTAACAAGGAAAGGGTTAATAATGGAAAGAGCCTTGAAATACTGGCATAGGATCTTGAATTTAGATGAAGGACTCTTATTGCAACAATGTTTAAAATATCAAGAAGCAAGTCTGCAAAGCTCGGGCTGGGCAAGCACTCTACGAAACAATTTAGAAAATAATGGCTTAGGGGATATTTGGAGAAAAAGAGAGAGAAATTATAAAGGTTTCTGGAAGGGTGTTAGAAAAAGATTTGAAGATATAGAGATTCAAAAACTGTTCAGCCAGTTAGGTGAAAAGAGGTCATTGGTATATTATGTTGAGTTAAAAAGTGGCTGGGGAAGGGAGCAGTATATAGATAAAACCATTAATGAAGAAAGGAAGGGGATAGCATGGCTGAGAGCAGGAGTGTGGAGGCTAAAAGGGCAGCGGAATGGGTTTGTGAAAGACAAGTGCCCATTGTGTGGGGGTAAGGAGGATGTGGAACATATCCTTTTCGAATGCAGGGAAACAGAGATTTGGCGAAAAGAATATATCTGGAGAAAAATTAAGCGAAGTCCTGATATATGTAAAATTATAGATAAAAATCTCAAGAATGTAGGTCAGTTCTTAGATAAAGTGAAAAATAAATGGAAGTGGACTGTGAAAAAAGGAAATGAACAATAGTGTGTAAGCAATAGTAGTAATGTTAGTAGTAATAGAAATGTAAGCAGTGTATTACACATTTTGTAATTCAATGGGCTGCTCACCAATTAATGGCCTGGGCCAAATACTGGTGATCAGCTCAACAGTTGTAATAGCTTAGTACACAAATAAATAAAAAAAAAAAAAAAAAAAAAAAAAAGATAAGTGAAGCCTTAGTGGCAAATACTTTTATTTGTGTAATAGTCCCTTGATAATATAAAAATGTAAGTGATGTGTCAATAAACCAACTACAAATAGTTTTTATGATTAATTTTTGTACTTTTTAAGCTATCATAAAAGATACCCTTAAATGTCTAGGAAGACAAAACTCCAATGTACATTACATTAAAAAAGATATTTTTTCTGAAAATTCAATATGTGCTCTATTTACTATCTAATCTGAATAGCACTTATGTATTTATTTAAATATGTGTGTTAATTCCATTGAATGCATTTACAGGGTTTACAGATTCAGAGAACCCATGGAATGAAGTAAGCACAAATTATGAGACAGCAAATGTGGAGCATGAGGAAGCCATGAAGGAAAGTCATCTCCGAGTGTATAAGCAGGTTGCTGAAGAACGTTCTTCAGAATCTATCAAATATGGCAGCACAGAGTTTGCAGTGATAAATGGCTCTGTGTTTGCGTTTACCAGGTAAGTCATTTTGTAGTTGATGTAAATGGGACCATGTCATGTTTTGTTTAGATCCCTTTAACTTACATTTACATTTAGAGAAATACCTAATATGCTGAACCAGAGTATTAATGTTACTACAGTTCCATATATGTATGCTTAATTGTTATGCCTATAGATTCCCCTTTTTTGCAGCCAAAACCTTTTAAAAGTAATACCTTATGTAATGTATGTGTACTTGTTATTCTGCTAGATCTTCAGAGTGCTAACCAGAATACTTCCTTTTCTTTCATGCTTACTAAAGAGTTTGGTAAGAATAATGTAGATGTAGCAATATTTGTTCAATATTAGATTCAAGTAGTACTGTAAATATATAGACTCCTAAGCTAACTGCTATTTACAATTGCTTTACCTAAAATTGTACTTTAGTCCTAGATTCAGATAAATGCAAAGCTAATTATTTGTGCCCTATTTTTTCAGGATGAAAAAGGGAAATCCTGGTTATCTGGTGGTATTCAATACTGCCGATAAAGATGTGAAAGTCAGTTTTGAAATGCTTTCACACGTTCCACAAGAGCTTACTGTTCATATCAAGAGCTCTAACTTCAATGGCACAAATATTGTTGAGAAGTGAGTACTTGCATTTAGAATAATTGCTTAGTGTATTTACTCATGTATTGTATGCTTTTCTGTCGTCAAAAATGTTTTTAAAACCTACGGTGGACCATCTTTCATAAAAACTTGAAGTTATAAGGTCATTGCTTTTTGTCTTGTATAATTCTACATCTGCATCTGTGATATGTGAATTGCACATGCAAAAATGGTACAAGCTGCGTTCAAATTATAACACCTCCCTTTTTATTTTTTATTTTTAAATCCAGGACTGGGCGCAGATAGGAAATTCTTTTTTTCTTTTTTAAATACACATAGACTCTTTGTGAATGTATGACAGAGATGGCAACACTTTACAGTGCCCAGAACTCTAGTGGCAGCAACGAGAGTTAGGACTGTTTTTGATACTTAAAATGGCAACGTTTTCATTGCAATAATGTGTAGTCGATTTTCCATTCATACCATCATCACGCGTCAACATCGCCTGACAATTTGCCACGTGCATAGCCTTGTGATCATCCATCAGCATTCGTGGCACTCACCTGGAAGACACTTTTCATATTTTCAGATCTTCATGCACAGTTGCGTGCACAGATCCCATGGAAATGCTAATTTTGGAGGCGACGTCTGCAATGCTCAATCAGCGATCCTCCAAAACAATGAACTTTATGCGATTTACCAAGCTGTTTTATATGTACGTCAACGAAACCTAGGTGCTAGCCTCATTTTAAGTGATTTCCTGAGTTCACTTCAGAGCCTACGGCAGCTGTATAGTTACCATCCTATTGTGCAGCATATCCAGGATACCCGCCACATTTTATACGCCTCAGGCGTTAGCATGGTGTGTACTTGGGTTCCTGGTCACATGGACCTGGCAGGGAATGAGCTGGCAGATTCGGCAGCGAAGATGGCAACCATAGCACCTAGTGTTACATTCCCTTTAGTGACCGCGGAAGACTTTAAGCTTGTTGTCTGTTGAGCGATGCTCTCGTACTGGCGCAAAGAGTGGTCTGATCTACGTGGCAACAAGCTTAGAATGTTGAAAGAGCTTCCGATTGCCTGGGGTCCTCCTGCCGCACGTCCTGGTGGGAAGAAATTAATTTGGCTCAGTTGCGCATTGGACACTGTTATTTTACACACAATTTTTTACTCAACTGGACCCCAGTTCCCGTTTGCTCCTTGTTTGGTAACAGACTGTTGATACGACACATCATCAAGTCTCTGCAGGTCACTCCAGCTGCCAGCCAGCTTGGCAGAGATCCTCGCAGATGACGAGAGGGCGGTGGACCGAATTTTTAAAGTGTTTTTAAATGTTAATTTTAGAATTTAGCATCTAGGATTTTGCCCTATGCGTTTTACTCGTTTTATGTGTCACTGGTTTTAACATTGCTGCCTATTTTTGTTTTGTTTGAGATTTTAATTAGTATGGCCTTTTTAGATCTCTTTTAATAGGATTTTATTCTTCCTAGTTCGTGCCGATGACCGCGTCCTTGAGCGCCCTTATACCCACATCGTTTTCGAAAACATCTCCACTCACTGGATCATGTCGTCAGACCGGCTGGTGTAACGCCGTGAGTGTCTTGGTTTGTTGTCACACGATGTTCTGTCTTCATTGAACTGTCACACCCAGAAACACACATTAGTCACATCCATGGTACCATCACTACATGTCTCACTCATCTGTCTTGGTTTGTTGTCACACAATGTTCTGTCTTCATTGAACTGTCGCACCCAGGAAGACACATTAGACACATCCATAATACCATCACCACATGCCTCACTCGACTGTCTTGGTTTGTCACATGATGTTCTGTCTTCATTGAACTGTCGCACCCAGGAAGACACATTAGACACATACATAATATCATCACCACATGCCTCACGCATATGTCTTGGTTTGTCACACAATGTTCCGTCTTCATTGAACTGTCACACCCAGGAACGTACATTAGACACATCCATGATACCATCACCACATGCCTCACTTAACTGTCTTGGTTTGTTGTCACACGATGTTCTGTCTTCATTGAACTGTCGCACCCAGGAACGTACATTAGACACAATCCATGGTACCATCACCACATGCCTCACTCAACTGACGATGAATTTCAATAGGTGTCGCATCATGAAAATGGAGAAAACAAATGATTACACATTATTGTTGCAATGAAAACATCACCATTTTAAGTATCAAAATCAGTCCTAACTCTTGTTACTGCCACTAGAGTTCTATCCCTGTACAGTGCTGCCATCTCTGTCACACATTCACAAAAAATCTGCATGTATTTAAAAAAGAACAGAATTACCTTCCTGGTCCCAGTCCTGTAAAAAATAGGTGTTATAACTTGAATGCACCTCGTACAGGGAAGCTGTTCAGTGAAAACAATTGTCTCCCACCTTCCTTGGTTTTGGCGAGGTTTAGGTATTATTCACATGTTGTAGATTTGTATTTTTCTATTTGTAGTTTTAAGACTGGTTGCCAATAGATTTGAATTATAATGCATTTTATTAAAAAACACTTGCTTTACTACTTATGAATCTGCATAATCCAGTACATATCAAATATGTTATATACTTGACCCTTCAACACAGCACCACATGGTATTATAATAATATAATAATAAGTAATGTCATTTTTTAAGAAAAACAATTATTTGAAATGTTATTAAATTATAGATGAGTTGTACTTATTACACATCGGCTTCACTTACGCACCTATTTTGAAATGTGTATAGTGTTTAACGCCCGCTTTTACTACATATGGCACCGCAGGCGATGACACTGATGATACATGAGATGAAGATGGAGCACCGGTGGAATGAGATGGCGGGGGAAACCGGAGGTCCCGGAGAAAACCCGCCCCAGTGCCGTGTTGTCCACCACAAATCTCACTTTGCGGTTGCCTGAGGTTGAACCCGGGCCGCCTTGGTTAGAGCCGAGCAGTCTAACCACTGAACCACGGCGCGGCCACGCACCTATTTTGAGGACATGTTTCGCAAATCATCGTTTGCATCTTCGGCTCTTATACTCTTATGCTGTTATGCTTTAGTCGCATAATTGATTTGCGAAACATATCCTCAAAATAGGTGCGTAAGTGAAGCCGATGTGTAATAAATATGACTCATCTATAATTTAATAATTATTTCGCTTCACTGTGGTGTTCCAATACAGTTAAATCTCGATATTTGAAATGTGTTCTGACAAGCAAGAAATTATGTAGAATTTCCCCCCCCCCCCCTTCCTCCCATCAAAACTGTACTTTCTGAGCACTCCTTGTATGAGGAGTATGAAGTATGTGCAGATGGTTTATATTTTCCAATTGAGTAGTTTCTATATTATTCTACAAAAATTATATATAAAGTATATGAGGAGCATTGTTTCAAAACGCGACAAGTCCGCAAATAGCAATTGTAATAACTACTAAACCAAACAACACTTTTGAAATTCCTTTCTTGGAAGTGTCGACTCCCTTTTAAATTTAACACTTTTGAAATTTAGCTATGCACTCATGCTTTAAAAAAATAATGAATAACATAATGCTGAGTATCAAAAATCAGAGGCGTAATCTAAAACTATAATCGCGGGTTAAAATATGAAAAAATCGGACTTATCGTGTTTTTCACAGAATAAATGGACACAAAGCCTTTTGAACCATTCTTCCATATAAACAATGCTAACATCAGTAAATTATTTTATTGCAAATTTTAAGGTATTTTGCGCTGTTATGTGCCAATGTAATTAATAATGACACTATTAATAGTTACACAGTTTAGTGATTTGAAATTTTTGTTTAGAGCCATGTAAATCTTTTTCGAAAATTTGAAACCAACGGTGTTATCATTATGAAAATTAGACATGAAAGTTTTTCTAGTGGTTATGTATTGCTAATAATTAGGTCCTGTAACACTGCTGTGTTTGAGAAAATCTGAATTATGTACTGAGTCCAGTTAAAACTTCTTTCTCTAGCTTGATTACAGATTCCTTCTTTTGAGCATACTGTTTGGCTTTTCGATCACCACCCCTTCTCTCCATTATTGGTTTACTTGCTATTAGAGAAGCTGCTATGCTGTTTACTCTTGTGCCAATACCATAAAGGGCTCGAAAGAACTTAGAACACTGCGAAATAGTTTTGTTGTTTACTCTGACTTGATACTTAAATACACTGAGTTAATTCCATTGTGTAAGGACTATGATACAATGAAGCACAAAATTAATATAATTTTGAGTCGACAACAGCTGATGATGTTAGGAAGATTCTAACGAAACGCGTTCTGGGTAAATACTAGCAATAAGTGGAGCATTGAGTATTAGTTTGACTCAAAATTATATTAACACTGAGTTAATCTTATCTGATTTTCTTTTGGGAGAAATACAACATCATTGATGCCAGGATCTTATCTTGTGATTTGTTGCTGTAGTTATACACTAACTTCCTTGTTCTGGTAAGGTATACCAGAAGATAAGATAGATACGCAGATAGATGGATAAGTAAGATACGCAGGAATGGTGCAGCATTTAAATCTACCTTATCTATGTGTACATGGAGACTCAAACTCCAGCATGCTACGATCTTTATCAGAATACCTGAAACACATCAATGAATGATGTGATAACTGTACGATAATATCTGCAAAGTAGCTCTGAATATGTTCCAGTTGCCGTGTTGATACTGTGATACTGTGTCACAGTTGATACTGTGACTTTGTGGGTTCGTAACATTAAAAGTCCAATTTGCCGAAATTCTTAATGTTGTTTATTTACATAGAAATACACTGTTCAATTCTCACGTAACATTACATCACATATACAACGCAATCTTCCAAGGTCAATGACAACAAACAGCGTTCTGATTACAGCTGTTTACAACAACACTCTACAGCTGTTTTCTGCTTACGACTGACTCTTGGCAAGTCGTTGCCTTCTTAAATACCTCATTGATAAATTTGAGACTGTTCCAGAACAATAAAGAAACCGAATATTCTATCACCTTCCAGAAGCATAACTTAATCTATGCTGGCAAGTCCTTTATCTCAGCTATCTTTATTTGCCAGCTCTTTGTGCACACAATCCGTGCTATCATAGATAACAGCTTTGCGACAATACCAATAATTATTTTTATTATAAAATTTAAATGGAACTCACCTTTCTTCTTGTTCTCTTTTCCTTTTTGTCATACCCTTTTGCTTCTTTCTAGAACCAGTAGAATGCTCACCTATAACCATGCTTTCTTCCATATTCACAGAACCAACTGCACGAACCGCTTACAATGCTCAGAATAATACGAACACAGCTATTGACAATGCAATCTTTTCAAACAATCAGCTACAATGAAACACCTGTTTCTGTACGTCAATGATAGAAGAGGCAGGAATTCCTCTGCACAAGCCCGAAAATGTGCATAAGAAAGTGGACACTTCGTGGTTTTATCCAGTCTAGGCACTTGACATATCACAGTTTGCACCAAACCCGCAATTTTCCTCTCAATTTTAACATGTTTAAAATGTAATTTGAAGCAAACAGAGACTTGAGCATGATGCAGGGCCTGCTAAAGAGTTCAGATTTGCATCAAACTACTTTACGATCGAGAGTGGACTTATTGCATTTTGAAACGATGCTGCTCATATGATTTTCGTCAAGATCAAAATCTTTTTGCAAACAAAGATAGGATTCCATTTATAGTCACCAGCTTGGATAGGTTTTACTGTATTATTTTAGAAGTGGACTGGTCAGAACGGCTGCTATAAAATAATTATTTTTACCATTCAAAGCATCTCTCCATACAGAGGAGAGATAACTCAGAGAGACATAACTTGAATCATTTTGATTTCAGGGCCAAACTGCAATGGGACGAGATCACCCTTGTGCCAAGAGGAGCTGTTGTCTTCACTTTTGTGCCGAAAGCAGAATAAAATCATCAAGACTTCTTTAACAGCGAGACACTGAATCTCTAGCATTTAGAGAGTTCTTTTAATTTGTACTTTTTATATTTATGTACTATTTAAGATAATTTTATGAACAAGTATTTCTTTTAGAGTAGGTGAAACAAGAATTAGTGGAATTAGTTTGTTTTAAGAGGTATTTTAAAACATTCAGGCAAGATTTTAGATCTGTTACATTTTATTGTATTTTAAGGAATCTCATTTTACTTGTGAAACTGGAAACGACCAAGGCTGATGTCAAGGAATCTGAACTTAAAACATTCCACAAACAAATATAGTTATGCATTTATTTTTCAGCATTTTATAGAAAGGGCTGGAAATAGAAGAACTAGTTTGCAGAAGTAAGCATTTCCATATCCATCTGTCGAATAAGTATTTAACCCTGTTGTTAACTTTGGGTGTGTGGTTTACATGTTACCCATGCACTTCCTTGTTTTTGTTGGAGTCAGAAAACAAAATTTGCATATGAAACTTAACGTGATCTAGTGGATATTATCAAAGAATGAGAATATTAGTAGATAAATATTTTTAAAACAGTTAACACATATGCAAAATAATTTGGTAATATTTTTATCAATATTCTCTTAAGTAATCTCTCAGGCGGCTTAGATATGCTTTAGATATCCCTATCATAGGTAACTTAAGGGATTTAAATAACTATAAATGTTAAAGCAAGATAAAAGCCAATGTCGTAACTTTGGCAATCCCAGCAAATGCAGGCAAATGCGCATGATGAAGGATGAAAACGTCTGTACTATATGTGCATGATAAGTTGAGCGCTGGATTTACGGTGTGTTGCAGGCAGAGGGGAAGAAGCAAGAGCTGATGCTCTTGTTTCTGCAGTGTGGTCAACCTTGGAAAACACAGTTCAGCAAAATAGCATGTAAGATAAAGTGCTGCAAGTGTGAAATATGTGGACAAATAGTAAATTGAACTCAATCCGATAAGCTGTATATTTATATACTTACTATGTATACAACATAAAAATAGAAAATAAATATTACCACAGTTACTCATTCACTGCGTGATTCTTCGAGTCCGGTGCATCACTTTCATCGCTAGTATCCTCTGATGTGTTGACTGGACCTTCTTGCAATGCGTTGTGGTTACGGAAGATAATACTTTTATAGCAAGTTTCCGCAGATTTGGAGCCGACATATCACCAGTAATGTTGTATCCTCTGAAAACATTCCTTAGTTTTGCCCATGCCAGCTCAATTGCATTCAGATCACAGTTATACGGAGGTGTCCCCTTTCGAGAGTCATAACATGCACAACATACGATTGTTGTAAACTGGTTAGCTAATTAACCTCGAAATTGATCAAAACAAAATATGGCAGACATGATAAAGCTTAGCACATTAGCCACTGTGCATTACAAGTTTCAAAGTTGTCATCTGTGTTTACGGTTTTAGACGAAACTTAATGAATGAGGACTTTGAACCCAAGCACTCAACTTATCGTGCGCATGCTGTACCTATTAATTCCAAAAGTGTGCTCCTTTTTTTTACCATTTTTTGTCACAATTGAATATTCATTAAGATACAATAATGATCACAAGAATAGAACCAGTTTTTACGACTATAACAATACAGCCTTTTGTGTCTGAATATCCTCTAGATTTAAATCCCGAGTATACTCGTTAAATAGTTAATTTATATATTAAGGATTTATCGATATCTGGAGGTAACCTGGATTGATTGTCTAGGAAAGAAAGTTCGAGTAAAATGTAGTCCAGATGATACAATTGGTGAACTGAAGAAACTGATAACCGCACAAACTGGCACAAGATGGGAAAAGATTGTGCTGAAAAAGTGGTACACAGTATTCAAATTACAACAAAGAAATCCTGTTCCACATGGCTTCCCAACCTGGAACTTTGAAATAGTCAACATGCATGCCATCTTTAATGGAGGAATCCTGTTACAGTGCACATATATCTAGATTCCCTTCGTATCGTCTTACACCTAGCGTCACACACATTGCTACACCTCCTATATATTATTTTTTTCATTGGGTGGGATTATAAATGGAAAATGTCAGCCACAAGTTGCATACAATTTCCTATCACTGATGGCCTGCCCACTGCTTTAGGAGAAAATGTCTCCCTGTGGAGTTCTGCAGTGATTAGCTCAGCTGCAATATCACCTTCCGATGAGCTGGAAAAGTCACTTTCTTCTTCTGAAGTGCCTATGTAACTTTCTTTAGAAATTTCAGTTCCACTAAATTCAATATTATAATCTTTGTCACTCTATTTCTATAAAACAAACAGAACCGCGCACTATATGGGTACACACAACAGCTGGTAGCAACAAAGACATCTAACATCGAAAAACACATGGAAGGAAACAAGTGCCTGAATCAGAGACATCTATTGGCACACTTACAAATATCAAAGGAGTGAGCTCAGCACCAAATCTAATGGAAATTTTAAGAAACTTCAAGATAACGAGGGAATTTGGGTTTTAAAGTAATTTCCAGTTGCGAAGCTAGTCACCATATCCTCAGGATTTTACTATTCTTGAAAAATTATAAACACAAGTTTACTCTGGCTTTTACGTTAAGGGGTTAAGTAATCTCTCAGGCGGCTTAAATATGTTTTAGATATCCCTATCACAGGTAACTTAAGCGATTTGAATAACCATAAGTGTTAAAGCAAGATACAATATCTTGATATATACTGAAAGCCAATTTCGTAACTTTGGCAATCCCAGTAAATGCAGTCAAATGTGATGATAAAGGATGAAAAGGTCTGTACTATATGTGCACGATAAGTTGAGTGCTGGATTTACGGTGTGGTGTGGGCAGAGAGAAAGAAGCAAGAGCTAAATCTCTCTTGTTTCTGCAGTGTGGTCGACCTTGAAAAACACAGTCCAGCAAAATAGCATGCAAGATACGCGAAGATATGTGCTGCAAGTGTGAGATACGTGGACAAATAGTAAATTGAACTCGATCTGATAAGCTGTATATTTATATACTTACTATGTATGCAACTCATTCACTGTGTGATTCTTCGAGTCCGGTGTATCACTTCCATTGCTAGCATCCTCTGATGTGTTGACTGGACCTTCTAGCAGTGCATTGCGGTTACAGAAGATAATGCTTCAGTAGCAAGTTTCTGCATATTTGGAGCCAACATATCACCAGTAATGTTGCATCCTCTGAAAGCATTCCTTAGTTTTGCCCACGCCACCTCTATTGTATTCAGAACACAGTTATATGGAGGTAGACGAATAATAATGTGTCCCCTTTCGAGAGCCATAGATAAACCTTATATCTTAAATAAGTAATAAATAAATGAAAAAAATAAATAGATAAAGCTTATAGGACATGATAAAGCTTAATGCATGAGCCACTAGATGTCAGTGTATAGCACATTACAAGTTTTAAAGTTGCCATCTGTGTTTACGGAGTTAGACAAAACTTACTGAATGAGGACTTGGAACCCGAGCGCTCAACTTATCGCGCACATACTGTAGTTCCTGCAGCTTCATATTTTATCAGTAAGATACATATTTGTTAACTTCTTAGCACATTCTGCAGAGCGATATTAGCAGATCATCCTTCCTATTTGCTCTTATGGTACCAACGTCATTAAGTTTTCTTTCATTGTTCCACTAAAAAGATGTGAAGATTCTACGGTGTCTCCTATGACTTCAGTGGTTTAAAATAAAGCTTTTACTATATTAAATTAACTGGGGGTCGATTAATAACACAAAACAACACTCACTTTTAAATTTTCCCGGAACCGGTTTCTGAGGCCTTCCCTCCATCTTCAGCCGGACATCGACTTGATAGAGGGAAGGCCTCAGAAACCGGTTCCGGGAAAATTTAAAAGTGAGTGTTGTTTTGTGTTATTAATCGACTCCCAATTAATTTAATTTATACAACAACACTGTTTTCAACACTTCCATGAAAGGATTTTACTATATTACTTCTTTTTTTATAAATAGAACAAGAACTTTTTAAACTAACCTCGGTTCTAAAGTAGATAAGTGTATGAGGACACCTACAGACCATTCGTTTGTACATTTGCTATTATGTTTTGTACTTATTCTGAAAATGTACAAAGGTAAAGAGATAAATTCCATGGTAACATGTCAACCACTCACCCAGTCCAGCTTTAAAACATTGTTCCGTTTTCTTTGTTGAATATTTACAGACTCACATTTCACATGTTTCTAATTTTATTTGAAAACCAAGCTTTGTAGTTGACATACAAATGTGTACGAGGTCATTAATTACACCAAATGTTTTTATATGCTTAAAATAAGATGTGCAAGTAACAGGTTATCAAGAAGTTCCTCTGCAGTTCTCAAGTTTTCCCTAGAGATGGGAAATAGAGTGTCAGCATTGGCAGCCATGAGTGTAGTTATAATGTTCCATTAAAGATATTGTTAGGTTCAAGTTTGCAGTTCAACTTACAAATATGTCAATACTCACATCACAATAACAACTTGTCTATTGGCAGCCAGCGATTACATGTGATAAACGTACAACATGCTGCAAAGGAAGTTGTTGATGACCCGTTATGTCTAGATTCTCTGTTGGTGTCTATTACAAATATTGTAGTAAAATTAAAAAACAGAAAAATCAACCTTTGTATTAAAGGTATGAAAAAAAGAGAAGGATCTAAATTATACAGCTTTTTTATATCTTATTTATTTTTGTTCATGCTACTGCAATACCTTTGTTGCCACACAATTAGAAGAAGGAGAATATTTATACAATTTACTTTTTGTATTATATGTTATTGTAAAAACACTGCAGATTTGTTTGGGGTGCACAATAGATTTGGAAATATTAGCAGCAAACAAGTATGCTGTATAATATAGTTCCTTTCAAATGAAAACTACTTCAGAATTAACAAGCAAGTAATATTAGAAATTGTGAATGAAATAATTTTTAAGCCATCATGTCATTCCGCAGCTTTGCAAAGACTAGCAAGTGTAATATGCCCCCTCTATTGTCATAGTCCTTAAATGTGGCTAGGATAAATGGTAAAATATAGCTTCGCTTGAGAGGTTGTTGTATCACAGATCAATTTGGGCAAGCCTTAGTATTAATACTAGTATTGTCGGTGAGAAATTACCTTGTGATTGATGTGTTATCAGCTGACATGGTCCATCAGAGACATTGCAGCAGGTACATATGGGTCTATCATAGCTACAAAATAAGAATGAACATGGGTTGAGCCAATACGGTGATTGTACTGTCTTGGCGTTGCCAATTCCACATCTAGCGGGCGACAGAGATGGAACATATACCTGTCTTTGTCTTACCGAATCCACCTAACAAATGATCTGAGATGTACATAAACATGCTGGCAGAATTATTATTTGAAGCAAAAGGTTAGAAACAGTGATGTATTTAACATTTGAAAGTAATGAGTCGGTAATTCAAACACAAACATCACTTAAATTATTAATTTTTAGATGAGTCGTATTTATTACACATCTGCTTCACTTTCGTACCTATTTTGAGGACATGTTTCGCAAATCATCGTTTGAATCTTCTGCTCTTATGCGACTCAGCTCATAAGAGCAGAAGATTCAAACGATGATTTGCGAAACATGTCCTCAAAATAAGTACGAAAGTGAAGCAGATGTGTAATAAATACGACTCATCTAAAAATTAATAATTATTTCGCTTCACTGTGGTGTTCCAATACAGTTAAATCTCGATATCACTTAAATTATCCCTACTTGGATGTGTTTCAGAGAACATTTTGTCCCCATCCTCAGCAGTTATCCGACTGGTTGGATCCGTGGTTTCTTGAAGTGAGCTGGTTGTCTGTGGTGGCATCTGTTGTCTCAAAAACCAACGCACAGTTCAGGAAATTCACATATCATCCCAGAATGCATCATAAATTCAACAAGATATTCAAGAATTACACCCTAGCCCCAATAAATAAATTCAGTTTAAAAAACTTTAAAAAACTTATTATGCAACAACCTGAAAGACAATAAATCAGGTATATACAAAATCAACTGCTCAGATTGCAATAAGTTCTACATAGGAAAAACCAAAAGAAGTTTACATATTAGGTTACAGGAACATATGAGATGCATGAAATACAAACAAATAGAAAAATCAGCAGTAGCTCACCATTTCTGGTCTACCAATCATGAAATTGTACCAAATATAAAACTATTAAAATCAGCCAGTAATGCAGCCGAACTCGATGTTTGGGAAAAGTTGCTAATTATAAAAAACAAACAGTTTACTTTAAATTTCGAATTGCCGCCTGAAAACTCTCTTTGGAAGTTCATCTCACAGACAACAGATGCTGCCACAGACAACCAACTCACTTCAAGAAACCCCGGATCCAACCAGTCGGATAACTGCTGAGGATGGGGACAAAACGTTCTCCGAAACATGTCCAAGTAAGAATAATTTAAGTGATCGAGATTTAACTGTATTGGAACACCACAGTGAAGCGAAAAATTATTAATTTTTAGATGAGTCGTATTAATTGCGAAAGTGAAGCATATGTGTAATAAATATGACTCATCTAAAAATTAATAATTTAAGTGATGTTTGTGTTTGAATTACCGACTCATTACTTTCAAATGCTGGCAGAAGTTTGCGTAATATTTCAGCATGTGTGTGACATGTACAATGATTAAATTTAAAGGGAGTCGATTAATGACACTAAAATAACACTTCTAAATTTCCCGGAACATGTTTCCAAACGAAATATTTCCACCAAAATTCAGGTTTAGCAATGGACAACCCTTATCACCCTTCCTGACCGATCTGTACATGAGTGCTTTAGAAATAAGGATCACCAAAAGTTTCCCTTGGATGTTCAAACTCTGGCAACGATATGTAGATGACAACTTTGCAATAGTACCAAAAAAACAGGGATGCACTAAAACTTTTAAATATCCAAGAAAAAAGCATTAAGTTCATTCATTGTAGAAATAGAAAAAGACAAGTATTTACCATTTTTGGATCTAAAAGTAATCAGAAATAAAAACAGAATAAACTTCGGCATTTACAGAAAACCAACACAGACAGACAACTACATAAAAGCTAATGGCTACAACCCAAGAACCCACAAACAGGCAATCTTCAACAGTTTAACACAGACTGGTCAACATCCCTCTCACAGCAGAAGAACACAACAAAATTATTAAATAGCACATAAAAATGACTTTCCCAAATCATTAGTAGACAAAAAAAGTGAACTTAGCAAAAAAAGAAGCCAATAAAGGAAACCACAACCCTCTCAGCTACAGAAACTAAAATTATCTTTAAAAAAATCACTTACCATCCATGGGCCTTTCATAAATTCAAAAAAGTCTTCAAAAAACAAAACATTCAACTAACACCAGTCAACCATTACTCCTTACAAACATCAAAGATGCCATTCCATCTAACAAAAAAGTTTGATATATGTATATCAAATTGAATGTTGTGACTGTGGTCAAATTTATATTGGAAAAACCAAAAGAAATTTAGAAACAAGAGCAAAGGAACTCTTAAGGAACATAAAATACAAACAATTAGGAAAATCAACAGTTGCCAGGCATTTTTGGGAAAAAAAACCACAACATAAATCCAAACCCAAAACTACTAAAACATACATCAGGCTAACAAGAACTGTTCACATGGAGCAAATCTTAATTTCAAAAAATAGGAAAAAGGTATTCAATTTTGACATCCCCCAGAAAGATTTGTTCAGCAAGTTCCTCGAACCACCACCACCAGAGGAAACCGCCGACAAAATATCGTCAGCTACACCACTGAGAACTAGTCAATGTCTGGTTGACGATGGAGGCAAATAGCCTCTGAAACATGTTCCGGGAAATTTCAAAGTAGGTAAGTGTTGTTTAGTGTTATTAATCGACTCCCTTTAAATTTAATTTATTACAACACTGTTTTCAACACTTCCATGAAAGGAATTATATACAATGATCATTGCATTATCTGAACCTTAAAACCTTGAACCGGAGAATGGTTCGCTTACGTAGCTATCGTTCATATGCACACAAAATGATTCAAATTAGATGCATTTGACGAAAGAATGGCATTTGTTACAATGGAACAAAATAATGACATTTCAACGATTTGTGAATATAGTCTCTACCTCCCAAACAAGGTGTTCTACAAACATGCGGTTTTGATAGTCACCCTCAGAAAAAATGCCTCTGTGACATAAGAACAACAAAATAATTCGTAATTATGTTTTGGGTGTGCAAAGAAATTAACCATAGGGTTCAGCAAAGCAGGCAGTCCACGAGTTGAACTGTACGACGTCGCACTTTCGTCACTGGCTGCTCAGTGATAGACCAGCCATGCCTAGCCCTTCCTTATGTTCATTCCTATTTTGCAGATCTTGTGGTATTGCTCTGCAGACAGATCGTACGGAGATAGACACATTGAAGTGCTAACCTCGGTCATGAAGTAATTTCTCGACAATAATTGCACATTTTTTTTATATAATGGAAAAGCTCCATAAAATGGTAGAATCAGAATCTCATAGCAGTTTTCTCTTTTTGACCATTTAAATGTAATATTTAATTTTTTAAAAACTCAAAACTTTCCAATTTTTCTTGACGTAGAGTATTTCAAATGAGATTAGATTTCCATTTTGTGAACAGTTAGGTAAATAGGACCATAAAAATTAATTTTACACCAAAATTATGTTAGAGGCAATAGATACGAACTTTAGCTGCTAAAAAATACCTTCATATTGGCAAATAATAGTGTACTGTATTTTGTGGAATAAGAAAATAGAATCATTGTAATGCTTCAAGGTCAACATTTTACAAATTCTACGTAAGTGTTATTTCTATTTACAAGTTTTGACAGTTGTTTTGCTAAAAGGTATATTAAATGTCAAGGAAAACATATTTCCTTTGACAGCATTTAAGCCTGTAAAAGTATAGTTTTATTTCTGTTGATTTTGGCAGCAAATGTCTAACCACTTCATTTGTTACCCCTAATTGCATCTGACATTTTGATCACATCTGCAGGAGTTTTGATGAACTTATGTTCCAGCAGATTGAGATAGGTTATCTAATGTCAGTTGACAACAGAGGGTCCCCGTAGCATGCCTAAAAGGTATTGAAGCAATTGAAGTAGTTGAGTAATAGCGCAAGTCACTAAAAGATATATTTGCCTCAATGTGTGTGCTCAAAAGATTAGAATATGGATACATTTGTAAAATTTAATCAGCAGCATTGTAAGCTATGATGCTAAATTGGAATTGCGATAGAATTAAAATTACCTGACGTGGAGTGGTGATGGGGAAAGCCATGAATACCTTGCCACGCGCAGTGGTTAGAGAGAAGAGAGTGCTAAACTACCTAAATTGTTTATATGAGGATGGGTAAAAAAGTAATGCCTCCTTTTTTTCTCTCTTTTAATTGTCAAGAAAATTGAATCCAATTAATATAGGTTGAAAACTACAACATTGACAGTTAATTTGTCACTATTCAATATAATCTCCGTCCTTTTCCACAGTTTTGGTCCACCTATTAACTAGGGCATGTATTCCAGTGTGATAAAACACACGGTCTTGCTCCCTAAGCCATTGACGCACGGACGTTTTCACAGCCTCCACATCTTCAAAATGAATCCCATGATGAGCTTCGGCCCGAACAGATGAAAGTCTGATGGTGCCAGGTCAGTGAGGTAAGACTTGGTATCCCAATTTCTCAATTTCTGCTCTTTTTTCAGCAGGTCATCATTGATAAGAGTAGGACTACCACTCCTGTTTTTTCACTCATAATGTTTGCACCATATACTCCACACAATTCACAATGAATTTTGGCTGCTCAGTGATGTTTTGCCAAAAGAAATCTTATAACACCGTGCATTTCTCACTTGGCAGGATTTTCCATTTTGGCACTCATGTTTTGAAGTTATATCTAGCAAATGCGCGACAGTACAATGTTCTCCCTTGGACAGCTAGGTCAAATGCGCACTCTGATGGTTTAGATGATGGTGCTACCTCCACCACTTTGGACTCTATGCACTGCCCTCGTAAATCCAAAGTGGTGTCCAAAAAGTTTTGAAGAAAATAATTTTTAGAATTTCCAAAGATTCAGAAGAAATTGCCACTTTGATCACTTGAGATGACAAGCAGCATATGGTATTTCAAAATCTGTTTTCTCGTTATCTCCTTTTGATGCATATTTACCCTTTAAAATTAAATGCAGGATTGACCACTTTTTATCTTTTATAAACATTCTCATTACATTGATAAAAATTTGCTGATTCCAGCAGTTTAACTACAGAGTAAGTTGGGAGTTATTCCAAAAATGACCACACATGTGGGAACATTCGAGAGATCCTACAATGGGAAAGTTGAGGTCATCAAATTCGATGTCCATCAAATCAATATTGAGGAAAATGATGTATAATAGAAATATATCAGGAGCAGACTCTTGCCACTGAAATCAATTTGTGTAATAAGAGGCACAAACATTTTATGCAGTTTCCACTATTATCTTAATTATTTTATTGTATTTTATTTTCAACTTTAAAAAATCATGACACTTAATAAGCTCCATTGTCGTGAAAAAACAAATGCAGCATTAGTGCAAGACTTTGCACTTGTTATTGAAAGAAAACATTCACATATAATCATGTAATGTAACTTATTGCAAACTCCAAACATGATTATTTGCATTGTGTACATAGAGGAAGATTTCTGCACTCTTTTCTCCATGTAATGAGCTCAGGATTGCTATGTGAGAGTTTATGCCATTTACTATTTAATCATGGTGCTCATACATATGACTGTAATAGGTATTTTAAGTGATAACACCAAATATTGCATAATTATCTTATTGTTATTATTGGTTTTAACTTTGGAACCATCTACTGATCTAAGAATACTTGCTAAGTTCTTGCATCATGTTAATAATGGTCATACCTCACACTTGCTGTTGTGTTGTGTTACATTAATGTTCATTGTGATTAGAGGCTTTTGAGAAAAGGCAATAAACCACTTGACATAAAAACATCACGTAATGATTTTCATTTTAAAAGTTTACACAAACTAAAAGAATGCAGTGGTATCAAAACTGATTCAGTGTGATAATTTCCTTGATTCTAAAACAGTGTAAATTCTGAGTATAATTAGGAGGGTTTGTTTAAAAAATATTTGTTGCATGTATACTGAAATGCATGAAAAATGGTCCATAATGGAATGTAAAACTGTTAATTTTGGTACAAATGTAGCCCCGCGATCTGTAGGGTGACTGTTCTATTCCTCTAATTCTAGTCACTGGATTGTCAGATACCTCTTCCAAAATATGTCCAAACTGCTGAAGGGTATCATTACATGTTTCTATACACATGTTCATTTTTATTTGTGATTTTCCGCACTCCGATAGAGCAAGAATGATATCATAGTTGACTAGTGAGTCTATCTTGAAATCATAGTGCACTATACAGAGAAGCAGTAATGTTTGTGGAACAGTAAGCAAATTACAGCGCTCTTGAGTGTGATTGCGCTGGTAACTAATACACCCAGCTTCCCCTGGATATGAACACAGAGCATCGTGTCTTCATGGTTGCTACTTTCATACCAGCATTAAAATTGGTGCGACATATAAATATAATTTAAACCGCTGCATAGAGGAGTTTATGCAATGCTATCCAGCATTCAGACAAGTCCATCAGAGCGTAATGTTGTCAAGAGTGTCCACTACCGTCAAATTGTATACTTTTGTTTGCAACATGAACGTCTTATGTTTCATCAGTATATGGTATGAATTTTTTGTCATTCTTACACTTAATTAAAATGTCTTTATTAATGTTGGTATCCTTTTGTCTTTTAAAACCATTAGATGCATCAAACATTTCCAAGATACAGGATCAGTTACTCACAAAAAGAGACATTGGATGCTATAAAGTGACTGGTCCCAGTCTAAAAGTAATAAATATTATAAATAAATATTATATTTATATAATATAATCGGTTTCTTGCCCGCCTCTGTAGTGTGAGGTAGCGTGTGTGCCTCACACTTAAGAGGTCTCAAGTTCGCATCTCGCTAAGGATTAGTTACCGGGATAAGGTTTTATCCAGGGTTTTCCCTTATCCTATGAAGACGAATGTCTGGTAATTCTGAGCTCTAGGGGCTCTAGACTCATTTGAGTATCATATCACCCATTTCATTGATTTATTTTTGTTCAATATAAAGTGCACTGTTGAGAGGACAAAAAAAAAGTCAGTTTCTTTCCTAAGATGTTTTGAAACTAATACTGTTATTAATTTTGCATTTCTTTATTAAATTATATTAAGTAATATATTCACAGAGAAACACTAAATTGCAAGATATTGTTTGTATTTATTTGTCATATAGTAATGTTCACATTCATTAAAACAAGCTATAACGGTTATCGTATCTACGCACCAGGTGAAATTACGCACCTTTATATTATGCGGGCAGGACCCACCTCTCATAGTATAACTACCTGCCGGTAGAGGGAGGCATCAAAGCTGCTGTCAGCACATCAATTAAGATCTGAAGCCACTAGGGGAATCATATATAAACTTGCTCCATCAGCGATGCTGTTGACATCAAATTTTGCGCAGTAAATCACAGATAAATATGAACATTGTGTAAGAGTACCATTGTAGCAGTGTTTCATTCAATTTTGGTGCAAAAATAAAATACAATATAATAATTTAGTGTTGTCCAGTTTGTATCCGATTCTCCCTTTCATAATTTTGTTTATAGGTTTGTTTTTGTGTCCCTCAATTAGATTTCAGATGAGTCACATAGAGAACTGGCTGGGTAGTGTCAAAAGTTGGAAACACCATTGTGATTTAGAGGAATGGACCATTTGTTATGCATAAGTAAATCACAGGTATACCCATAAAAAAGACTTGAATTTATATGCCAAGATTCACGTTATACAAAAGTATGTAGAACTGAAGGTTTTAAGTCTAGAAATAAATTCACATTCCATTGAGATAATGTTTTAAATTTTTATATTGCTTTTATATTATGTTACAAATGATACAAAATGGAGTTGAGCAGTATGTCTTAAACAAAACACTATAGCTAAGGTCTGAAACACCAAAATTGCCATCAACTGCGCTGTTATGTACATTGGCAAGTTCAGCATGTAAGAGCATTAGTAAAATGCATATGTAATCTGTTCCTTCTTGCTTCACTCAAAGAAGTAGTGGAAAAATTCCATTTGTATGGAATACAATAAATGTAATTACAGCATCAAGTCTTTGGAATCACTTTATTTTCCCTCCTTTCCTACACAGGAATCAGTTCTGGAAACTCTGGTATGAAAACTAGAACTACACCTCCTTTTCCTGGTAACTGCAACTTGGAATTCTTCACCAGTTGTCTGAAACAAAAGAATTATCATTTTCAGGATAGTATGACAAATGCTCATAAAAATGGTTATGTGATTTGCTCTTGCCACTCTTGTAAACGCTATTCATACAAAAGCTTTTACCTCTGTCAATTGATATAAACAGTCAAATGAGTTGTTTAAACACTCATTTTCATGCATATGCAGCAAAAACCTGCTTAAAATGGATCCCTTGTATGCCAAAAAGCTGTAAAAACAAAATAAATTTTGGAATGAAGCTACTTCCCATGTAAAATTATACTCTAAGTCTGAAAACTGCCTAATGCAGAAATAGAAATAACTTTCAGGAACCGTTTGCACAAATAACCTGATTAAAATGGATTACTGTATGTGTAATATGGTATAATGTATATGTTGGCCATGGTAGCTCAAGGGGTTAGAGCGACTGGATGGAAACCAGGAGATCCGTGGTTCAAATCCCGGCCGTGGCATTGAATTTTTCAGTAGACTCTAAATAATTAAAAATACTGCAGTAAGAATTAATTCCTCAATATGAAGTTTAACATTATAAGGTTCAATATATCGAGATTTAACTGTATTGGAACACCACAGTGAAGCGAAAAATTATTAAATTTTAGATGAGTCGTATTTTTTACACATCTAAAATTTAATAAGGTTCAATGATAAAATTTAAGTACTTACTGCAGTAAGCTGCCACAAATGTGCATCTCGAATATGAGAACTCTAAGTGGTTTACCGGGAAAATATAATGAGTCAATTAGAGAGTTTAATGTTGCATCGGCATATTGGCCATGGTAGCTCATGGTAGCAACTGGACGGAAACCAGGAGATCCGTGGTTCGAATCCCTGCCGTAGCTTTGAATTTTTCAAGTTGACTCTAATTAAATAACGTACATAAGTGTTTTTTTTTTTTAAATTTACGTCCGACCCAACGTTAAGTTATATCAGACGGTGAATGAATTGGGTGAAATGATGCTCAAATGAGTCCAGGGTCCATGGAACTTAGAGTTACCCCACATTCATCTTGAAGGATAAGGGAAAATCCTGGAAAAAACCTTATCTAGGTAACTCACCCTGACCGAGATTCGAACTCGGGACCTCTTGAATGTGAGGCAGACATGCTACCATCTACGCTTCCGAACGAGGGTGGGTCAAAGAGTAATGCCTCCTTTTTTTTCGATAAATTAGTAAGTTATGTGAAAACTTTGAATTTGGCGCAATTCCTCAAACATTCTTTTCCAATACCCTGCAGTAGTTACTGGTCAACAGGTGGCAGCACTGCATCCTCTTGCAAAATGGCTGATATCGACATTCGTATTAGACAGCGTTCTGTGATTGAATTTTTGACTGCGGAAGGTGAAATGCCAATTCGCATTCACGAAAGGCTAAAAAATGTGTATGGTGATGCAAAGGTGGATGTCAGCACTGTTAAGACGATGGGTTTGTCGCTGTAACGAAGCTGAAGGGCAAACACCATTGGCAGATGAAAAGCGAAGCGGCAGGCTGGTGACTGCAGTGACTCCATGCAACTTTCAGCGAGTCGAAGACATCATTCGTGGTGATCGCCGGGTAACAACAGGTGACTTGTGTCGCATTACCTCCCTCAGTAAAGGCAGTGTGATGACGATTATTTAACAACTGGGTTACTCAAAAGTTTGTTCACGTTGGGTACCAAGAATGTTAACCACCCAAAACAAAGAAACAAGGAAACCAATAGCCTCCGAACACTTGCAGCGCTTCAATTTGGAGAGAGAGGAGTTTCTGGAAAAAATTGTTACTGGGGACAAAATGTGGGTTCATTTTTTTGAACCTGAATCAGAGAGGCAGTCAATGGAATGGCATCACACGTCACCGAAGAAAACAAAATTCAAAACTCAGCGGTTGGCAGGGAAAGTTATGGTGAGTGTTTTGTGATGCAGAGGGTGTGCTTATGATTGAGTTTTTGGAGCAGGGATGCACAATAAATTCTGTCTAATACGTCAGAACTTTCAAAAAGCTGAAAGCACGTCTTCGCCGAGTTCACCCAACAAAAACTGTGGTGGATGTTCTTCTTTTGCATGACAATGCAAGACCACACACCAGCCCTTACACCACTGCAGAAATTGAGAAATTGGGATGACAAGTCTTACCTCACTGACCTGGCACCATCATACTTCCATCTGTTCGGGCCACTAAAGGAAGCTCATCGTGGGATTCATTTTGAAGATGAGGAGACTGTGAAAACGTCTGTGCGTCAATGGCTTAGGAAGCAAGACCGTGTGTTTTACCACACTGGAATACATGCTCTAGTTAAAAGGTGGACCAAAACTGTGGACAAGGACCGAGATTATATTGAATTGTGACAAATTAATAAAAAAATAGGAGCCATTACTTTTTGACCCACCCTCATATTTTAAAAAGTGAACCAAAGTTCTATGAACGGCAGAGTCATACACTGTAATCCTTCAAGGAAAAGAGAAAACAAATCATTAGCTCTCTCAACTCTCTTCCAACACACATGTTTAGGGTACAACTGTTTTGTAGTGTGTTCATTCTTGGTTTGGTTGTTATAAGTGATCATTGTAGTTCCAGCCCGCCTCGGTAGCGTGGTGGTAGCATGTCTGCCTCACGTTCAAGAGGTCCCGAGTTCGAATCTCGGTCAGGGTGAGTTACCTGGATGAGGTTTTTTCTAGGGTTTTCCCTTATCCTGGAAGATGAATGTCGGGTAACTCTAAGCTCTATGGACCCCGGAGTCATTTGAGTATCATTTCACCTATTCCATTCATCATCCGATATGACAATGTTGGAGGACGTAAATTACAAAAAAAAAAAAAAAAAAAATAAGAAAGTTCCAGTATTTTTTTGTAATGTAATTGAACCTTTATACAGAAAATCCCAACCTCTCCTGAGTATGTCTACCTCTGAACTAGTAGCCCCTGAGGTGCGACTTGCCATGTGGCAACCTAATCCTTTACCGTCCTGGCCAGGTTGTCACAATATGTGGTAGAGAGATTAGAAATGTATGCCCAGGGAAGTAATTTTGTGGTTATAGGTTGAACGATATGAGTCACAGCTCTCTTTAATACTGTTCTTGTCAACCTATCCACCATGAAACTCCAAAAGAAGGAGCATCAGATCATATGTACCCATTCTTTGTGCTTTACATGTAAGTTCAAGTTCCAAATTACAATATCTTCTGACGTAGTGGAACAACTGTTTTTATCAACCAAAAATCCATCTATATACCAATTTAGAAATAAATTATGCTGTCAAGTTGGGATACTTCCCTTCTTTGTCAAGGAAAAGATAAACTGTCCTAAATTATTGTGTTAAGTGCTATATTTCAAAACTCTCTTGAGATGGTCAACACTGATTAAAATTGAATACATTGTATTCAATGCATTGTAGTTGAATACCTTGGTGTGAAGCTGCTTTCATATGTTGTACTGAAAGTGTACACTGTTGATTCTTCAGGAACGTGAGATAGTATAGTGAGATCCACAACACTCTTCTCCTCTGCAAAGCTGGCAACAACTAAATAGCCAGGAGTGCCTTCCTTTACCCTAGAAAAAAAAAAATGTATTTTAGTCCAGCCTTTTACAATAATCATTTATGGAATATGGCTAGAAATATAAATTCTTGCACAAAATGATTTATTTCCCTAATGTTCTATGAAAATTTAATTCAAATGATTTTTTGTGCATTATTATTTATTTTTATGTATTTTCTGCAAAGTATTTCTGGTAATTACATAAAATATGAAGCTATTAACAGTGAAGCAAACAAATATATACAAATATAATTTGTAACTTAAAAGTTCACTTATCTTATAAGAAATTATATTACAAAGCTGTTGCCATCATTACAAATGCTAGATGTTGATATGTTCTTGTTAGTACTACCAAAATCTGAAAATAAAACAAATTTAAAAACAGAATTGGCTGCTGGTATTTCAAAATTCATTATGCGATGTTTGTTTTTTAAAATAAATATCTTTTCAAAAACCATAAAATCTATCGGACCATTTAATTGTTTTAATAATTCTTCTGGATTTATTTCATGGTTAAATGACCAAAAATGATCTGCTACGGCCGATTTGAACCATGGATCTTCCAGTCTTCGTACGGTTGCTCTTAACCATTGAGCTGCCATGGCAACATGCCAGTATGAGATTAAATTCTCCAACTGACTCATGTTTTCTGGTGAACCACTGGGAGTACTCATATACATGATACAACCGCCTTAATAGCAACTTATTATGGTGTAAGTACGTAAAATATGTTTATTTTTTTTATTATTTTTTTTTAAATATTTTTTCCCAAACACTGCGTAGTGAATTTTGAAATACCGGCAGTCGATTCTGTTTTTAAGTTTATTTATTTTCAGATTTTGGTAGTACTGGCAAAAACATAGTGACATCTAGTGACTGTAATGATGACAACGAGGTTGTTTGAGCAAATGATGTGAATGAGTATTCACGAAATTGCGATTCTCATGAATTAATAAGAAAATTTTCATAATTTTCTTTCAAGATAAGTGAAGTTTTATGTCACAAATTATTATATTTGTATAGTATGGTGAAAGTACTTTGAGGCCCAAACTTCATAGTTAGACCACTATTAGGTCAATTAATGAAAATTAATTTTTCTTTGTTCAATTGTTCTAGGTCAATTAATGAAAATTAATTTTTCTTTGTTCAATTGTTCTTTGCTAGCCTAGTGGTTACAGCTGTCGGTCAGATACTGGGAGATCCATGGTTCATATTCCAGCTATGGCCTTGAATTTTTCAGTCTGACTTTATGTATCCAATAGGAATAAAATTAATGACTGTTATATAGGTGTTCAAAAGCAGTATAAAGGTCCACCACAATAGCCATGTGAACTGATTGATTAACATACCAGTTAAATATTAAATTTTAGATGAGTCGTATTTCTTACACATCTGCTTCACTTTCGTACCTATTTTGAGGACATGTTTCGCAAATCATCGTTTGCATCTACGGCTCTTGTGCGACTGACACTAGATCCAGCGGTGTGGGTAATTCTGGGGTTGTTGCTGCCATCTGTTGATTTAGTGATGAACTTAAATGTGGGATTCTCTTCTAGCGGGATTTCAAAGTTCATTAGTTGGTTTTTATGTTTTTCTATGTATTTCCTCTCCCATATGACGAGTTCACTATGTTTTTGTACGTATTTTAGTAATTCTGTGCTATCTTCAATTTCATGATTTTCAGACCAGAAATGAGTTGCTATTGCGGACTTATCAATATTTTTGTATCTTAAGTGCCTGAAGTGTTCTTTCTTTCTAGTGCCTATGTTTCTTTTTGTCCTCCCTATGTAAATTTTTTCACAGTCTTTACACTTAATCTTGTAAATGCCTGACTTTTCCTCTGGTTTTATCTTATCAGTATTATTACTGTGAAGTAGTTTTTTAATGTTGTAATTGTTTTTTGGTGCCAATGTTATATTGTATTTCTTGAATATTTTTTGGAACTTTTTTTTTGGCCCAGGGGTGGTACGTAAATTTAGCAAATCTAATTTCTTGTTTTATTGGTGTGAGAGCTGTGATCTGTTTTAATCTCTTTTGAAGTTTGAATAATTTTAGTTTTTTATCTACAAGGTTTTTTCCATATCCATTTTTAATTGCAGTTTTTAAGATTTGATGGTATTCGTTTTGATATTCTTGCTGGCTGAGAGATAGATTTACTAATCTGTGTGTCAGACTGTTGATGGTTGCATGTTTGTGTGGAATTGGGTTGAAACTATTTGCTTTGATGTAATTATCTGTGTGTGTTGCTTTTCTATGAATGCCAAATTCAAGTTTTTCATTGCTTTTTTTGATTTTAAGGTCTAAAAAAGGTAGACCTTTTATTCATTTATATACACGCTGTACATATTAGATTTCAGTGAAATACAACTGAATTATACATTTTTAAACTAGCATACGGCATACGCTATTGTAAAAGAAACTCGAAAGCATTTTCCTTATTGCTGCTGACAAAGTCGCAAGCTGAGCAGGCCGCTTTTGGCCACAGAAACATAAGAAAAAGATAGTAGATTTTATATGTCTTTGGCGCAAGTGTCATAACAATGAGAAGTGAAAATAATTTTCAGTATCTGGTGTTTACTGTTGGAAAATGCCTTTATCTTTCAGTTCTCATTTGCTTTTAATCAGCCATGAAGCAAAGAAAAAGGAAATGCTGTACGCTACATCAAAAGTATAATTTATAAGAGAGGTGACACACTTAATAAACACTTTTGTTTTGCAAAATGAAAACTGAAACAGATATCCTTGCCACAACTTCTCAATACCATACCCGTCTATGTCACAAAGCAATAGAAATTTAAAAACACAAACACAATTTTAATAAGAAAGAAGAAGCATTAAAACTACACAAAACCTGGTACCCAGCTTTAGAAAATACATCCATAGCTAAATCACGCACTTCAATCCTAAAAGCAATGCCCCTTCAAACCCAGACCCGGATAAATCCGATAACGGGAGGTACTCCCAGCATCTATAAGCCAGTTCCCACCGCCAACAATTCAGTAGCTACGAAGAGTACAAGGAGAACTTTTCTAAGCCACCGATGATGCTTGCCGCAGTTGCAAGCAAAACATCTGGGAGAGAGATGAAGAAATCCAATGGACCACGGCCTTACAGCCCGGAATCTTTTACTGAACAATTATATTGCAAGCAACTGTTAACAAATAAAGGGAAGTAAAAGTGAAGTAGTAGGAATTAAATGGCATAATTCGACTATTAAATATGATTATATTGTATATAAAAATAAAAATATATAGGTATTAATAGTTTGAGATTAAATTTCAGGAGTTTTAACATCCCTTCTGTGATAGCTAAGCAGGAAGCATAACCACTGGAAACAAGTATACAAAGTTTATTCAGAATTAAGATAAGTTCACAGGCTAGTCATGGAAAATTCAAGGTAGACTTTATAAGTCATGTAAATGTTCTAAGCATATGTTATTTTAATAAAAGTCAATCACTTCATTGAAAAATTATTCATGTAAAAAATCGTTCGAAGATCTTAATGTTACATGTTTGGAAAATGCTAGAGTTTTTACACAAGGTTCACCTTCTATATTTTGAATACATGATTATTTTATTACCTGGAGAAAGCCATAACAGATTTGTTGAAAACCCGAAGTTCAAGTGATCCACTAATGATGGCTTCTTGTTTTCGAACCTCGGTAAGTTGTTGGAAGATTTTGAGGTGACTGAGTTTGTCGCTATTTCTCTGGGCTTCAACATTAAGTTCAATGTAGTTTGGGTTTACAGGCAGCCATGTCTGATTTGCTGTTGAAAACCCTAGCAAAAACAAATATGTTATTTTAGCTAATTGATGGAAATTATCATTTCTTCACACCAGCCATATATAGGCTAAGTTTTTTTATTGATAGAGTCAACATGAAAAATTCAATGCCATGGCCAGGATTTGAACCACGGATTTTCTGGTTTCTGTCCAGTCGCTCCAACCCATGAGCTACCATGGCCAACTTTCCGTCATGACACTGTATTCTCCATTTGACTTGTATATTTCTCCGGTAGACCACTAGGGGCTCTCGCATTCGAGATACACTGTTTGTGGCGACTTACTATCATAAGTACTTGAGTCCCAGGCTTCATCATTTAACTCTTATTATTTAAGTTAATTGATAATATGAGTCAAATGGAGAATTTAGTGTCATGACGGCAAGTTGGCCATGGTAGCTCAATGGATCAGAGCGACTGGACATAAACCAGGAGATCCGTGGCTAAAATCCCGGTCATGGCTTTGAATTTCTCATGTTGACTCTATCAAATATCATGAACTTGTTCACGACGGGCCCTTAAACACCACATTCACTCACTCACTCATGTTGTTCAGAAATACACACAGACAATTTTAAACAATTATTAATTATTGATGAGTTGTATTTATTACACATTGGCTTCACTTACGTACCTATTTTGAGGACATGTTTCGCAAACCATCGTTGGCATCGTCGGCTCTTATGCGACTAAAGCTTGATCCAGTGGTGTGGGTAATTCTGGAGTTTCTGCTGCCATCTGTTGATTTAGTGATGAACTTAAATGTGGGATTCTCTTCTGGCGGGATTTCAAAGTTCATTAGTTGGTTTTTATGTTTTTCTATGTATACCCTCTCCCATATGTTGAGTTCACTATGTTTTTGTACGTATTTTAGTAATTCTGTGCTATCTTCAATTTCATGATTTTCAGACCAGAAATGAGCTGCTATTGCAGACTCATCAATATTTTTGTATCTTAAGTGCCTGAAGTGTTCTTTCTTTCTAGTGTCTATGTTTCATGTCCCCAAAATAGGTACATAAGTGAAGCCGATATGTAATAAATATGACTCATCTATAATTAATAATTATTTCGCTTCACTGTGGTGTTCCAATACAGTTAAATTTCGAAATTTTAAACAAGTTTATTTTTGGAGTAAGTGTAGATCTCAAACTATATCTTTATATAACATTTTTTGGGTGGTGTACAACACTGTAAGGTAGGTGGCAGAGAAAGTAAACTGTACAAATTCAAATTTCATACCTGCATTTTTAGCATAACTCCACTGCATAGGTGTGCGTTCAGGATCACGGGAGAAGAGTTTGTAGCGTTCAGGACCAGCATTCAAACCGGCAGTGTCTTGCACAAGTTCCCATGGTACATCCATATCCTCCATGCCAATCTCATCTCCGTAGTAAATAACAGGGGTACCAGGAAGTAGCAGCAGGATCATATTCATGACATCCACATACTCTCGGCCAAAACGTGTTGCCACTCTGGAGTTGTCATGGTTTCCTACCTGTTTCACAGTTCACATTGTGTCAGTCAAAACTGTACTGTTATGTGATATTTAATAGTTCAGTGTTCAGAGATTATTTCAAGACAATAAAAATACAGGGTTCTTCATTTAATGCCTAATGCAGCACAGTGTGTTTCACCTCTCCTGCGATCTTGCTGGATTCCCACACTAACTGATTGCCGTTGTGTGCAGGGGCTAGCGGTGTGCACTCCATTGAGCAATATTGTACCAGCCATGAACATGAACAGCCACTTGACTTTAGAGCAACACATTGTCGTGTGTAAAAGTTACTAAGAGGAACCTCGGGCCGAACATTCAAGCCCCTCCCAAGTGGGTGATGTCCAACTTTGGTTAAACTTGAGGGGAAGTGTGTTCCTGACACCCTTGGGAGATTGGGTGCTTCCGGCCAGGCTTTCGCTGCCCAGAGGGGGTAGAGGGTTGCCTAAAAAGTCCCAGGTACTAGCCTGCAGAGCTAGTAGAAGGTGTGCTAGATCACCAGGTGGCCCCACCAAGGTTTTCGGTAGTCTTGCCTGCGGGGTTGACACGCGTTCCACCTGTCTTGACGTTATCAATGGGGGGGGGGGGGGCTTTATAGACTCAAGGTAATGCTCCATGGAAAGAGCCTCAGAGTTTTCCATTGCTCCTGGGTTGTTAGAGGCTGGAGTATTCGGACTTTCTGATAGACCTCGCGATGAAAATGTGTAAAAGTTACTGTAAATGTGAATCACCAAGCCAAGTTCGTGTGAGTATATTCAAACATATATTCAATATTCTACAAGCAGACTATAAATGCAGAGAGATACTGAAATGACATTTTGACCCCATTTTATCATGAAGAAGACAAATCATATGGGTGGTTTTGACAAGATTGTGACACTGCCCATACAATAGAGGAGTTCATGAATAAAATTAGGGAAGTGTTTGAAGATAGAGTGTTTAGTGCTGGTTTACAGCCCTCTTGCTCCCCTGATCTAACAGTGTAGGGCTAACCTGAAAGGTAAAGTTTACAATACAAATCCTGATACATTGGAAGAACTAAAACAAAATATTAGAAATGAAGTTGGAAATGTCACAGTGGTCCAACTTAATCTTGTGAATCAGAATGTGTTCTCCGATGTAATGCTGTTTAGCCAAACATTTTCTATAAGGTAAGAGTGTTACACATGCTTTACATGCAGAGTTTATGTAGGAGCAAAACTGGCTGTGGCGCACCCAATCACACATAGTTGAAATGCTGTGCACCTGTTAGGTTTTAAATGAAGAACCCTGTATAAACAGAAGGTGATGGTGTAAGCCTGCAACACCTTTTATCCATATTGTGACTGTGTGGGTTACGTAGATTCAGAAATCTGGTTTACAGAAATTCAGAACAATTTGCTGCAAAAAAAGACATGAAATTTACAATCAGCTGTCTTCAAGACTGACTTGGTGTTTTGAAAACAAATGAATGAAATCACTGTGGTACACTTCAGTCGTCGATAACCAACAAACACTTCCGCTCTAACAGCTTGCCAGTATTTATACCTCCCCAGCCATTGTTTCTAGAATGCTGCAGACCTTCCGAGAAATTCCTTGGCAACAACAATGGACCGAACACTCTGGAGCCTCTCTCTATCTCTTTCTCTCTGGCACACACATCCGGCTTTGGCTTGTGGCAGCAGCCCAACAATGCCACACGGTGAAAATATATAAAAAATGTAAAAGATGCTAAAAATGCAAGTATATCTAGAAAATTATTGAAGTTATGTGCACAGTGAGTTATATTGTCAAAATATGACATGCATCAATACAACACTGCCAGTATTATCCCTTTGAAGTCAACAATCACAAGGCTATTAAGACATCCATCAAAGTCATTTGGACCCCTCTGTCATTTTGAAATGGTATCCTGTCATGTTCTTGTTGATCCGAGGGAACAAAAGTTGTGGAAAGCCATATTTGTACTATAGGATGGTTGAGGCAGTGTTGACACTTTGTGTTTGACCAGTGCCTCTCTTACAATTAGCGATATGCGATTGGGTGCATTATCATGATGGAAAATCCAGAGATTGCTAAGCCTCTGTGTAACAAACATTTAATCTGGTAGATAATGATTATCTGGGCTTGTGGGCTGCGGTCTAGTGGAAAATATTCTTCCAAATGTGGGCTCCACCCACTCAGAAAATAGATAAAAAGCCAGTGAAATCGAGAGACTTTGTATCAGTTGCAGCCGAAAGTACGAGAGTGTTATGGCCATGTCACTGAGGATGTTCGATGCAGTTTCAAACAAAACATCTGGTAGAAGTATATCGAGATTTAACTGTATTGGAACACCACAGTGAAGCGAAATAATTATTAATTATTAGATGAGTCGTATTTATTACACATCGGCTTCACTTATGTATATTGGTGTGAGAGCTCTGATCTGTTTTAATATCGGGCCCGAATGACCTTGTTGTCGACGGGCCCTAAAACGCCACACACTCACTCACTCACTCTGTTTTAATCTCTTTTGAATTTTGAATGATTTTAGTTTTTATCTACAAGGTTTTTTCCATATCCATTTTTAATTGCAGTTTTTAAGATTTGATGGTATTCGTTTTGATATTCTTGCTGGCTGAGAGGTAGATTTACTAATCTGTGTGTGAGACTGTTGATGGTGGCATGTTTGTGTGGAATTGGGTTGAAACTATTTGCTTTGATGTAATTATCTGTGTGTGTTGCTTTTCTATGAATACTAAATTTTAGTTTTTTGTGATTTTAAGGTCCAAAAAAGGTAGAGTAAAGGTAGAGTACGTAAGTGAAGCTGATGTGTAATAAATACGACTCATCCAATAATTAATAATCTGGTAGAAGATTTTCACTAGACTACGGCCCACAGGCCTGGATAATCATTATCTACCAAATGACTCTGGCCGTGAAAACCTATGCACTTCAAACATTTAATCTGTAATCAAGTTCAAAATTTTGTACTTTTTGTCTATCTTTTCATCAGTTCATGTTAAAGTGGAACGTCTATGGGTCATACAACTCTGACATCTTCTCAACAATTTTTTAATCTTTTATGTCATGCAAAAATGTGTTCTGGACATGACTTTGTCATCCTCAACAGTTATGTTAAAAGTTTCCATAGCAGCTTTCTTCAATTTAAGGCAAACTTTGATGGCACATCACCACTATGTTGTTCACTGCATCTTAAATTTTAACGCAAACATCAAGTGAACTTTCACTTCAGAAGCTTTGGGACAGCCGAGGCAGGTTTCCTTAACTTACATGGCACCTCAGTCATCAATCTTGCACAAAGAGATCCCCCTCCACCTCCTCATATTGGTCAAAAACAATATTTGTTGGACAAACCCTATATATAAAATCTTTTTAAACCACTAGTCAAACTATAAAAACACTTTAGCTCACTTACATTTAAAATTAGGACATGTTTCAAGGACTACGCGTCCCCATCATCATGAGAGGTTGAAAGTGGAGGCAATGGCCTTTGAAACTAGTCCCTCGATAATATAAAAAAGTAAGTGACAGGTGTCAATAAACCAACTACAAATATCGAGATTTAACTGTATTGGAACACCATAGTGAAGCGAAAAATTATTAATTTTTAGATGAGTCGTATTTATTACACATCTGCTTCACTTTCGTACCCATTTTGAGGACATGTTTCACAAATCATCGTTTGCATCTACGGCTCTTATGCGACTAAAGCTTGATCCAGCGGTGTGGGTAATTCTGGTCTGAAAATCATGAAATTGAAGATAGCACAGAATTACTAAAATACGTACAAAAACATAGTGAACTCGTCATATGGGAGAGGATATACATAGAAAAACATAAAATCCAACTAATGAACTTTGAAATCCCGCCAGAAGAGAATCCTACGTTTAAGTTCATCACTAAATCAACAGATGGCAGCAGCAACCCCAGAATTACCCACACCGCTGGATCAAGTTTTAGTCGCATAAGAGCCGAAGATGCAAACGATGATTTGCGAAACATGTCCTCAAAATAGGTACGAAAGTGAAGCAGATGTGTAATAAATACGACTCATCTAAAAATTAACAGCTACAAATATTTTGTACGATTACCTATATATATTGTCTAGTAAATGAAAGTAAATAGACACACATCACTCTGTACGCAGTTCAGAACTCTACTTTGTGTCTTATTTCACTATATCCAATCTGATTTCTCCTTCACCTTCTGATAATCCTAAGCTATTGAAGAATTAATATAATTCTGAGTCGAACTAGTACTCAGCGCTCCACTTACTGCTAGTATTTACCTATAATGCATATCGTTAGGATCTTCCTAGCATCATCAGCTGTTGTCGACTAACATGAAAGAGTCAACAACAGCTGACGATTTTAGGAAGATGCTAACGAAACGCATTCTAGGTAAATGCTAGCAATAAGTGGAGCATTGAGTATTAGTTCAACTCAAAATTATATTAATTTTGTGCCTCATTGTATCATACACATTGGAATATTGAAGAATGTTTTAAATTAATTTAAACAAAGAATTAATACTTACGACCCAGTTAGGCCAAGCATCAACAGGCATATTATTCATCCAGGAGTTTATCACATCATGTACTTTCTGCGCCGTAATGTTACTCTTGATGCTAGTTATCAGTTCAAAGTTGAATGGAAAATGTGCGATGGGTGCAGATTGGTTACCGTAGTAAGGCATAAGATCTTTCACTGGAAGGTATACCTCTACCATCATTACTCTGTAAACAATATGTTTGCAGATAAGCATATCAGAAATGTGATAGAACGTTTTAACACCTTTATATTCCAAGGAATCTTTAATTACGAGGGCTGTTCAATAAAGAATGATCACAATTCTTTTTGACAATGTACCTTTACTCATCCTTATAATTTTGATGGTTCTTCTCAAAATAGTCTCCCCTGAATGCGATGCACTTGTTCCAGCGTTTCTGCCAGTCTTCAAAGACATACTGGAAGCTATTTTTAAGAGATCCTTCAACATCGCCTCTGCAGCCTTCACCACTGCTTCTGATGATGGATAATGCCTTCCACGAAGGCGTTTCTTTAAGTTAGGGAATCGAGAAAAGTCACATGCGGCTAAATCCGGACTATAGGGAGGATGAGGGATGCACTTCACGTTGATTTTTGCAAGATATTCAGCAACAACTTTGGCAATATGTGGCCACACATTATCTTGGTGTAGCATCCAGCCTGCTTCATGGAAATGTGGTCTTTTGCGCCTGATATGGACTTGCAATGTTTTATGGATATCCCTGTAGTATTGCCCAGTTAATGATCTGTGTGCAGGTACAACATGCTGATGAACCATTCCATGAATATCAAAGAATGAGATGACCATAACTTTCCCAGCAGAAGCAACCACTTTTCCTTTTTGCTTTTTGAAGGTTGGTGATGAAGGAGATTTCCACACTGAGCTTTGCTGTTTGCTCTCAAGATCAAAATGATGTAACCAAGGTTTATCAGCAGTGATTAAGTTTGATATAAACTCCGGATCTTCCTCTAACATCAACTTTAACTGCATGCGAATGTCCTTTTGTTCGAGAATCAACAGTCTTGGAATCCATCGCCACAAACACGTCTCATGTGTAATGTTTCTGTCACCAACGTGTGGGTGGCAACCAATGAAATGTTCAGTATTTCAGAAAGTGATCTTAAGGTAATTCATTGATCCTCTCTCACAGTGGCAGCAGCAGTGTTGATGTTTTCCTCCATAAGAGCAGTAACTACAGCACCGGGTCCACCTTCCTTTGAAATTGATTGTCTCCCCTCTTTAAACATTTTAAACGACCTTCAAGCTGTGCTGTAGGGAAGAACAGACTGACCATAGGCCTCCTGTAATATTGTCTAGGCCTTGTTCAGACGAAAGCAGAATTCCAAAGCTGCATATTGTTCCTTGCGTGTTACTTCCGATGCAGCGGTAGGCGATACTTAACATGTCTGAACTTGCCTGGGTCTCACAGGAGTACCAACAATGAAACTACTATGGCATGTTTGTTTCACATTATGCTGACAGAATATAATAAAATTGAATTTTAGTGTGAAAAATTATGACCGTAAAAAAATTATGATTATTCTTTATTGAACAGCCTTCGTATATAACTTTTGTATAAAATGTTTAATATATTGGAACATGATTATCATATCAAATTCGAAGTTTGCAGTTCAGTTATTGATATCATAAGAAACATATGCACAGGTGTTTAACAAAGTGACTTCAAAATTATAGAAATTGGATAATTTCATTCCCAGGACCCAGTCAGTACACTCACTTTGTATACTGCTCTGAATTCTGATCCAGCAGCACACGAAATTCTCTGAGTACATCTAAGACCTCTGGTAGGTTGAAGGTATAAACATGATCCAGTTGTTGGTATTCATCATCTGCATCTTCATCGTCTATTGGTTCGTTCCTTAGCTTCTCATCTTCGAATAAATGAGCAACTGCATCCATCCGAAACCCATCTACTCCTTCATCTAACCAAAACTGCATCACATCCTGCAACAGTAATATATTCAAATACATTTAAACTAATGAAGGAGCAGCAGAAAAAGTGGGCGCTAGCTAAGGGCAGATAAGCATTAGGTTTACTAAGAAAATGCCTATATTAAATTTAAAGGGAGTCGATTAATGACACTAAACAACACTTTTAAATTTTTCCGGAACATGTTTCAGTTGAATCTCGATATGTTTCAGAGACTTTGCCTCCATCCTCAACCAGCCATCGACTGGTTCTCATTGGTGTAGTTGACGATTTTTTGTCATAGGTCTCCTCTGGTGGCGGTTCAAGGAACTTGCTGAACTTGTATCGTCAACTACACCAATGAGAACCAGTCGATGGCCGGTTGAGGATGGAGGCAAAGTCTCTAAAACATGTTCCAGAAAAATTTAAAAGTAAGTGTTGTTTAGTGTCATTAATCAACTCCCTTTAAATTTAATTTATTATAACAACATTGTTTTCAACACTTCCAAAAAAGGAATTGTAAAATGCCTATACGATGAAGATGTCCTGGTTGGAAAGGCTGTACTCAGCCCTAGTGGAGTTGAGGGAAGGGTACTGATTGCCCAAGACAAGTAGGCAAGCTAGAGGAATGTGCAATTTAATCACTTTTGCTGTGTCCTTGTGGTGTATGCTCGCCTTCCAAGTATGACAAGGATGGAAGACTCATTTAAAATACACAAGTGTTATCACATAGCTCACATATACATAATACCTATCACTGCAACTTACATTAGATCTGACAGCATGGGTGACTCGTATGTACTCTCACTCACTCATTTTCTAGTAAACAGATCCGCTACCGCAGCAGACAAAGAGTTCAAGCTCCTCTGCCCTTCTTACCCCTCTAGCCTTCTTGTCATGGGCATACAGTAAGGAGTGGAAATATATGGGGTTAATGGGTGGATGAAATTCGATATTAAGTGCATATTCTTGGTGGTACCCCAGAGTTTAGCTAATCTAGGAGTACTTTTAGAAGTTGGAAAAAGTAGCACGAAAGGAAAGGTGGTGGAAAAAGGGGTTAAGTACAGGATACTGCAGTTACTAGAGGATAATTTGATAAATTGTTGCCTCAGTTTCAAGAAAAGCATCCCAGTCAGGATTATTTACTTTTATTTTACATCCTCCAATGTTAAGTCATATCAGACGAATGAAATGATGCTCAAATGAGCACGGGTTTCATATAGCTTAGAGTTACCAGACATTCATCTTTCAGGATAAGAGAAAACCTCCAAAGTTAAGTCATATCAGACGAATGAAATGATGCTCAAATGATCACGGGGTTCATATAGCTTAGAGTTACCAGACATTCATCTTTCAGGATAAGAGAAAACCTCCAACGTTAAGTCATATCGGACGATGAATGAAATGATGCTCAAATGAGCACGGGGTTCATATAGCTTAGAGTTACCAGACATTCATCTTTCAGGATAAGAGAAAACCTCCAAAGTTAAGTCATATCAGACGATGAGTGAAATGATGCTCAAATGAGCACGGGGTTCATATAGCTTAGAGTTACCAGACATTCATCTTTCAGGATAAGAGAAAACCTCCAACGTTGTCATATCAGACGATGAATGAAATGATGCTCAAATGAGCACGGGGTTCATATAGCTTAGAGTTACCAGACATTCATCTTTCAGGATAAGAGAAAACCTCCAAAGTTAAGTCATATCAGACGATGAATGAAATGATGCTCAAATGAGCACGGGGTTCATATACCTTAGAGTTACCAGACATTCATCTTTCAAGGTAAGAGAAAACCTCCGTTAAGTCATATCGGACGATGAATGAAATGATGTTCAAATGAGTACAAGGTACATAGAGCTTAGACTTACCAGATATTCATCTTTCAGGATAAGAGAAAACCTCCAAAGTTAAGTCATATCGGACGATGAATGAAATTATGTTCAAAGGAGTACAGGGTACATAGAGCTTAGAGTTACGAGACATTCATCTTTCAGGATAAGAGAAAACCTCCGTTAAGTCATATCGGATGATGAATGAAATGATGTTCAAATGAGTACAAGGTACATAGAGCTTAGACTTACCAGACATTCATCTTTCAGGATAAGAGAAAACCTCCAACGTTAAGTCATATCGGACGATGAATGAAATGATGTTCAAATGAGTACAGGGTACATAGAGCTTAGACTTACCAGACATTCATCTTTCAGGATAAGAGAAAACCTCCAACGTTAAGTCATATCGGACGATGAATGAAATTATGTTCAAATGAGTGCAGGGTACATAGAGCTTAGAGTTACCAGACATTCATCTTTCAGGATAAGAGAAAACCTCCAACGTTAAGTCATATCGGACGATGACTGAAATGATGTTCAAATGAGTACAGGGTACATAGAGCTTAGAGTTACCAGACATTCATCTTTCAGGATAAGAGAAAACCTCCAACGTTAAGTCCTATCAGACGATGAATGAAATTATGTTTAAATAAGTACAGGGTACATAGGGCTTAGAGTTACCAGACATTCATCTTTCAGGATAAGAGAAAACCTCCAACGTTAAGTCATATCGGACGATGAATGAAATTATGTTTATATAAGTACAGGGTACATAGAGCTTAGAGTTACCAGACATTCATCTTTCAGGATAAGAGAAAACCTCCAACGTTAAGTCATATCGGACGATGAATGAAATGATGTTCAAATGAATACAGGGTACATAGAGCCTAGAGTTACCAGACAATCATCTTTCAGGATAAGAGAAAATCTCCAACGTTAGGTCATATCGGACGATGAATCTGGTGGTGGAGCTATGAACTTCTTTATGTAATCATCAACTGACAAGATATCAAAGTTTATTACTCAGTCTATATATTACCACATTAAGATGTTTTCCCACATTGTTAGTTTCTTATGGTTTATCACACTTTTTAATAATTTTGAATTTAGGTCATAGTGATGGTTTTCATTCCAAAAGTAAAATGTTACTGCCAACTTGTCTTCTTGTTTCAATTTGATGTTTCTAAGGCGTTCCTTGACTCTGGATTTTAGGTTTCTTTTCATTTGCCAAAATCCTTACAACTTATTTGCTATATTTACATCTATTGATTGGGGGTATTTCAGAAAATCAAAATGTAACTGATGTAAGGTAAGAAACAAACATTTTTGGTTTTTGAACAATATTGTACATGCATGTGTAAGGGTCCTTTTACACAAGGATCCTTTTTCTTATAAGCTTTTCTTTTTAAGAGGGGAGGGGGGGGGTTTCAAAGAAGTCTCAAAATGGTAAATCTCAAATCTCAATATCAAATTTCTGGAGGGAACACAACACTTCTATTTTCCGTAAATAGAGAAAACAAAAGTGTACAGTAAGTCTATAAAAGTCTATGGTTAAAAAGAAGTAAAGATTTTTATTTTGCTGCAATATTACCTTCATTTCCTGAAGTACTCTTGGGTTCCTATAATTTAGATCAGGTTGTTCCTTTAGGAACTGGTGAAGATAGAACTGTTGTCTTGGCTCGCTCCATTCCCACGCTGACCCACCAAATACACTTCTCTGCAAACAAGTGCAATTTGTTAAGATATCATTGAATACTTATTTGTCAAATAACAGAGTAGAATAGAACAAAAATAAAATGAATATACCCGTATGTTTGTTATTGACACTGTCAATTGCTAGAATCAAATCAGTGGTGCAGGAATGCTGGAATTCCATTTGCGTGACTTTTTTGACATGCCATTAAAAATACTGTTTGTTTCTTTAAACAAGTTAAAAACCATTCGTCTGAGTTGGATTTGAACACACAACCTTGGGATCAGCAGCCAGTGCCTATCCAAGTCATTCAGACCAACAAAAGACCTGATGAGTTAAAATAAGACTTTATATTTAATAATATAAATTAACCTACTAAAATAACACTTTAATATTAATGATGGATAAAATTTCACATTAACCACTGAATCAATAAAATACAGTCACTAGACTTATATTTCAAGTATAATATTTATTGTAGTTTTAACATTAATAATGAAATGTACAGCTACAACTTGTATTCATTCAGTAATTAACAAATATTTTCCTATATGTTCACATTCTACTGACAATACATTCGTCAATGTAGCTTTCTGAAATGAAAATCAAATTAACGTAGAAACAACTAGCCAACATCGATTGTCTCATATTAGCAGCCGGCCTTGGTCTAAATAGCTCTATATTCCAGAAAATAACATTACAAATAATTTTACTATTTTGTTATAGTTTAATTAAAAAGTTAGTAAGTATTTTTAATGATTCGGGTAAGTATTTGATAAAACATTGTATGGTACAAGACTTATTTATACACTCACGGAAATTAACAAACCTTCCACTCGTCGATAAAATATGTCTTCATTCACTACTAACCAAAATAATAGAATCGATTTTATTTTATATAATGAGTATATCAGAGTAAGCCAAGCTTAAAATGTAGTAAAATGTTTTAACAGCTAGCTAGCATGTAAAGTCTTTACATTCCATTGCATTACAGTGAAAAATAGCTGATGTATTGCATAAATAAGATGAATTACAAATAATATTACTATTTTATTATAGGTTAGTTAAAAAAGTAGTAAGTCTTTTTAATGATTAGGGTAAGTGTTGGATAAAACATTGTATGGTACAAGTGAATCAAGGTTGATGAGACTTCTAACCTGAAAACTCAGGATTTTTTTTTTTTTTTAATTTAATTTTTAGTCCTTACGTGACTTCTGCATTGTATTTTAGGATCTCTAAGTTCATAAAGAGCAGAGCAGTGGGAAAATGTATTGTTATGTGAACTGAAGAATTTTGTTTTTCCAAAAGTAGTTTGATGATTGTTATCAAAATACTACGTAGGTATTTAGAAACATTGGAAATGATATATGTTTCTTAAAGTTTATCTAATTAAATAGTACGTAAAATTATACTCATTTCCATTTTAAATATTTAATATTCTCTTATTCAATTTAAATAATAGGAAAAACATAAGAACTAGATAAACATTTTAGATAAAAAGGAAAGAATGTAGAGACCAAGAAAATTTGCAATATATGTTAAATAATTTTTTCAAGAATTATCTACTCCTGAAACTTTTTTTTGTTAACTTTTCTCACATTGAACTCTATTTCATTTACCAATTGCCAAAATTTTTAAAATGAATTATCCACATTAATTCATACCAACATTCACTTACTTCACATGTAAACAGCTGAAGATTCTTTCTCTATGTTATATGGAAGCATCACTTATAGGACAAATGAATCACTTGGTTCAGAAAACCCTATTGTCCATATTTTTGAGAAATTCAGATTTTTTTGAAAAACGATACTATTTATATAGATGCTCCAATTTGCATCTAAATCCCTCATATCTGCATTAAACTATGCATTCAACAACTGCTTGAAATATTTGTTTGGCGCAAACACCCCTCCTGGGATATTTATTTATACCTTATTTATTGAAATTATACTTTCTAACAGCAGCAGCTTTCTCTTCTGAAGTGGCAATGATTAGTGATAAAAAATGGTTGATTTAAAAAAAAAATCCAGCCCTACCTTCCCCAAGATCAAGAAATTCTTTCCTTTTATGGACATTTGTATACCAAACCTACATATACCAGGGCTGTTCAATAAAGAATGATCACAATTTCTTTTGACAACGTACCTTTAACTCTACCTCATAATTTGTATGGTCCTTCTCAAAATAGTCTCCCCTGAATGCGATGCATTTGTCCCAGTGTTTCTGCCAGTCTTCAAAGACATGCTGGAAACTATTTTTAAGAGATCCTTCAACATCGCCTCCGCAGCCTTCACCACTGCCTCTGATGATGGATAAGGCCTCCCACAAAGGCGTTTCTTTAAGTTAGGTAATAGAAAAAACTCCCATGGGGCTAAATCCGACTATAGGGAGGGTGAGGGATGCACTTAACGTTGATTTTTGCAAGAAATTCAGCAACAGCATTGGCAATATTCGGCCGCGCATTATCGTGGTCCAGCATCCAGCCTGCTTCACGGAAATGTGATGTTTTGCGCCTGATATTGACTTGCAATGTTTTCAGGACATCCCTTTAGTACTGTCCTGTTACTGATGTGTGTGCAGGTACAACATGCTGATAAACCATTCCATGAATATCAAAGAATGAGATGACCATAACTTTCCAAGCAGCAGCAACCACTTTTGCTTTTTTGTGGGTTGGTGATGATGCAGATTTCCACACTGAGCTTTGCTGTTTGCTCTCAGGATCAAAATGATGTAGCCAAGTTTCATCAGCAGTGATTACGTTTGAAAGAAACTCCGGATCTTCCTCTAACATCAACTTAAACTGCATGCGAATGTCCTTTTGTTCAGGAATCAACAGTCTTGTAACCCATCGCGCACAAACACGTCTCATGTGTAATGTTTCTGTCACCAACGTGTGGGTGGCACGCAATGAAATGTTCAGTATTTCAGAAAGTGATCTTAAGGTAATTCATCGATCCTCTCTCACAATGGCAGCAGCAGTGTTGATGTTTTCTTTCGTAAGAGCAGTAACTACAGCAGCGGGTCCACCTTCCTTTGAAATTGATTGTCTCTCCTCTTTAAACATTTTAAACCACCTTCGAGCTGTGCTGTAGGGAAGAGCAGACTCTCCGTAGGTTTCCTGTAACATTGTATAGGACTCAACTGAAGATTTGTTGAGACGAAAGCAGAATTTCAAAGCCGCATATTGTTCCTCGTGTGTTACCTCCATTGCAGTGATAGGCGATAGTAAACCTGTCTGAACTTGCCTGGTTCTCACAGGCGGGAACCAGGAGTACCAACAATGAAACCACTACGGCGTGTTTGTTTCACATTAAGCTAACGAAATCTAATAAGATTGAATTTTAGTGCGAAAAATTATGACCGCAAAAGGAGTATGATCATTCTTTATTGAACAGCCATCGTAAGTCTGAAGAAAAGTAATGTAAGGTGTATTGGATAAAACTGTAAACTAATGTAATTGTTTTTTATATTTAATGTGCTCTCCTACAGAATTTACTTATATCAGTTTGGAGCAGAAACCCCTTCATGTTCAACATGAAGGAAATGAAAGGAAATGAAAGGAAATCTGCAAACATGCAGGATCAATGTGTTTTCCATCCAATTTACATAAGTGAATGTAGATTGTCATTTATGTGTATGCAGAGTAGTTAAGTTTTCTGCTTCTCCTGAAAATCACACAATTGGACATGAGGGGTTACTGTACCAAGAAATTAAAATATTTCTAATACATAGCATGGACAGCAGAATCACTTCTTATATGAATGGAATTTGTTTTTAGTATAGAAAGTTATGCGAATGTTCACAGCATTTCATTTTAGTAAAAAGAAACAAGAAAATTAGTAGTATGGTAATTTTTGCAAGTGCTTAGCTCGATTAACATGAAGTAAATAGAAGAAATGGCATTTATAAGAACAGTTTTACAAGAGTAGAGAAGGTTATGCAAGTGGTACAATGGGAGTCTCAAAACATAGGTAGATATATTTTCTAGTGAAATCTGATTATAATAGCATTTTAATTGAAATACAATACTTTCTGTCCAATAAAAAGAGATTTAACATATATAGTTTATTCTAATGTAATATTTATTCAATATAAACAATTTCCGAAAAGTACACGAATGATATTACGATTTCTAATACGTATGAATTAAATTTATGAACACGTTATGTTTCTCTACTTTACATTTTAGACAATAGTTATCTATATATTCTTTTTATTAATGCTACATGCATGACATTCATGCTACAACCAAGTAGAAGAACTTATCTAGTAGAGAATGTTTATTTGTAACGCAATACTGAGTGAGTTACCTGATTATTATTTTAAAAACTGCGTCTTATTTTTAACGGAAGTTTCCTCTTGTAATTTATCTGAAGTCGCGATAAACTCAAGTAGCTAGCTCTTCAACCTGATATCTCGGGTGTTTGAACTTCTTAATGCGTTGTAAATAAACTTCTGAAGAGGAAGACTGCATTTGTCTGAGAATCTTTACTAGCAGCCATTTTGTTTAACCTAATAGTAAAATGGAGGGAAACTGATATGGCCAAAGTTAACAAAAAAAAAAAAAAAAAAAAAAAAAAAAAAAAAAAAACAATTTGCATTCTGATATATTGGCAATGGATTTGCGTACAAGGTCTATTTATTTATGGAGTCATGCAATATTTCGAGCTTCTGAACTATTACTGTTACCTACGTAAAGAGATTGACATAAATTGAAAGCACAACAAATAGCAATGTCATATGATTTGGAATCAAGAAAGACAATGCCATCGAATTATTTTGTTATTATTTTCTTGGCCTTATAGAATAGAGCCTTACACAAACGAAATGAATCTTATAAATGCCCTTAAAAATTCATAAAAGTAAAGTATCCTTACTTGTAGCGAGGTCGAAAAAATTTGGCATACGTATTCTGGAGAAAAGTAAACAAATGAGTGGTATGGAAGGGCTGGGCAAGAACGTCATCTCGATTTTCTTGCAAAGCATGTATTTTTTAGTCTGGGAAGAGGCTATACTTGAGAGCGTGGTCGCCCAGAGAAGTGAGAACTAAGAAACTGACGCTCTGGAAAAATCTTAGTTTTACTAGAGAATTACTAGTTTTGTGTGCCTTTGATCTAAGAACTGCTAATACTAAAAACATGTGTATTGTATTGAAGTAATGTAAATCCAAAACAGACTATAACACTTCCACAATGCCAATGTGTGTAGCTTCCTCTTATGCAGTGGCACCAGAATAGCTGTTGAAGCCTCTATGACAGGTGTCATTTTATTCTGAGTAGTAGAAGCAGGGCAAATGAGTCAACGAGTAAACTGGCAATGACAATGTATATGATACATGCTTTTGAATTGAAAAAGATAGCAGTATTATAAAGTGAATACAGATACAAAACTTTTCAAATAAAGTTTTGAAGTACTGATAAGTATTGAAATAAGTACCTCAAGAAATGTTTGTTTAGAAATGTAGACATTTATATATGTTTTGTTTCCTTGTGTACACAATGTGTTATATCGTTAGAAAACTAATACTTTTAAATATAAGTCGTTCAATTTTTGTGGATAATGTATCAAGTCTCACTTACCCCAATGGATGACTTAGTTGTCCCTTTCATTTTATGATATATTTTCATATTTCACGAAAATGCAAATAAAAATTAAGTATTTTAATATATGAAATTTAAAAGCTGAATGTACTAGCTGTATTTATGATATTTTTTGAAACTTTGATTTAATTACACTGGGCAACAATGAAAATGTTTCGAACTTAAAAATAGTGAATTTACATGTATTTCCATCTGCTGAATTCAAAAATCACCATAAAAATGATAGATTAGCTCTTATTTTAAAGAAAAGTGACATTTCATTTTTTAGAGTGTAGATTTTAAATATGGGGGAATTTTTTGGAAGTCAAATAACAAAACACAATCAGAGAGAAATTTTGGAAATTAAGTGATGCAAAAGTTAAGAAAGGCATTTTTGTCGGACCACAAATAAGAGAACTTGTAAAGGGTCCTGCATTTGACCAAATTTCGGAGGGGAAAGGAAAAGAAGCTTGGAAAGCCTTCAAGGGTGTTGTTTATGGATTTTTAGGCAACAAAAGAGATGACAACTACAAGCATTTGATGACAGTGCTCCTGTAAAAATACCGTAACCTTGAATGCAACATGTCACTTAAGATCCATTTTCTCCACTCCCACCTAGACTTTTTCCCTCCTAGTTGTGGAGCTGTTAGTGATGAACATGGGGAGAGATTCCATCAGGACATTTCTGTTATGGAACAAAGATATCAGGGCCGTTGTAATGAAGTAATGCTTGCGGATTACTCTTGGTCTGCGGAACTCCATCACAAGAGGCAAGGTAAAAGACGACGAAGTCATGATTCTCTTCAGACACGACTATCTGCGAAGTATTTTCCCAGCAATTTAGAACTCTTAGCATGTAATTACCAGTTACAAAAAAAAATCAAATGCACTTTCATTGTTGTTAGCATGTATGTAATTAAAATGTATCATTTTCTCTCAATCCGTTAATATGTAATACTTCCACCTTGTGTATATCATAGAAACTAGAGCTAATAAAAATTTTCATTGTCATATTTGTTTTTCCCAACCCAAAATTAGTAGGTATTGCCTCATGAAGTGCTCGAAACATTCAAAAATTATTTTTTAGTCGCCCAGTGTTATCATTTGCCCTAATTATCACTAGGACTCACTTGCCCTGTCCTCCCCTACTAAAATAGCTCGCTGACTCCATTCTTTTAGAGACGGGAATGCGAGAAACCACCCCCAATGGGATCGAGATTTGAAAAAACTTGTGTAAGAAAATCACTTTTAACAATTTTCTATATGAATGGGAAATTTGAAACATGTATCCAGTAGGACAAGAACAAAAATACTGTGGGAGTGCAATCACAAAAACAAAAGCAGTCCTAACGGAAGAGGCGGCAGCCATTTTAACATAAACAGCTCAGGTTTTTCTTAATAAGTACATAAGATAATAGTCACAATTAGCGACTCTTGTATTTTATCGACGACTGGAAGGTTTGTTAAATTCCGCGAGTGTATAAATAAGTCTTGTACCATACAATGTTTTATCCAACGCTTACCCTAATCATTAAAAAGTCTTACTACGTCTTAAATTAAACTATAATAAAATAGTAAAATTATATGTAATGTTATTTTCTGGAATATAGAGCTATTTAGACCAAGGCCGGCTGCTAATATGAGACAATCGATGTTGCCTAGTCGTTTCTAGGTTAATTTGATTTTCATTTCAGAAAGCTACATTGACGAATGTATTGTCAGTAGAATGTGAACATATAGGAAAATGTTTATTAATTACTGAATGAATACAAGTTGTAGCTGTACATTTCATTACTAAATGTTAAAACTACAATAAATATTATACTTGAAATATAGACCTAGTGATTGTATTTTATTGATACAGTAGTTATAGTGAAATTTTATCCATACTTTATATTAAAGTGTTACTTTAGTAGGTTAATTTATATTTTTATAGTACAGCTTCACAAGTAAGTTAAGTGTCTTTTGGAAGTAACATGACAAACAGCATCCCGAAGGGGAAAGGGGTGGAAATATTTCTTGCGCGGCAATTCTGAGAATGTTTAATCTTACGAAGGAGAAAGTTTGGCAGGGTAAAGTTGCGGTGGGGAAATTAAAAGAAATCAAGAATGGTTTAAACAAAAATTAGAGAGATGGTTTCTTTGAACTCCTTACTCACCCAGTTGTTTGGCGGGAGGGGTTTTCCCTCTGCGCTGAAGCCCTTGGGATCGACCCACACATAATAGTCGGTATACGGTTCGATTCTCTGCACTGACTTCACAAACCACTCATGTTCATTACTGGAATGATTGGGCACGAAGTCCATAACAAGCTTCAAATCTGTAAGGAAAGCATATTGATTGGTCTGAGTTTTGTTCACGAGGGAAGATAAACTTTTATTTTCCTAAGGCATATACATTACTCTGTATATACTGTGACTACGTGGGTTATGTAGATTCGGAAATCTGGTTTGCAGAAATTTAGAACAATTTTTGCTGCAGTAAAATGACGTGAGATTGACAGTCAGCTATCTTCAAGGCCGACTTGGGGTTTTGCTGCACGAAAACAAATGAATGAAATCACAGCGGTACACTTCAATCGTCGACTGTCGCAACAACCAACAAAACAATTACCGGAAATAATAATTTTTTCTACACTAGCCTTGTGTAGGCTAAGGTTTGAATGAGTAGAGCCAGACTGAAAAATAGAATGCCATAGCCGGGATTTGAACCACGGATCTCCCGCTCTCCGTGCGGTTGCTCTGAACCACTGAGCTACTATGGCCAACATGCCGACATGACATTAAATTCTCCAACTGACTCGTATATTTCCCGGTAGACCACTAGGGGTTTTCATATGCTATGAGACATGCACCTTCTGTGACAACTTACTATGCTGGAAATGTAGAGTCAGAGTGAAAAATTCAATGTCATAGCCGGGATTTGAACCACGGATCTTCTGGTTTCCGTCCAGCCGCTCTAACCATTGAGCTACTATGGCCAACATGCCGACATGACATTAAATTCTCCAACTGACTCATATGTTTCCCGGTAAACCACTAGGGGCTCTTCCGCCAGTCTTAGTCATTGCAACATACCAGCATGACGTTAAATTCTCTGACTCGTATTTTTCCTGGTAAAATAAAAACTTTGTTAGATACTTTTCTCATTTACCACGCAACAGTGCAACAGATGATACAGATGGTACTATCGACTTTGAATTTCTCCTAGTTGCCTAGGCGATGTATCAAATTCTGCTCGGTTCCGCCTGAGAGAAGCCTCTCTGAGCAGACTATCTACCTGCGGTTACTTCACGGTTGTCAGGTGTCCCTTACGTTCCCGTTATATAGCTGGCTTTATATAAGGGTCAGCTGATAAGATCAGGGCCTAAAAAATAGTTATTTCTCAACATAATCTCCAGAAAGGCTTACACATTCGTCATATCGGTGTTCCAATTTAATTAAATCATCTCTGTACTGTGATTTATGATGGTCCTCAAAATAACTGTTTACCGCATCAATGACCTCCTGGTTGTTGTGAAATCTTCGTCCTCCAAGAAATTTTTTAGGAACAAGTGATAGTCACTGAGTGCTAGATCTGGCGAATAGGGTGAATGTTCAAACAGTTCCTACTTTAATTCCCATATTTTTCCAATTGCAATGACTGAACGATGGGCCGGAACATTGTTGTGAAGAAACAAGATTTTTTCCTTGCCAAATGAGGTCTTTTTCTTTTCACCTCATCACTAAGATGTTGCAGGAAGCTTGCGCAGTAGTCACTACTGATACTTTTACATTTTTACAAGTAATCAACAAAACTAATTCCCTGTGTATCCCAGAAAACACTCGCCATTACCTTGTTAGCTGACAAAATTAACTTTGCCTTCTTTGGAGTTGGTTCACCTGGCGCAACCAACTGCTTTGACTGTCACTTACTGATGTATCCAAGTTTAATCCATGACAATAAGCCGTTTCAAAAATTTACTGGGGTTTTTTACGGTAGAGCTCCGGTTTCTTAACAGAAACAGTTTTTCTTTGCAAATTTTGATCAGGTGTCAACAAACGCGGCACAGACCTTGTAAAAGCCCAAAACATTAATTAAAATATTACCTGCACGTTCTTTTGATATGTTTACAGCTTCTGCTAACTCAGACAACTTTAATCTGTGGTCTTCCAGTACTAAACGATGAATTTTTTCAATGATCTCTGTAGTTGTGACTTCCACAGGACGTCCAGAGTGAGGCTCATCACTAGTACTCGTACGTCCCATTTTAAACTCTACAACCAACCTTTTAATCATTGTATATGAAGGGACAGAGTCTTTCAATGATCTCTGTAGTTGTGACTTCCACAGGACATACAGAGTGAGGCTCATCACTAGTACTCGTACGTCCCATTTTAAACTCTACAACCCACCTTTTAATTATTGTATATGAAGGGACAGTGTCTTTCAATGATCTCTGTAGTTGTGACTTCTGCAGGACGTCCAGAGCGAGGCTCATCACTAGTACTCGTACGTCCCATTTTAAACTCTACAACCAACCTTTTAATTATTGTATATGAAGGGACAGAGTCTTTCAATGATCTCTGTAGTTGTGACTTCCACAGGACGTTCAGAGCGAGGCTCATTACTAGTACTCCTACGTCCCATTTTAAACTCTACAACCTACCTTTTAATTATTGTATATGAAGGGACAGAGTCTTTCAATGATCTCTGTAGTTGTGACTTCCACAGGACGTCCAGAGCGAGGCTCATCACTAGTACTCGTACGTCCCATTTTAAACTCTACAACCAACCTTTTAATTATTGTATATGAAGGGACAGAGTCCTTCAATGATCTCTGTAGTTGTGACTTCCACAGGACGTCCAGAGCGAGGCTCATCACTAGTACTCGTACGTCCCATTTTAAACTCTACAACCAACCTTTTAATTATTGTATATGAAGGGACAGAGTCCTTCAATGATCTCTGTAGTTGTGACTTCCACAGGACATACAGAGTGAGGCTCATCACTAGTACTCGTACGTCCCATTTTAAACTCTACAACCCACCTTTTAATTATTGTATATGAAGGGACAGTGTCTTTCAATGATCTCTGTAGTTGTGACTTCTGCAGGACGTCCAGAGCGAGGCTCATCACTAGTACTCGTACGTCCCATTTTAAACTCTACAACCAACCTTTTAATTATTGTATATGAAGGGACAGAGTCTTTCAATGATCTCTGTAGTTGTGACTTCCACAGGACGTTCAGAGCGAGGCTCATTACTAGTACTCCTACGTCCCATTTTAAACTCTACAACCTACCTTTTAATTATTGTATATGAAGGGACAGAGTCTTTCAATGATCTCTGTAGTTGTGACTTCCACAGGACGTCCAGAGCGAGGCTCATCACTAGTACTCGTACGTCCCATTTTAAACTCTACAACCAACCTTTTAATTATTGTATATGAAGGGACAGAGTCCTTCAATGATCTCTGTAGTTGTGACTTCCACAGGACGTCCAGAGCGAGGCTCATCACTAGTACTCGTACGTCCCATTTTAAACTCTACAACCAACCTTTTAATTATTGTATATGAAGGGACAGAGTCCTTCAATGATCTCTGTAGTTGTGACTTCCACAGGACGTCCAGAGCGAGGCTCATCACTAGTACTCGTACGTCCCATTTTAAACTCTACAACCAACCTTTTAATCATTGTATATGAAGGGACAGAGTCCTTCAATGATCTCTGTAGTTGTGACTTCCACAGGACGTCCAGAGCGAGGCTCATCACTAGTACTCGTACGTCCCATTTTAAACTCTACAACCAACCTTTTAATTATTGTATATGAAGGGACAGAGTCTTTCAATGATCTCTGGAGTTGTGACTTCCACAGGACGTCCAGAGCGAGGCTCATTACTACTGCTCGCACGTCCCATTTTAAACTTTCCAACCAACCTTTTAATCATTGTATATGAAGGGACAGAGTCCTTCAATGATCTCTGTAGTTGTGACTTCCACAGGACGTCCAGAGCGAGGCTCATCACTAGTACTCGTACGTCCCATTTTAAACTCTACAACCAACCTTTTAATTATTGTATATGAAGGGACAGAGTCTTTCAATGATCTCTGGAGTTGTGACTTCCACAGGACGTCCAGAGCGAGGCTCATTACTACTGCTCGCACGTCCCATTTTAAACTCTACGACCAACCTTTTAATTATTGTATATGAAGGGACAGAGTCCTTCAATGATCTCTGGAGTTGTGACTTCCACAGGACGTCCAGAGCGAGGCTCATCACTAGTACTCGTACGTCCCATTTTAAACTCTACAACCAACCTTTTAATTATTGTATATGAAGGGACAGAGTCTTTCAATGATCTCTGGAGTTGTGACTTCCACAGGACGTCCAGAGCGAGGCTCATTACTACTGCTCGTACGTCCCATTTTAAACTCTACAACCAACCTTTTAATTATTGTATATGAAGGGACAGAGTCCTTCAATGATCTCTGGAGTTGTGACTTCCACAGGACGTCCAGAGCGAGGCTCATCACTAGTACTCCTACGTCCCATTTTAAACTCTACTACCAACCTTTTAATAATTGTATATGAAGGGACAGAGTCCTTCAATGATCTCTGTAGTTGTGACTTCCACAGGACGTCCAGAGCGAGGCTCATCACTAGTACTCGTACGTCCCATTTTAAACTCTACAACCAACCTTTCAATTATTGTATATGAAGGGACAGAGTCTTTCAATGATCTCTGGAGTTGTGACTTCCACAGGACGTCCAGAGCGAGGCTCACTACTACTGCTCGCACGTCCCATTTTAAACTCTACAACCCACCTTTTAATTATTGTATATGAAGGGACAGAGTCTTTCAATGATCTCTGGAGTTGTGGCTTCCACAGGACGTCCAGAGCGAGGCTCATTACTACTGCTCGCACGTCCCATTTTAAACTCTACAACCCACCTTTTAATTATTGTATATGAAGGGACAGAGTCTTTCAATGATCTCTGGAGTTGTGACTTCCACAGGACGTCCAGAGCGAGGCTCATTACTACTGCTCGCACGTCCCATTTTAAACTCTACGACCCACCTTTTAATTATTGTATATGAAGGGACAGAGTCTTTCAATGATCTCTGGAGTTGTGACTTCCACAGGACGTCCAGAGCGAGGCTCATTACTACTGCTCGCACGTCCCATTTTAAACTCTACAACCCACCTTTTAATTATTGTATATGAAGGGACAGAGTCTTTCAATGATCTCTGGAGTTGTGACTTCCACAGGACTTCCAGAGCGAGGCTCATCACTAGTACTCGTACGTCCCATTTTAAACTCTACAGCCCACCTTTTAATTATTCTATATGAAGGGACAGAGTCTTTCAATGATCTCTGGAGTTGTGACTTCCACAGGACGTCCAGAGCGAGGCTCATTACTACTGCTCGCACGTCCCATTTTAAACTCTACAACCAACCTTTTAATTATTGTATATGAAGGGACAGAGTCTTTCAATGATCTCTGGAGTTGTGACTTCCACAGGACGTACAGAGCGAGGCTCATCACTAGTACTCGTACGTCCCATTTTAAACTCTACGACCCACCTTTTAATTATTGTATATGAAGGGACAGAGTCTTTCAATGATCTCTGGAGTTGTGACTTCCACAGGACGTCCAGAGCGAGGCTCATTACTACTGCTCGCACGTCCCATTTTAAACTCTACGACCCACCTTTTAATTATTGTATATGAAGGGACAGAGTCTTTCAATGATCTCTGGAGTTGTGACTTCCACAGGACTTCCAGAGCGAGGCTCATCACTACTACTCGTACGTCCCATTTTAAACTCTACAACCAACCTTTTAATAATTGTATATGAAGGGACAGAGTCTTTCAATGATCTCTGGAGTTGTGACTTCCACAGGACGTCCAGAGCGAGGCTCATCACTAGTACTCGTCCGTCCCATTTTAAACTCTACGACCCACCTTTTAATCATTGTATATGAAGGGACAGAGTCTTTCAATGATCTCTGTAGTTGTGACTTCCACAGTACATCCAGAGCGAGGCTCATCACTAGTCCTCGTACGTCACATTTTAAACTCTGCAACCCACCTTTTAATCATTGTATATGAAGGGACAGAGTCTTTCAATGATCTCTGTAGTTGTGACATCCACAGAACGTCCAGAGCGAGGCTCATCACTAGTACTCGTACGTCCCATTTTAAACTCTACAATCAACCTTTTAATCATTGTATATGAAGGGACAGAGTCTTTCAATATATTGTCCATTTCCTCCTTGATTTCTTTAGACGTTAAGCCTTTCAAATGGAAGTATATAATAACTGCTCGTTTTCCCAAATCCTCCATTATCGTGAAACCTCTACACTTGTCTTGTTTAAAATGCTGTCATTCAAAAACTAAAAGGCTATTGACCTGTAACTATGGATACAACTAGTCCAGAGTTAAACTGTATGATGCTATCCGTCAAACTGCGCCAGAGGCGCCATTTCTATATGGGGCCCGAGATTTTTCAGCCAACTCTCCTATTTTGAAACTTATTCGGCCTTTCCAGTTTTATAATCCTGTTAATATTCATCAACCATGTTAAAACAGGGGGTGAAGCAGCCGCCAGTTAATATGTAAATATTAGAGGGGATATTCTACTTACCCTTTTCCTTCATCGTCTTGACGAGGGAGCGGAAGTCATCCATTGTACCATACACTGGGGAAATATCTGTAAAGTTGGAAATGTCGTAACCAAAGTCTTTCATGGGAGACGTGTAGATTGGCGACAGCCATATCGTACCCACTCCGATGTCTTTGATGTAGTCAAGTTTGGACTCTATTCCTGCAAACACAACAAAGCAAAACTAACTATTGTTGCTGGGGTCAAGTTATCTATGTTGGTAGCCATGCGAGATTGTTGCTTATGTCTGATTATACCATTCATAAATAAAGATGATGTACAAATTATGGCCCTTCTTTCTAATGTGCGACGAGGTCCTTCATACTTTTTGATGTCTTTATATATAATCATGATTTTCAATATAATTTATTTACTTTTTAGTGCAGTTTCGTTCCAGCGGGCATTCTTTTAACATTATTGTTTGTTTATTTACTTACTGCGTATGTAGCCATATTGAAGAGTTCAGTACAGCCAAACTATCCTTGTTTCTCCATTGAACGCAATGCTACCAACAGTATTACTTGTCCCTAAATTACACTATCTAGCAAAGTAACACAAGGTATTTCACTATCTAGCTAACTAATTACACTAAACATAAGAAGGAAGAACACTTATTGCTCTATCTACTTCAAGATAAACATTATCTTATTGTAGTTACAAGGGAATACAGTAAACTTTAAGCGATAGTCAAATGTTTTATATACATGACTTTCTCTACTCTTGTACAAACACTTATTGCTCTATCTACTGCCAGATAAACATTATCTTATTGTAGTTACAAGGGAATACAGTAGACTATAAGTGACAGTCAAATGTTTTATATACATGACTTTCTCTACTCTTGTACAAACACTTATTGTTCTATCTCCCTCAAGATAAACATTATCTTATTGTAGTTACAAGCGAATACAGTAGACTTTAAGTGATAGTCAAATGTTTTATATGCATGACTTTCTCTACTCTTGTATAAACACTTATTGCTCTATCTACTGCCAGATAAACATTATCTTATTGTAGTTACAAGAGAATACAGTAGACTTTAAGTGATAGTCAAATGTTTTATATACATGACTTTCTCTACTCTTGTACAAACACTTATTGCTCTATCTACTGCCAGATAAACATTATATTATTGTAGTTACAAGGGAATACAGTAGACTATAAGTGACAGTCAAATGTTTTATATACATGACTTCCTCTACTCTTGTACAAACACTTATTGCTCTATCTCCCTCAAGATAAACATTATCTTATTGTAGTTACAAGAGAATACAGTAGACTTTAAGTGATAGTCAAATGTTTTATATGCATGACTTTCTCTACTCTTGTATAAACACTTATTACTCTATCTACTTCAAGATAAACATTATCTTATTGTAGTTACAAGGGAATACAGTAGACTTTAAGTGATAGTCAAATGTTTTAAAGCTGGTTGTCTATGCGATGTCTTAGACATTCCGTTCTCTTTGTATGTACAGGAAGTAAAACAAACGAATAACGACTTCCAATTCAAGAAAGGTTTAACTATTACAAAAGTCAAACAAATAAGAAGGAATGGTTGACGCCCTCCATGGCCTTGAGGTAGCACCGTAACTACTATTTCGCAAATTCGCAATTTCCGGGAGTGTATAAATAAGTCGTGTACCATACAATGTTTTATCCAACACTTACCCCAATCATTAAAAAGACTTACTACTTTTTAATTAAACTATAATAAAATAGTAAAATTATTTGTAATGTTATTTTCTGGAATATAGAGCTATTTAGACCAAGGCCGGCTGCTAATATGAGACAATCGATGTTGCCTAGTCGTTTCTAGGTTAATTTGATTTTCATTTCAGAAAGCTACATTGACGAATGTATTGTCAGTAGAATGTGAACACATAGGAAAATATTTGTTAATTACTGAATGAATACAAGCTGTAGCTGTACATTTCATTACTAAATGTTAAAACTACAATAAATATTATACTTGAAATGTAGACCTAGTGATTGTATTTTATTGATACAGTAGTTAAAGGGAAATTTTATCCACTCTTACTATTAAAGTGTTGAGTAAAATTATTAATGCAAAACTTAGGACATTGTAAAGAGATGACTGAAGTATAAAATTGCTGAATATGTTTGTTAGATATGCTGACATACCATGTATGTTAATCGAAAGCTTCAGAGAGAATGCCAAAGGATAGATAACGCACGATATTGCCTATTCTTAGCTAGGTTCACGTGAATGTCTAAGGAAATGGCACGCGACGTTGAGAGGACCAGAAATAGCCCAGTACCTCGTGGACTGATGCAACCGCCAGAGACAATGTCGTGAGGAAATACGGAAAGGCTATTATCTGAAACTCTCTGCACATTTATTAACAAATTGAAAAAGACCACACGACAGAAGTGAAAACTATTCATTATAAATTATTCTTAAAATGTATTTTAAAAAATTTAATGTTACATTCATTCTTGCGCAAAAAGGTCAGTTGCGAGCTAAACATTTCATGGCTTACACTAAGTGTACTCACAAATGAAAATTCTCTGAAACAACTGAATGACGACGGACTAGCAACCGTGCGAAGAGAGTCAAATCAAATCACAAGCTTTTTTCATATTTTCTTTCTTGCTGATACACATATTTCATTGCATTTTTATGTTTAATAAAAATACAAATTCATACATATATTATAACATAATTATATGATATTCATTTGCTTATTTGCATATTTTTTAATATTCGGAAATGTTTGGTTACGTATACATTTTACACATGTTATTACATATCCGTACATATACTCTTTACTCTATATTTTATTAAACGTTCGTAAATATTTTCATACATGCTTTATTACATGTCATATTCATTTCAAATGTTTTCTCACAATTGATACTGATATTAATATATTTTCTTGACCCTCGGTCGGTCTAGCAGTTTGTGAAAAAACACAACCTATAAGTTGTAAATGAAAATAAATAATAAACGTCATTTAAATTCGTGATAATTTTATTATTTACGTGTTATTACATTTATTTTATTGATATTTTAAGTTTTATTACTCACAATAAAGAGAAATTGTCAATAAAAATAACCAGTTCTTAAATGAATCATCTCTTTCACGAATTCCTAACACTTTAATTTCCAATTAGCACACTCGTTTTATTTTTCATTATTATGGTTTTAATTATTCAAATACCGAACTTGGATGATACTATCTGTTCCTTTTGACTATTATTATTGTTGTTTAAAGTGTAATTTGACATGTAGTCGACTTGTTAAATGACAGAAGGTTATCTGACCGGATCGGTTTCCGACACTTGACAGACGTTTGTAAGAACGGTCCTAAGACAATTCTTCTTTTAATGAAACTCCTGTAGGGTTTCTGAATTTTTCATAGTATTTTAAATATGTTAAAACATACCTGGATGCGTGTTGTCACATATTCCAGCGTGACGGTCCAGTTTAATGCACTACCCACAAAAAGTGCTAACCGCTCCTAAAGAAGTTTTCACTTCAAAAAGTCGGACAAAACTGCTGAGATCTATGGATTATGAAGGAGTTTTACGCATTTAACCTAAAGCAAAAATCATTTTGGAAAGGTACAACAATGATAAAGGGACGCCCACGACTCACCTGGACAGGAGGTACAATGCAAGCGAGTAAATCTAGAGGCTTGCAGGAGGAATCATGGGAAAACCGTCATAGTTCGAGACGGGATTAAAAGGCAGACGCTGGGAAGTGGAAAAGGCTTAGTATGTAATGCTTAGTTTAGTTTATTCATTCATCGTTAAGTCAATACAGTGACATTGGATAGTCAATACAAATAATATAAAGTATAAAAAATAAATGACATCAAGTGTAATTAATAAGATCTAAGCATGAACTCATAGATATATACAGTTTCATGGCTCGACAGCTACAGCATTTAAAATCGTATCAAAAATATATACAATTATATGGCCAGCTTCAGTGTATCTAGACATTCACTTATATCATAATATGAATCGCTTAATAAAATTTCTTTCAACAATAGCTTGAAGCACTGCATGGATTTTATGTTTTTTTCAGATTGGCCTGTAGTTTATTATGCAGAGTGACTGCTGAATATCTAACTCCTTAGGAATAAAGTGTAGTTATTGTTCTTAAGTCTGTTTTACCTCTTGGTGTTATGATGGTTTATTTGATTATTTGTGGTGAAATTTTCAAGATTTTGTTTTGTATAACATACCAAACAGTATATATACAGACTGGGCAGAATCAAGATTTTCAATTCCTTAAAGAACTTCCTGCAGTAGTCATATTTTTTTTCTTCCTGACATTAGGTATCTAACAATTCTTTTTTGTACTTTAAAAACCAAGTGACTGTCTTTACTATTCCCCCAGAATATATTGCCATACCTCATTAGACTTTCTGCATATGCAAAACATAAGGGTTCTCATGTCACTTGCCTACAACTCATTTTTATTACTCTTAACGAGTAGTAGAATTTATTTAACTTTATTACTAGATTCTTTACGTCTAAATGCTGATCTACCCATACTCCCAGAAAATTTGCTTCTGTCACATAAGAGACACACGCATCATACAACTTGATGTCAGGTTTCACAACATTTTTACTTTGTTTGTGGCGAAATTATATTGCTGAAGATTTGTTTGTATTAATAAGCAATTTGTTTTCAGCAAACCAAGTTTCAATTATACGGGAAATTAAACCCAGTGGCTTAATTCCCGCTTCAAAAATTGGGCATACATATGTGACAATACTCACAAGGGGTACAACTCGATTCGTTTTTCAATCCAATTCCACAGACTTTAGAGTTATACTGCGCTAAGCAATCGACTCATTACTTTAACAAAAGCAAGTTATAGCTACTCATGCATATACATTACCTAAACAATTGCATATCTAAAGATCTATAATTATAATACAACAAAATTACACTGAATCTTACATATATACTCATGTTTTATGTACGAAACAGAAATATTTACTTGCACTGCCATCTAGCGGTAATGACACAAACGTGGCCCAGAAATATTTGCGTATACTCTTGCAGCAGCGCGTCAAGAAAATTATAAGATTAACGATATTAAAATGTTAAAATATCACTAATGAAAAAATAAAGTGTTTTCACAGATGTTTCACTTTTCAATGTTATATTTAAATGGCGATGAATGATCCTGTACAATAGAAGATATGATAGAAGCATTCCAATCTATTACATAACGTACTGCAATAATACTTATGAAAATGTTAATTTGACAATTCTCTTCAAATATAAATGCTATATAAGGAATATTAGTTTGCATCTCACAGGCTATTCCACAATAAGAGCCAAAGAGAGATAACCATTATGTTCTTCAAATGCGAAGAGTTATGGACCGCGACGAATGAGACGCGTTTGTGTGTTCAGCCCGTTACCCTCATTTATTTATTCTCTCAACACTCGAAACATAAACACGGGTTCGAGTTATCTTACCTCAACAAAAATGTGCACAGTTAATCTGTTAATCTTCACATGTGTGAGTTCTTTTAAATAATTGTTTGTACTATGTAACTAATATTCCATACATATCGTTATTGTTGCTATACATCGTAAGTTGACATTCCTGGACTACTGCGGTAAGTGTTTCTCCACAGCAACACATATACGCGATGCATGTTCTAAAATCTAACATTTATCTTCAATTACATTTAATAATATTTCAGATAATATCTTAACTGCTAAAATTAAGATTGATATAAATACACATAGTGCAAAAAATAATGTACAACACACATGTGGTAAGGACATAATGGAATCTCGAGAATTGAAAAAAAAAAAAAACCTCGGTGTAGGCGGCTCGTTTTTTCAAGCCTTTCCTCGTTCCGTATACATTAGTATCGCAATGTACTATTATTAACGACTTTGTTAATAGACATGTTCATATCAACGCCGCCGATATGCCGGAATTTTGACCCACAGGAATTCTTTTACGTGCAAGTATATCTACTGACATGTGACTGTCGCTTTTGGATAAAAGGAATAAGCTGTTCATTGATAAGGAGCAAATTCTCGTCTTCCTGTCGTAAGAATTCTCTAAGAGAACAGACAAATTCTCTAGCTTGACTATGTAATGTAACAACACGACCGTAAGCTGATCTTTGTCTTGGGCCATGATTCCTCGGTCTACCTCTAATCCTACCGCCACTACGTCTTGCTTCCATAAGAATTCTCTAAGAGAACAGACAAATTCTCTAGCTTGGCTATGCAATGTAACAACCCGCCCGTAAGCTGATCTTTGTCTTGGGCCATGACTCCTCGGTCCACCTCTAATCCTACCGTCACTACGTCTTGCTTCCATAAGAATTATCTAAGAGAACAGACAAATTCTCTAGCTTGACTATGTAATGTAACAACACGACCGTAAGCTGATCTTTGTCTTGGGCCATGATTCCTCGGTCCACCTCTAAACCTACCGCCACTACGTCTTGCCTCCATAAGAAATCTCTAAGAGAACAGACAAATTATCTAGCTTGACTATGCAATGTAACAACACGACCGTAAGCTGATCTTTGTCTTGGTCCATGATTCCTCGGTCCACCTCTAATCCTACCGCCACTACGTCTTGCCTCCATAAGAATTCTCTAAGAGAACAGACAAATTCCCTAGCTTGACTATGCAATGTAACAGCCCGACCGTAAGCTGATCTTTGTTTTGCACCATTATTCCTCGGTCTACCTCTAATCCTATCGCCACTACGTCTTGCTTCCATAAGAATTCCCTAAGAGAACAGACAAATTCTCTAGCTTGGCTATGTAATATAACAACCCGACCGTAAGCTGATCTTTGTCTTGGGTCATGATACCTCGATCCACCTCTAATCCTACCGCCACTACGTCTTGCTTCCATAAGAATTCTCTAAGAGAACAGACAAATTCTCTAGCTTGACTATGCAATGTAACAACCCGACCGTAAGCTGATCTTTGTCTTGGGCCATGATTCCTCGGTCCACCTCTAATCCTACCGCCACTACGTCTTACTTCCATAAGACTTCTCTAAGAGAACAGACAAATTCTCTAGCTTGGCTATGTAATGTAACACCCCGACCGTAAGCTGATCTTTGTCTTGGGCCAGGATTCCTCGGTCAACCTCTAATCCTACCGCCACTACGCCTTGCTTCCGTAAGAATTCTCAAAGAGAACAGACAAATTCTCTAGCTTGGCTATGCAATGTAACAACCCGACCGTAAGCTGATCTTTGTCTTGGGCCATGATTCCTCGGTCCACCTCTAATCCTACCGCCACTACGTCTTACTTCCATAAGACTTCTCTAAGAGAACAGACAAATTCTCTAGCTTGGCTATGTAATGTAACAACCCGACCGTAAGCTGATCTTTGTCTTGGGCCATGATTCCTCGGTCCACCTCTAATCCTACCGTCACTACGTCTTGCTTCCATAAGAATTCTCTAAAAGAACAGACAAATTCTCTAGCTTGACTATGCAATGTAACAACCCAACCATAAGCTGATCTTTGTCTTGGGCCATGATTCCTCGGTCCACCTCTAATCCTACCGCCACTACGTCTTACTTCCATAAGACTTCTCTAAGAGAACAGACAAATTCTCTAGCTTGACTAAGTAATGTAACAGCCCGACCGTACGCTGATCTTTGTCTTGGGTCATGATTCCTCGTTCCACCTCTAATCCTACCGCCACTACGTCTTGCTTCCATAAGAATTCTCTAAGAGAACAGACAAATTCTCTAGCTTGGCTATGCAATGTAACAGCCCGACCGTACGCTGATCTTTGTCTTGGGTCATGATTCCTCGTTCCACCTCTAATCCTACCGCCACTACGTCTTGCTTCCATAAGAATTCTCTAAGAGAACAGACAAATTTTCTAGCTTGGCTATGCAATGTAACAACCCGACCGTAAGCTGATCTTTGTCTTGGGCCATGATTCCTCGGTCCACCTCTAATCCTACCGCCACTACGTCTTACTTCCATAAGACTTCTCTAAGAGAACAGACAAATTCTCTAGCTTGGCTATGTAATGTAACAACCCGACCGTAAGCTGATCTTTGTCTTGGGCCATGATTCCTCGGTCCACCTCTAATCCTACCGTCACTACGTCTTGCTTCCATAAGAATTCTCTAAAAGAACATACAAATTCTCTAGCTTGACTATGCAATGTAACAACCCAACCATAAGCTGATCTTTGTCATGGTCCATGATTCCTCGGTCCACCTCTAATCCTACCGTCATTACGTCTTGCTTCCATAAGAATTCTCTAAGAGAACAGACAAATTCTCTAGCTTGACTATGCAATGTAACAACCCGACCATAAGCTGATCTTTGTCTTGGTCCATGATACCTCGGTCCACCTCTAATCCTACCGCCACTGCGTCTTGCTTCCATAAGAATTTTCTAAGAGAACAGATAAATTCTCTAGCTTGACTATGCAATGTAACAACCCGGCCGTAAGCTGATCTTTCTCTTGGTCCATGATTCCTCGGTCCACCTCTAATCCTACCGCCACTACGTCTTGCTTCCATAAGAATTTTCTAAGAGAACAGATAAATTCTCTAGCTTGACTATGCAATGTAACAACCCGACCGTAAGCTGATCTTTGTCTTGGGCCATGATTCCTCGGTCCACCTCTAATCCTACCGCCACTATGTGTTGCTTCCATAAGAATTCTGTAAGAGAACAGACAAATTCTCTAGCTTGGCTATACAATGTAACAACCCGACCGTAAGCTGATTATTGTCTTGGGTCATGATTCCTCGGTCTACCTCTAATCCTACCTCCACTACGTCTTGCTTTCATAAGAATTATCTAAGAGAACAGAAAAATTCTCTAGCTTGACTATGCAATGTAACAACACGACCGTAAGCTGATCTTTGTCTTGGTCCATGATTCCTCGGTCTACCTCTAATCCTACCGTCACTACGTCTTGCCTCCATAAGAATTCTCTAAGAGAACAGACAAATTCTCTAGCTTGACTATGCAATGTAACAACACGACCCTAAGCTGATCTTTGTCTTGGTCCATGATTCCTCGGTCTACCTCTAATCCTACCACCACTACGCTTTGCCTCCATAAGAATTCTCTAAGAGAACAGACAAATTCTCTAGCTTGACTATGGAATGCAACACCCCGACCGTAAGCTGATCTTTGTCTTGGGCCATGATTCCTCGGTCCACCTCTAATCCTACCGCCACTACGTCTTGCCTCCATAAGAATTCTCTAAGAGAACAGACAAATTCTCTAGCTTGACTATGTAATGTAACAACCCGACCGTAAGCTGATCTTTGTCTTGGGTCATGATTCCTCGGTCTACCTCTAATCCAACCGCCACTATGTCTTGCTTCCATAAGAATTCTCTAAGAGAACAGACAAATTCTCTAGCTTGACTATGTAATGTAACAACCCGACCGTAAGCTGATCTTTGTCTTGGGCCACTACGTCTTGCTTCCATAAGAATTCTCTAAGAAGACAGTCAAATTCTCTAGCTTGGCTATGCAATGTAACAACACGACCGTAAGCTTATCTTTGTATTGGTCCATGATTCCTCGGTCCACCTCTAATCCTGCCACCACTACGTCTTACTTCCATAAGAATTCTCTAAGAGAACAGACAAATTCTCTAGCTTAGCTATGCAAAGTAACAACCCGACCGTAAGCTGATCTTTGTCTTGGTCCATGATTCCTCGGTCCATCTCTAATCCTACCGCCACTACGTCTTGCTTCCATAAGAATTCTCTAAGAGAACAGACAAATTCTCTAGCTGGGCTATGCAATGTAACAACCCGACCGTAAGCTGATCTTTGTCTTGGTCCATGATTCCTCCGTCCATCTCTAATCCTACCGCCACTACGTCTTGCTTCCATAAGAATTCTCTAAGAGAACAGACAAATTCTCTAGCTTGGCTATGCAATGTAACAACACGACCGTAAACTGATCTTTGTCTTGGTCCATGATTCCTCAGTCCATCTCTAATCCTACCGCCACTACGTCTTGCTTCCATAAGAATTCTCTAAGAGAACAGACAAATTCTCTAGCTTGGCTATACAATGTAACAACCCGACCGTAAGCTGATCTTTGTCTTGGGCCATGATTCCTCGCTCTACCTCTAATCATACCGCCACTACGTCTTGCTTCCATAAGAATTCTCTAAGAGAACAGACAAATTCTCTAGCATGGTTATGTAATGTAACAACCCGACCGTAAGCTGATCTTTGTCTTGGGCCATGATTCCTCGCTCTACCTCTAATCATACCGCCACTACGTCTTGCTTCCATAAGAATTCTCTAAGAGAACAGACAAATTCTCTAGCTTGGCTATGTAATGTAACAACCCGACCGTAAGCTGATCTTTGTCTTGGGCCATGGTTCCTCGGTCCGCCTCTAATCCTACCGTCACTACGTCTTGCTTCCATAAGAATTCTCTAAGAGAACAGACAAATTCTCTAGCTTGGCTATGTAATGTAACAATCCGACCATAAGCTGATCTTTGCCTTGGTCCATGACTCCTCGGTCCGCCTCTAATCCTACCGTCACTACGTCTTGCTTCCATAAGAATTCTCTAAGAGAACAGACAAATTCTCTAGCTTGGCTACGTAATGTAACAACCCGACCGTAAGCTGATGTTTGTCTTGGGCCATGACTCCTCGGTCCACCTCTAATCCTACCGTCACTACGTCTTGCTTCCATAAGAATTCTCTAAGAGGACAGACAAATTCTCTAGCTTGGCTATGTAATGTAACAACCCGACCGTAAGCTGATCTTTGACTTGGGCCATGACTCCTCGGTCCGCCTCTAATCCTACCGCCACTACGTCTTGCTTCCATAAGAATTCTGTAAGAGAACAGACAAATTCTCTAGCTTGGCTATGTAATGTAACAACCCGACCGTAAGCTGATCTTTGTCTTGGGCCATGACTCCTCGGTCCGCCTCTAATCCTACCGCCACTACGTCTTGCTTCCATAAGAATTCTCTAAGAGAACAGACAAATTCTCTAGCTTGGCTATACAGTGTAACAACCCGACCGTAAGCTGATCTTTGTCTTGGGCTATGATTCCTCGGTCCACCTCTAATCCTACCGCCACTACGTCTTGCTTCCATAAGAATTCTCTAAGAGAACAGACAAATTCTGTAGCTTATTGTGCTGCATTATGTTGTAAATATTCCAGCGTAACAACGCTTTGCGTGAGACCATGTTAGCCAACGTAGCAGATTCAAGAGAATGACAATCAACGAATTACCGACTCAGATCTGGAGCAGACCCACCACCTCCACGCCACGTTTGTGAGTTTTTACAAACTTATACTTTTTTCAAATGAGCTGTCGTTATTCATTTATTTTATCTCTTGGATGTACAAAGAGAATGTCGACACCTAAACAACCAATTTTAAAATATTTGACTACAACATTTGGCATTGGGCTGATCACTCATCCTGGAATTCTTTGTTCAGGAAACCTGTAATCCTCAAGTAGTAATCAAGTTGCCTATGGGCCTGGAGGTTGCGCGGTTCAGAAGGCCTTATTATCCACTTAAGGAAACACAGCAATTCAGTCATGCATTCATAAGAAAAAAGAACGAAACAAATTCTGAAAAATGAATGAACTTTGTGACAATTATACTTTACGTAGTATCTGTTTTTTAAGGAAAAGATCTGAAACATGATATTTGCATTCGAATCTTTAGGTCATTTAAGTACACTTGGTAGTGGTTTTAAATGAAAATATGGAATTTTGTTTTTCGCTTAATATGAATCTACATAGTTTGGAGAACATGCTCATTATAAAGTTTTCTGTGTTTGTGGCAATTAAGTTTATTTAAATGAGGTTTTAAATATGGCGGCCAGGATATCACGCCTCCTTTTTATTCTGCATTTTCTCTTCTACTTATAACAAGCAGAATTAATTAGGGGATGGGGACTCTAAAGGTTTTCTAAGTGTGCAAGAAGCCAATGTATAAGGCAAGGAGTGCAACTGAAAAAGCTAGAGTATGTTGGACACGTTCAAAAAAGAATGGGCAGAAGACTTATAGAAAAGAGAAATAATATGAAAGGGAACATGGTCGTACATAAAACCCAAACAAGAGCTTCAATCACCTAATCTGGGAAAGAGTTCCAAAATCTGTATATGTTGGTAGTAAAACTATTAAATTAATGTTTTAATGATGGTGCTACTAGAAGGGAAGCTGTGACTGGGACCAGGTTTTAATTTTGACTGTGCCTTTGAAAACATCGACGCATCAAGAGTAAAAGAAGCAGAAAAACAAGTGAAGGAAGTGTCTAAGGAAGCAAGAATTAGGATGAGATAGGATGCTGAGACAACTGGGGTGAGGAATATGGACCAGGAATGTTTTAAATTTTGGTTATGTTACGTAAAATAACAACATTAGCTTATTTTGCCATTTACCGTAACTTGCTTTTTTAAACTTTACGTACACTTGTTTAGAAAACTAAAATAGATAGAGCTGTGAATGTTTTTTTTTGGCATATACAGAATATACTTCTCTAAACATCTAGTAAAAGCTTCGTATGTTAACTTTTATAAAACTCCTCAAAAATATTTTCATATATAAACAATTAAAAATAAAGATTACATTATAATTTATTTTTCAAATTGCTATTATTGATTAAAATGTCTTAATGGTTCGCCAGCTATGTTCAATAACATGTTTGTAAAGTGATTACAAAGTTTAAAATGTGTGACTTTAACTGTTTAGGAGAAAAGGGCACCTAAAGAAGAAAATGCGTGAAAATGTTTGAAAATTTTGTGTTTATTGTAATATGAGTAGAGCAAAAATTATTAGCCTATTTATGATTTAATTATGGTTTCTGCATTAGAAGATACTGATATATAAGTAGTAAAAACTTTATTATGACAGATTGCATAGCTTTCAAGAAACACTAACACATATTGCATTGAAATTCTACATGAAAATTGCTACTCTGACACTGCCAAGTGTCCTTAAGGACAAAAAAAAAAAAAAAAAAAAAAAAAAAAAAAAAAAATTGTGCATGTAAATGGTACTTAAGTGCGTGCAAATATTCTTAAAAATACTGAATTAAAATATCAAGTTTGGTTTTTACTCATCGAACATTTGTTTTATATTCTTCACAAATAAATGCCTGGACTTTTTTTTTATAATTAATTCATTTTGGTTTCAGAGTGTGGTACCTATTACCGTGAATTCAAAATTCTGGGTGGAATGCAGTAACTGTTCTGTAGGAGCCTGTAGAGGAGTGAAAATAGCATACACCTTAGTGTGGATATGATTTTTTTTTTAAATTGTACTTTATGCACCTTTCACCTTAATGGTTATATCGGCAGCATCTTCTCTGGAACATATTATCTATCGGAAACTGTGTCAACTTGTGTCCAGCTGCAAATGTATTTCTTAGGGTTTTGAACATTACATCACACATACATTCACATATTTACACGTTCTTCCAGATCTGACATTTTTTTTTTTCATAATAAAGGAAAAACTTTATCATAGGTAATGTCACGAGGAGTTCTGAAATTACATATAAGTTCCCGAGCGACTAAATTACATGGGAATTTATCTAAGAAAGTTGACAACCCATAACCTCACAAGTCACGGCATACATGATTAATAGTTCTTACAGGCCGTCAGGTGGCGCTAATTGAGTATAAGAAAATTAATAAATTAACATAACCTCAATGTTCAAACAACAAACTTCACTTATTTTTAACTACAATAAAGTTACAATTATTTAAGTTAAATATTCGTTTTGTAGAAGAACAAAAAACTTGATTTCACTATTTAAATTAAGAATTATCAAATGGGCAATTATTGAAGTTGAATGTTATACCCTACAGTAAAGGAAAATGTGATAATTGGACGTGGTGTACAATTATCGATTTAGAGATCAGCGATTGGTCGGTATTTGGCATATCCTAGTACTTGATTGTGTATATACGAGGATAGTGACGTATGTGTGAAATAGTCCGGATAATTCATCCTAAACCCAGATTCGAACTCGCGACCTCTGTAATGTGAGGCAAGCACGCGTACAGGTGGGCGCATTAAAGAGCCATAAAGGTGACCATGTGTCCGTTGCAACTGTTGTCGCCTACCTGGGAGGTCTCCAACACCGTCGCCGTAGAGGCCGTCGTGCCAGGAACTGACGTAGAGATGGTACAGCGGCTCCCGCTGCCACCACACTATCGGGGGCGCTGCCGCACATTTCGGAGTGAGCACGATGAGCGATATCGCCGAACACAGGAGTACGAACCACGACACCCAGAAGGCTACGAGAAGAGCTTTGCGGACCCGAACCCATGCCGGTTGGTAGGCACACTCTAGCAGCTGTTCCTTGCTGAGGCCGGAGTACGGCGGATCTGCCGAGATGTACTCGTCCAACGGCATCGTGTGACTGACACAATTCCCTAGCAAGGGGACGCTATATCGAGACGAGGTTAATAATAGCGCGCTGCAGACACACTCACACCCTGGCAGAGTACCAGCACCACGTGGAATAATGGTCAAGGTTGCATTTAGAGTTGCATAACCTGGCGGGTAGATTCACGTGGCCGAACGTTCCTGACCCACGAGTTTCCTGGTCACTAGATAATGGCATCCTCCAAATTTCCTGTCTTTCATTTCACTTCAGTTCTCCTTTCATTGTGTCTGGGTGTTTCATGGTCCGGAAAAGTTCCCGAAGGTAATTTGCTCTCCTCCTTCGAAAGAGGAACGCCTCCAAGTAGTCCCTCCCCATGTGGATAAGTAAGCCCACATAAGTGGGGAGCCGGGCTTACGAATTTCTGAGTAGTTTAAATGTCAAACCGTTACGACTCCTGTCGTGTCTATGTCCAGCCACCCTGGGTCTCTCTCAATTCGCCCCTCCCTCCCACCTTAAATCGATGTGCTAGGTCCGCTCTCTGAAACGTTCATACCTCATAGATTTACAAAGATCCACTCACCAGAATGAAGTAAGGAAACCGCGGGCCGCATATTTACTCGGAAGTCCGTAACAATTCCCTTGTAATGCTGGAGCTGTATATGCTCTATTCAGCCTTAAGTGTTACATTGTACAAATTGAGTCCTATACTATTCAATTTATTTATAGATGACATAATAGAGAGGGTTAAGGAAAGCAATGCCCATTGCCCAATAATAATGAACAAAGAGATCCCTGGTTTACTGTGCGCGGATGATTGAACAATAGGAGCAACTTGCGTAATAGGTCTACAAAAGTCAATTGAGGCAATTTATAGACTAAGAATAAACAGCAAAAAATAAAACATAATGGTATTCAGAAGAGGATCGATACTTAGGAAAGGAGAGGAATGGTTCATAGGAGACCAAAAGGTAGAAGTGGTAAACGAGTATGACTATTTAGGTGTAAGAATGTGTAGCAGTGGAGGATGGGCTGCACAAGCCAGAAAAGTGATAACTAATGGCAGGGCGGCAATGTCAGGGGTAAGAATATGTAAACATAAACTGGAGATGTCAGTTAGAGGGTTAGAAGGAATGTATGCAGCGGTTGTTGAAGCCAGAACAATGTATGGGGCACATCAGAGATAGGAGCACAATTAGACCAGATGTATATATTACTAGGGCTGCCAAAATCGTCACCAAGAGAGGTGGCATTACTAGAGCTAGGTAATACAAAAAGGAGGGGAATTATAATAGAGAGAATATTGAAATTCTGGTATAAGTGTATTAAAGGGCAGAAAGGGGAGTTATTGAATCTGTGCATGAAGCAACAGAAAAGCATTAAAAATACAAACGGTGGTCGGAATTGGAAGGAATAATATTGAAGATATGCATGGGAGATTTATGGAGAGTAGAGGAGATAAATTATAGCGGTTTTTGGAAGGAAATGAGAACTAGACTACAAGACATAGATAGGCAAGAGATATGGGAAAGTATAGAAGAAAACTTTGAAATTTTATAAGGAATTAAAGACAGAATGGGGGTAGGGAAAAATATATAGATCAATGTGACAAAACTGTAAGAGAAGGCATAGCATGGACGAGAGTAGGAATAATATATCTATATATATAATATAACTAAAAGGGTTGAGGGATATGTGAATTTTGTGGAGATGAAGAGAGCACTGTTCATTACCTGATAGAATGTAAGGAGCTAACAAATTACAGGAGAAAAATATGGGATAAGAAATGGGACAGTGTAAGTAAAGAGGTAGTGACGTTACGTATGTTAACGGAGATGGATGAAAAGAAAAATATATGTATAGGAGATTTCTTACATAAGTTAAGAGAAAAGTGGATTAGGGTAAAAGAAGCGAAGGTCAAGAAGAAATGACACCACGCTGCTCAGGAAAACCAGGGGACCTGAGTCCGCGAGTAAATCTTAGGGTCAGCCATTTGATGTATTTGTACAGGAGGTATAATACAACATGTTCTATATTAAATTTTATTGTACTGAATTTGTACAGTAAATATCTAAATAAATATCAAGTGTTACATTACGTCACAGCAAAATTTATATCGAGCGAAACATGAAACGAGAGTAGAAATAGTTCTTTTCTACATTGCGTACATTAACGCTTATTTGATACATTTAAGACATGAAGAGCTAGATAAATACCATAATTCAACTTCCGGAACATGAGTTTAAACATTTTACTTCCATTTATTGTCACGTGGCACTTGGTACTTCCCCGATTGCGTTGTTAACTACAGTGAAGCGATGCTATTCCACTCGTGCTATTAGTATTAAGTCACTATGGCGAGGTGCTCAATTCCTCTGAGTAGTGTACACAAACATAAAAGTAGAAATCCTGTAAAAACTGGTCAACAGGCAATTGTATTAATAGTGTTTAACTTCATGACACACTGGCTATGAAAACTTAACTAAACTAACGTCTGAAGTAACTGGTGTATTTGTGAACATGGTTTCATATGTGAGAATAGAAATTAAACGAACAGGAACTGTAAACACCCCTAGAAACAAAAGCAAAAGGCAGCTTATATCCGGTTTCACCAACAGATGTTAAAATAGACGTTAACAAATGTAACAGCGCTAACAAAGATGTTAAATTTCTTGCACTTCACCAACCTGTTTTATGAAAATGTTAACAAACACTTGTTAACGCCAAGGGACTTGTAAATATTACAGCTATAGAAGGCTATGGATGAGTGGTATTATTTTCTGAATTACTGCGATGCGCTTTTGTTTTCATTTTCGGATGCACACAGCTGAAAAAATGGCGGGTAAACAAATTCGTAAGAGAAGCCGTGAGACATATTTCTTACACATGGAGAAGGAATTGTTAATTGAATTGGTGACGAAGTATAAGGATATCGTGGAAAATAGGAGGACGGATTTGGTGAATATAAAAGAGAAAGATGTTACGCGGGAAAAAATTGGAAACGAATTTAATTCAAATGCATGTGTCATTACTGAAAACACGAAACGTCTTCTTCAGTATTACGTAAATTTAAAACGAGGAGCGAAGGACAAGTGACGAGTGACTTGAATATTTCAAGACGGGAGGTGGACAGTGTATTATCCACATAATCCAGTGAATTATAAAATAGCAAAGTTATTAATACTTGAAGCTAAGGCGAGATCGGCATATTCCTTTCGATGCATGTTCTAACTCAGTATTACGTAAATTTAAAGCGAGGAGCGAACAAGGACAAGTGAGGGGTGACTTGAACGTTTCAAGACGGGAGGTGGACAATGTATTATCCACATAATTCAGTGAATTATAAAATCGCAAAGTTATTAATACTTGAAGCAAAGGCAAGATCGGCATATTCCTTTCGATGCATGTTCTAAATCAGTATTACGTAAATTTAAAACGAGGAGCGAAGGACAAGTGAGGAGACACTTGAAGGTTTCAAGATGGCAGGTGGACAGTGTATTATCTACATAATTCAGTGAATTATAAAATCGCAAAGTTATTAATACTTGAAGCAAAGGCGAGATCGGCATATTCCTTTCGATGCATGTGCTAACTCAGTATTACGTAAATTTAAAACGAGGAGCGAAGAAGGACAAGTGACGAGCGACTTGAACGTTTCAAGACGGGAGGTGGACAATGTATTATCCACATAATTCAGTGAATTATAAAATCGCAAAGTTATTAATACTTGAAGCAAAGGCAAGATCGGCATATTCCTTTCGATGCATGTTCTAAATCAGTATTACGTAAATTTAAAACGAGGAGCGAAGGACAAGTGAGGAGAGACTTGAAGGTTTCAAGATGGCAGGTGGACAGTGTATTATCTACATAATTCAGTGAATTATAAAATCGCAAAGTTATTAATACTTGAAGCAAAGGCGAGATCGGCATATTCCTTTCGATGCATGTGCTAACTCAGTATTACGTAAATTTAAAACGAGGAGCGAAGAAGGACAAGTGACGAGCGACTTGAAAGTTTCAAGACGGGAGATGGACAGTGTATTATCCACATAATTCAGTGAATTATAAAATCGCAAAGTTATTAATACTTGAAGCAAAGGCGAGATCGGCATATTCCTTTCGATGCATGTGCTAACTCAGTATTACGTAAATTTAAAACGAGGAGCGAAGAAGGACAAGTGACGAGTGACTTGAACGTTTCAAGACGGGCGGTGGACAGTGTATTATCTACATAATTCAGTGAATTATAAAATCGCACAGTTATTAATACTTGAAGCAAAGGCGAGATTGGCATATCCCTTTCGATGCATGTTCTAACTCAGTATTACGTAAATTTAAAACGAGGAGCAAAGAAGGACAAGTGACGAGCGACTTGAACGTTTCAAGACGGGAGGTGGACAGTGTATTATCCACATAATTCAGTGAATTATAAAATCGCAAAGTTATTAATACTTGAAGCAAAGACGACATCGTCATATTCCTTTCGATGTATGTTCTTACTCAGTATTACGTAAATTTAAAACGAGGAGCAAAGAAGGACAAGTGACGAGCGACTTGAACGTTTCAAGACGGGAGGTGGACAGTGTATTATCCAAATAATTCAGTGAATTATAAAATAGCAAAGTTATTGAGACTTGAAGCAAAGGCGAGATCAGCATATTCCTTTCGATGCATGTTCTAAACTTTCTTGTACTTCCGCAGTAACCTTCATAGCAACTTGTTTCGACAGTCTTAGAAAATTTTCTTCTGATAGCTCCTCAAAATAATTTCTCCTCATACGCCGTACTCTATTACGAATGCCATTTTGACCGTCTTAAATATAGCAAATCGACATCAACAGCTGCGTTCACGGCTGCCATCTTGACTATTTACATTCTTGAGATTTGGCTAGTTAGTATAACAAGAGATTTAACACGAGTGTTAAGCTAACACTTGTTGGTGAAATGCAATTTTTGTTGTAACTATTTATAAACTCATGTTAAGTCTTAACATCTGTTGGTGAAGTCGGGCATTAGTGTTTTAGAGCAAATGGATGATTTGTTTAAAAGTGCTATTCGGTTTAAAGTGCATAGTTTCGTAGTACAGGAAAACATTCTCGAGCTCGTTCTAGGGTACTTTTTAAAACAAAATAAATCAAATTATAAGAGGAGTAGCTAGTCCACTTGAGAGGACTAAAAAACGAAAATTTGCTTAATCACCAAACTTAGAATTTAAGTTGTGGAGAAAGTAATAACGGAAGGTTTACATAAAAACAAGCACTCCAAATGGGCAAAGTCAATGTAAGAAACCAGTTTTATTCTACTTCCAGTGGCAATGTTTTTTGCAAGGAGCTGTACGGATGCACTTGTGACCAGATAGACCATTATCCCAATTGGACGAGAGCACCACCTGTGTAACAGATTAGCAAGTGAACAGGTGACCCAGTGGGACAGATAAATTCTGGACCACCTCCAAGGGACGAAGTCACCTGAATACCTTCATTCTTCTTTATTACAGCTGCATTAACGGCTTGTATGTAAAGAGGAGAGCTTAGGGTATTTCAGCTACCTCCACTAACATCATGGACATCTTAAAATTTAAAATAATATTTAGTTTCTTTGCCACGTTACCAATATAGGTAGCCGTAGTGTCCAGAGTTGCTTACAAAATTAGCATAAATACCAAATTATTATGTCTCAAGGGTATTCAAAGAATGACACACGAATATTACAAGTAAATCCTTCCGCTAGCCAGATTCTGTACCGTGGTAGCGTATCTATCCACATTCAGGAAGTCCCGAGTTTTAATCTCCGTCAGATTGATCAAGGCTTTTTCGGGGTTTTCCCTCATCATGAGAGATGAATGTCTCGTAACTCTAAGCTCTATGTACCCTGTACTCATTTGAACATCATTTCATTCATCGTCCGATATGACTTAACGTTGGAGGTTTTCTCTTATCCTGAAAGATGAATGTCTGGTAACTCTAAGCTCTATGTACCCTGTACTTATTTGAACATCATCTCATTCATCGTCCGATATGACTTAACGTTGGAGGTTTTCTCTTATCTTGAAAGATGAATGTCTGGTAACTCTAAGCTATATGTACTCTGTACTCATTTCAACATCATTTCATTCATCGTCCGATGAGTCTTAACGTTGGAGGTTTTCTCTTATCTTGAAGGATGAATGTCTTTTATCTCTAAGCTCTATGTACCCTATACTCATTTCAACATCATTTCATTCATCGTCTGATATTACTTAACGTTGGAGGCTTTCCCTTATCCTGAAAGATAAATGTCCGGTAACTCTAAGCTCTATGTACCCTATACTCATTTCAACATCATTTCATTCATCGTCCGATATGACTTAACGTTGGAAGTTTTCTCTTATCTTGAAAGATGAATGTCTGGTAACTCTAAGCTATATGTACCCTATACTCATTTGAACATCATTTCATTCATCGTCCGATGAGTCTTAACGTTGGAGGTTTTCTCTTATCTTGAAGGATGTATGTCTTTTATCTCTAAGCTCTATGTACCCTATACTCATTTCAACATCATTTCATTCATCGTCTGATATGACTTAACGTTGGAGGCTTTCCCTTATCCTGAATGATAAATGTCCGGTAACTCTAAGCTCTATGTACCCTGTACGTATTTGAACATCAATTTATTCATTCTCCGATATGACTTAACGTTGGAAGTTTTCCCTTATCACTTCTGACTGATCACATGTTCGCTCTGATACAGAGTTTGTCTCCAGGTGCTCAGTTGTAAGTCTTGGGGAGTGTAAGACTTAACACGAGAAGAGTAAACAGAAATTTAGGAAGGTAAACCTTAAGAAATAACGAAATCTTATCACACATAAAATGTAAATTTCATTAAAGTTAAATGAAGTTTTTGTGGCGAAATATTCCTCGTCATTACTTCAAATTTCCATATACACTTTTCTTTTTCAAGTGGTAACTCTCATTTGCCTTTTTCTTTTGTTTTAATGAATGACAAAGCATATCTCGGAAATAATTCATCTCACAAACTTTTTCTGGTCATGAACTAAAAGGAAAAAGATTTTGTAGGCACAATCCAAGTAATTATAAACGGGGGACAGTATCAAGAATGGTTTGGCTCTTACCTTTGAGATCGCCGACGCCGTCCCCGTTGGTATCGAGGAAGGATCGTGGATAAACCTGGTACACAACTGTAGTCCGCCACCATTCTCTCTAAATGACGTTACGTAACACACTGCTTGCCGGGTATTTCTGCCTCTCGCTATTCAACCGCGAAGTGTGACAAGATGACGTACTCTCCATGCATTGTACAGAAAGAAAGTGGTAACGTATTAGAAAAACACGATTTAAATGACGGAGCGGTGAATAATATCCAAGAAATCGGACAGAAAACTGTCAATTTTGAACAGCGACGTCGCACTTGTACGTGTAACAAAGTAGGCAAGGACTGAGGACGCCACCTGTCACAGATCTTACAAGAAAATACTTCCACCCTAAAATACACTTTAGGTAAAAGTATTTTTTAAAATACTGAATTTCTCCAAAATGTGTCAATCGCTTGTATAAAACTGTCATATGTTTAAGACAATCTTAGGAAAAATGAAATTTATATCTTGAATTTTCAGGGAATGTCTTCACAAGTGCTCTTTTTACAAATTACTTTTGTGCAACTGGTAAACGGTAAGATCTTACTACACAGAAATGTGGATCTTGTTAAAACACGGGCCAAAATGAAGTAGTTCATTTCCACTCAATCACTCACATTCACTCATTTATTTATTCTTACATAAAGGGTCTGAAAAATTTCCGACATAAAGATACAAGACACTTAATTTTTTTATTTTTCAACATAGTCTCCTTGTAACTCTACACACTTCTCCCAGCGATGTTCTCATCTCTGTAACACGTCCAAATAGTACTCGGCGCTTTTCAACATGGTCTCCTTGTAACTGTACACACTTCTCCCAGCGATGTTCCCATCTCTGTTACCCGTCCAAATAGTACTCGTCGTTTTACAACATGGTCTCCTTGTAACTGTACACACTTCTCCCAGCGATGTTCCCACATCTGTAACACGTCCAAATAGTACTCGTCGTTTTACAACATAGTCTCCTTGTAACTGTACACACTTCTCCCAGCGATGTTCCCATCTCTGTAACACGTCCAAATAGTACTCGTCGTTTTACAACATGGTCTCCTTGTAACTGTACACACTTCTCCCAGCGATGTTCCCACATCTGTAACACGTCCAAATAGTACTCGTCGTTTTACAACATAGTCTCCTTGTAACTGTACACACTTCTCCCAGCGATGTTCCCATCTCTGTAACACGTAAAAATAGTACTCGGCGTTTTACAACATGGTCTCCTTGTAACTCTACACACTTCTCCCAGCGATGTTCCCACATCTGTAACACGTCCAAATAGTACTCGTCGTTTTACAACATGGTCTCCTTGTAACTGTACACACTTCTCCCAGCGATGTTCCCATCTCTGTAACACGTAAAAATAGTACTCGGCGTTTTACAACATAGACTCCTTGTAGCTGTACACACTTCTCCCAGCGATATTCCCACATCTGTAACACGTCCAAATAGTACTCGTCGTTTTACAACATGGTCTCCTTGTAACTGTACACACTTCTCCCAGCGATGTTCCCACATCTGTAACACGTACAAATAGTACTCGTCGTTTTACAACATAGTCTCCTTGTAATTGTACACACTTCTCCCAGCGATGTTCCCATCTCTGTAACACGTAAAAATAGTACTCGGCGTTTTACAACATGGTCTCCTTGTAACTCTACACACTTCTCCCAGCGATGTTCCCACATCTGTAACACGTCCAAATAGTACTCGTCGTTTTACAACATGGTCTCCTTGTAACTGTACACACTTCTCCCAGCGATGTTCCCATCTCTGTAACACGTAAAAATAGTACTCGGCGTTTTACAACATAGACTCCTTGTAACTTTACACACATCTCCCAGCGATGTTCCCATCTCTGTAACCCGTCCAAATAGTACTCGGCGTTTTACAACATAGACTCCTTGTAACTTTACACACTTCTCCCAGCGATGTCACATCTCTGTAACCCGTCCAAATAGTACTCCGCGTCTTTCAACATAGTCTCCTTGTAACTTTACACACTTCTCTCAGCGATGTTTCCATCTCTCTAACCCGTCCAAATAGTACTCGACGTTTTACAACATAGACTCCTTGTAACTTTACACACATCTCCCAGCGATGTTCCCATCTCTGTAACCCGCCCAAATAGTACTCGGCGTCTTTCAATATAGTCTCCTTGTAACTCTACACACTTCTCTCAGCGATGTTCCCATCTCTCTACCCCGTCCAAATAGTACTCGACGTTTTTCAACATAGACTCCTTGTAACTGTACACACTTCTCCCAGCGATGCTCCCATCTCTGTGACCTGTCCAAATAGTACTCGCCGTTTTTCAATATAGTCTCCTTGTAACTCTACACACTTCTCCCAGCGATGTTCCCATCTCTGTAACCCGTCCAAATAGTACTCGGCGCTTTTCAACATAGTCTCCTTGTAACTCTACACACTTCTCCCAGCGATGTTCCCATCTCTGTAACCCGTCCAAATACTACTCGGCGTTTTACAACATAGACTCCTTGTAACTTTACACACATCTCCCAGCGATGTTCCCATCTCTGTAACCCGTCCAAATAGTACTCGGCGTTTTACAACATAGACTCCTTGTAACTTTACACACTTCTCCCAGCGATGTCACATCTCTGTAACCCGTCCAAATAGTACTCCGCGTCTTTCAACATAGTCTCCTTGTAACTTTACACACTTCTCTCAGCGATGTTTCCATCTCTCTAACCCGTCCAAATAGTACTCGACGTTTTACAACATAGACTCCTTGTAACTTTACACACATCTCCCAGCGATGTTCCCATCTCTGTAACCCGCCCAAATAGTACTCGGCGTCTTTCAATATAGTCTCCTTGTAACTCTACACACTTCTCTCAGCGATGTTCCCATCTCTCTACCCCGTCCAAATAGTACTCGACGTTTTTCAACATAGACTCCTTGTAACTGTACACACTTCTCCCAGCGATGCTCCCATCTCTGTAACCTGTCCAAATAGTACTCGCCGTTTTTCAATATAGTCTCCTTGTAACTCTACACACTTCTCCCAGCGATGTTCCCATCTCTGTAACCCGTCCAAATAGTACTCGGCGCTTTTCAACATAGTCTCCTTGTAACTCTACACACTTCTCCCAGCGATGTTCCCATCTCTGTAACCCGTCCAAATACTACTCGGCGCTTTTCAACATAGTCTCCTTGTAACTCTACACACTTCTCCCAGCGATGTTCCCATCTCTGTAACCCGTCCAAATAGTACTCGGCGCTTTTCAACATAGTCTCCTTGTAACTCTACACACTTCTCCCAGCGATGTTCCCATCTCTGTAACCCGTCCAAATACTACTCGGCGCTTTTCAACATAGTCTCCTTGTAACTCTACACACTTCTCCCAGCGATGTTCCCATCTCTGTAACCCGTCCAAATAGTACTCGGCGCTTTTCAACATAGTCTCCTTGTAACTCTACACACTTCTCCCAGCGATGTTCCCATCTCTGTAACCCGTCCAAATAGTACTCGACGCTTTCCAACATAGTCTCCTTGTAACTGTACACACTTCTCCCAGCGATGTTCCCATCTCTGTAACTCATCCAAATAGTACTCGGCGCTTTTCAACATAGTCTCCTTGTAACTCTACACACTTCTCCCAGCGATGCTCCCATCTCTGTAACCCGTCCAAATAGTACTCGGCGTTTTTCAACATAGTCTCCTTGTAACTCTACACACTTCTCCCAGCGATGTTCCCATCTCTGTAACCCGTCCAAATAGTACTCGGCGCTTTTCAACATAGTCTCCTTGTAACTCTACACACTTCTCCCAGCGATGCTCCCACCTCTGTAACCCGTCCAAATAGTACTCGACGCTTTTCAACATAGTCTCCTTGTAACTCTACACACTTCTCCCAGCGATGTTCCCATCTCTGTAACTCATCCAAATAGTACTCGGCGCTTTTCAACATAGTCTCCTTGTAACTCTACACACTTCTCCCAGCGATGTTCCCATCTCTGTAACCCGTCCAAATAGTACTCGGCGCTTTTCAACATAGTCTCCTTGTAACTCTACACACTTCTCCCAGCGATGTTCCCATCTCTGTAACCCGTCCAAATAGTACTCGGCGCTTTTCAACATAGTCTCCTTGTAACTGTACACACTTCTCCCAGCGATGCTCCCACCTCTGTAACCCGTCCAAATAGTACTCGACGTTTTTCAACATAGTCTCCTTGTAACTGTATACACTTCTCCCAGCGATGCTCTCACCTCTGTAACCCGTCCAAATAGTACTCGGCGTTTTTCAACATAGTCTCCTTGTAACTGTATACACTTCTCCCAGTGATGCTCCCACCTCTGTAACCCGTCCAAACAGTACTCGGCATTTTTCAACATAGTCTCCTTGTAACTGTACACACTTCTCCCAGTGATGCTCCCACCTCTGTAACCCGTCCAAACAGTACTCGGCGCTTTTCAACATAGTCTCCTTGTAACTGTATACACTTCTCCCAGTGATGCTCCCACCTCTGTAACCCGTCCAAACAGTACTCGGCATTTTTCAACATAGTCTCCTTGTAACTGTACACACTTCTCCCAGTGATGCTCCCACCTCTGTAACCCGTCCAAACAGTACTCGGCGCTTTTCAACATAGTCTCCTTGTAACTGTACACACTTATCCCAGCGATGCTCCCATCTCTGTAACACGTCCAAATAGTACTCGGTGTTTTTCAACATATTCTCCTTGTAACTGTACACACTTCTTCCAGCGATGTTACCATCTCTGTAACACGTCCAAATAGTACTCGGCGTTTTTCAACATAGTCTCCTTGCAACTCTACACACTTCTCACAGCGATGCTCCCATCTCTGTAACACGTCCAAATAGTACTCGGCGTTTTTCAACATAGTTTCCTTGCAACTCTACACACTTCTCCCAGCGATGTTACCATCTCTGTAACACGTCCAAATAGTATTCAGCGTTTTTCAACATAGTCTCCTTGTAACTGTACACACTTCTCCCAGCGTGTTACCATCTCTGTAACACGTCCAAATAGTACTCGGCGTTTTTCAACATAGCCTCCTTGTAACTGTACACACTTCTCCCAGCGATGCTCCCATCTCTGTAACACGTCCAAATAGTACTCGGTGTTTTTCAACATAGTCTCCTTGTAACTGTACACACTTCCCCCAGCGATGTTACCATCTCTGTAACACGTCCAAATAGTACTGGGTGCTTTTCTCTGCAAAATAATTGTTCACGAAGGTGACTGCCTCCTCATTTGTCGAAAATCGCTCTCGTCCAAGCGCAATTTTCAGATGAGGGAACAAAAAGAAGTCGCTTGGGTCTAGATCTGGTGAGTCAAGCAGTTGGAGCCGTAATTCGTGGATTTTCGCCATTGCAACCGCTGAGGTGTGAGACGGTGTGTTGTCTTGGTGAAAAAGGACTTTCTTTTTCTGCAAATGTGGCTGTTCTACCTTCAGCTTGTCAAGTAATTATGCGTAGTATGCTCCTGTAATGGCTTTTCCTTTCTGAAGATAATCGATTAAAATAACTCAAAGACTATCACCATCACTTTCCCAGCCAAAAAAGAAGCAGTGTTTTAATTCTTTGGGAGCCGGTTTCCCCTTTGCAGTCCACTGTTTGGACTGTATTTTTATTTCGGGCACATAATGGTGTATCCAAGTTTCATCTACAGTAATTAGTCGGCACCAAAACTCGGATTTATTGCGCCTAAACTGCGCCAACAGAGCGTTGGAAATGTTCATTCGAACACGTTTTGAGTCTAACGTGAGCAAACGTCCCACACAACGTGCGGACAGCTTTCTCAAGTATAAATATTGATTTATTATATGACAAAAACTTTCTTTTTAGACGTTCATAGCCTCTGTTATCTCTCTGATTTTAATTCGGCGGTATTCTATTTGGTGAACTTTGGCGATGCTTTTGTCGGTAGTTGCAGTTTTTGGACGTCCCGAACGTTCATCGTCTTCCAAGCTCTTACAACAGCGTTTAAATTTACCTGCCCAAAATTTCACTGTGGTAAATGATGGCGTAGTATCCAACTCATCTTTGATTTGCGTAGGCGTATTGCCTTTCAAAATCAAATATTTAATGACAGATCAGTACACGATTTTGTCCATTTTCATAAACAATCACATCAGCTCACTCAAACGAGTGTTATATAACAACTGAGCATCTAAAATGGCTGAAACTTTGGTGAGTATCTGTCAACAGTTGAACAACGAAATTCATTAGCTTTGGTATAGTCAACATGAAAAATTCAATGCCATGGCCGGGATTTGAACCACGGATCTCCTGGTTTACGTCCAGTCGCTGTAACCCATTGAGATACCATGGCCAACGTGCCGTCCTGACATTAAATTCTCCATTTGACTCCTATATTTCCCCGGTAGACCACTAGGGGCTCTCACATTCGAGATACATCGTTTGTGGTGACTTACTTGAGTCCCAGGCTTCATCATTTAACTCTTATTATTTTAATTAATTGATGGAAGTTAATCATGTCTTCACACTTGCCATATATAAGCTAAGGTATTTGATACCAAGTCAACATGAAAAATTCAATGCCATGGCCGTGATTTGAACCACGGATCTCCTGGTTTACGCCCAGTCGCTCTAACCCATTGAGCTACCATGGCCAACGTGCCGTCCTGACAATAAATTCTCCATTTGACTCCTATATTTCCCAGGAGATCCGTGGTTCAAATCCCGGCCATGGCATTGAATTTTTCATGTTGACTTGGTATCAAATACCTTAGCCTATATATGGCTATTGTGAAGAAATGATTAAATTCCAACAATTAACTAAAATTCATTAGCTTTTATTTACAAATGCTGCCATCTTCATGCTGAGGTCAAAAACTTTTCAGACCACCCTCGTACAAGGAAAAACTGGAGGGGTTTTAGTGGGCGACAGTTGTCAGTGAAACTGGTCTGCATAATGCTTTTCTCCTCCAAAAAGAAAACCTCATTCACTTTCCCACTTTCCCAGTCACTCACTCATAGGGAAGAGCTAAACGTTTGCGAGTTATTTACTGTTATTGGTTTGCATTTTGTAATACTTCAACTTTTCTAAAATAGCAAATAGTTACTCGTAGCTATATTCTAGCAGTTCAGAATTTCAAAGGCGCCATATAGCAAGGATCACTTAAAGGATATGACTGTCGATTAAGCTCTACTGTATTCCCCATATTTCTATTATACGAAGAAGAAAATATTTAATAAAAGAATTTCTGCAAATGTTTGTTTCCATTAACAAGAAGTAGATAGAGCAATGGATGTTTTGTACCAGAATAGAGAAAGTCATGTGAGTGCTAGAGTGACCCATCTGGTAATTGAAAGAATCGTGTAGAAATATTTGTTGGTTGGAGGCAACAAGAAACATCGGTTATAAACTGTATGACGATGTTATGTTGCGGTTTGTTAAAGAAACGGATCGTGTTTCCTTAAACTGCCACCAGGTCGTTATTTGTCTACAGTTGTTAGATGTCAAACCACAGTTTGAAACGGTCTTGTCAACGTCTTCTGTAGGTAAACACAATACAGACCACTGACGTAAGTAAACCAATGCTTTGAAGAAAAGAATAGAATCGAAAAATTGGGCAACAAAAATGTTTGGGAGGCAGGCTTTTTTGCTCGTAACCAGTACAAAATTGCTGAATTATGTTAATAAATACAAAATGTTTAGAAATAATTTTACAAACTTCAAGTATACGTTCCTCACAACAAAAGAAGGAAAAGATTCATATGAACATACAGGGTGTATATAAATGAAAATCGGGGTTTTAACTCTATACAATATTTATTACATTAAACTTACAGTTACAAATGATGTGTCAAATGAAAAAGCAACTCAAACAGTTTTACCAAGAACCTCATACCAGGTCTGTTCAATAAAGCATGATCATAATTTTTTACGGTCATAATTGTTCGCATTAAAATTCAATCTTACTATATTCTGTTAACTTAATGTGAAACAAACACGCCGTAGTAGTTTCATTGTTGGTACTCCTTGTTCCCGCCTGTGAGAACCAGGCAAGTTCCGCTGCAATGGAGGTAACATGCAGTTAAAGTTGATGTTAGAGGAAGATCCGGAGTTTCTTTCAAACGTAATCACTGCTGATGGAACATGGCTGCATCATTTTGATCCCGAGAGCAAATACCAAAGCTCAGTGTAGAAATCTCCTTCATCACCAACCCCTAAAAAAGCAATTGTGGTTGCTTCTGCTGGGAAAGTTATGGTCATTTCATTCTTTGATATTCATGGAATTGTTTATCAGCATGTAGTACCTGCACACACATTAGTAACTGGACAAAACTATAGGGTTGTCCAGAAAATATTTCAAGTTCATATCAGGCGTAAAAGGCCACATTTCTGTGAAGCAGGCTGGATGATGCACCACGATAATGCGCGGCCGCATATTGGCAATGTTGTTGCTGAATATCTTGCAAAAATCAAAGTGAAGTGCATCCCTTACCATCCCTATAGTCCGGATTTAGCCCCATGTGACTATTTTCTATTCCTTAACTTAAAAAAAACGCCTTCGCGGGAGGCATTATCCATCAACAGAAGCAGCGGTGAAGGTTGCGGAGGCGATTTTGAAGGATCTCTCAAAATGGTTTCCAGCATGTCTTTGAAGACTGGTAGAAACGCTGGGAAAAGTGCATCGCATTCCGGCGAGATTATTTTGAGAAGGACCATCAAAATTATGAGTATGAGTAAAGGTACGTTGTCCTCGTAAATGTTCAACGTGACTACCCTTTGTCACGCGGCACACATCAAGTCAATAGCCGAGTTCTTCCCAAACGTTGATAAGTGTGTATTCAGTAATTGTGGCAACAGCTGCTTCGATCCGGTTTCTTAATTCAGGGAGGTCAGCTGGTAGCGGAGGCACGTACACACGATCCTTGATGAAGCCCCAAAGGTAAAAATCGCATGGCGTTAGGTCAGGAGAACGCGGAGGCCATGCATACCAAGCCCTGTAATTGGGCTCGGGTACAGTGACTTTCAACCAATCGCGTACTTCGTTTTGCTAGAGAGTTGGGGCACCATCTTGCTGGAAAATGAAGTTCTCTGCCTCATTTTCTTCCAACTGACGGAAGAGCCATTGCTCTAGTGTATCAAGGTAAGAAGTGCCAGTTACCAAAAAAGAAAGGCCCATAAACTTTTCGCCAGGATACAGCAAGAAAAAAACTTTCACTTTAGGGGAATCTCATTGCATTTGTACCATCTCGTGAGGATTTTCTGAGCCCCAGATGCGCACATTATGAGTGTTAACATGTCCACTAAGGTGAAAGGTCTATTCATCACTGAAGACTACACGATTCATAAAATTTTCATCGTCATGAAAAATGACGTTTGCGAAGTTGGCACATAATCCGTGGTCTGTCGGGTTTAGAGCCTGTAATAACTGTAAACGGTAAGGACGTAGCCGTAAGCGTTTTCCTACAACTTTCCAAACAGTCGACTCAGGAACTTGTAATTCACGACTAGCCTTCCGGACTGATTTCTTTGGGCTACGAGTGAACGACTCTCTCACTCGCTCAACAGTCTCTACACTTACTCTTGGTCGTCCCGTGCTCTTCTCTTTACAAAAGCAGCCGGTATCTTTAAACTGATGATACCATCTACGAACGTTATTGAGGATCACAACCAAACTTAACGCGGAACGCACGTTACACAGTAACAGATTCGGTCTTTGTAAACTGCAAAACACAAGACGTTTTCTGTTTACTAGTCGCCATCTTTGATACTACCGCTGTCTAGCAGATTGCGGTAGAACCATTGCGGCACATGCGCATTGGTGCCAACAAACAAAACTAAGTTGCTTTTTCATTTGACATATGATTTATAACTGTAAGTTTAATTGAATAAATATTATAAAGAGTTACAACCCCGATATTCGTTTATATAAAACTTGTACATTTCATAATCCTTGGTTTTCACGTTTTTCCTGTCACAATGAAGGTGAGTTAAATGGCCTTCGGGGTACAAACTCCAAATTTCATTTCTCTATGTACTCACAGATGGCTTTGATCTGTTGTATTACATACTGTAGTGTTGCCATAGAGACTTGTTTACGTGTCATTTGTTATCAGTCTGTCTTCAACGTTTCAATTGTGTACATGTAGTGAGTTAACTGCAGGTGTTTCGTTCCACCATGACTGGATATTCATTTCGTGAACTGGTAGACATGATTTTTGTGTATGGACAAGAGGCTGCACAGCTCTATCAGATGGACTTTACAGACTGGCGACAACCTTGTCATCCAACCTTTGTTGCTGTTTATCGTCACCTTGCTGCGACAGGAACCGTTGCACCACGAATCTTTGAAGAAGAACAAGAGTCGTTCGTACACCAGAACACGAAGAACAGATGTTAAAAAGCGTCGAAGATGATTCAAGTAGCAGTACAAGACAATTGTATGTGGCATCTGGTATATCACACGTGACAGCATGGAGGGTACATAACGAGCAGCTCCTGTATCCATATCATATTTAATGTGTGCAGGGCCTTTCGCGGCCGCGCCGTGGCTCAGTGGGTAGACTGCTTGGCTCTTACCAAGGCAGCCCGGGTTCGATCCCAGGCAACCGCAAAGTGAGCTTTGTGGTGGACAACACGGCGCTGGGGCGGGTTTATATCCGGGATCTCCGGTTGCCCCCGCCATCTCATTCCACCGGTGCTCCATCTTTATCTCATATATCATCAGTGTCATCGCCTGCGGTGCCGTATGTAGTAAAAGCGGGCGTTAAACACTACACATTAAACACTACACAGGGCCTTTCGCCTGCAGGGCCTTTTGTTAGGTCATATTGGACGATGAATGAAATGATATTCAAATGAGCACAGGGTACATAGAGCTTCGAGTTACCAGACATTCATCTTTCAGGATAAGAGAAAACCTCCAACGTTAAGTCATATCGGACGATGAATGAAATGATGTTCAAATGAGTACAGGGTACATAGAGCTTAGAGTTACCTGACATTCATCTTTCAGGATAAGAGTAATCCTCCAACGTTAAGTCATATCGGACGAAGAATGAAATGATGTTCAAATGAGTACAGGGTACATAGAGCTTAGAGTTACCTGACATTCATCTTTCAGGATAAGAGAAAACCTCCAACGTTGAGTCATATCAGACGATGAATGAAATGATGTTCAAATGAGTACAGGGTATATAGAGCTTAGAGCTATCAGACATTTATCTTTCAGGATAAGAGAAAACCTCCAACGGTAAGTCATATCGGACGATGAATGAGATGATGTTCAAATGAGTACAGGGTACATAGAGCTTAGAGCTACCAGACATTTATCTTTCAGGATAAGAGAAAACCTCCAACGGTAAGTCATATCGGACGATGAATGAAATGATGTTCAAATGAGTACAGGGTACATAGAGCTTAGAGCTACCAGACAGTCATCTTTCAGGATAAGAGAAAACCTCCAACGGTAAGTCATATCGGACGATGAATGAAATGATGTTCAAATGAGTACAGGGTACATAGAGCTTAGAGCTACCAGACATTTATCTTTCAGGATAAGAGAAAACCTCCAACGTTAAGTCATATCGGACGATGAATGAGATGATGTTCAAATGAGTACAGGGTACATAGAGCTTAGAGCTACCAGACATTTATCTTCCAGGATAAGAGAAAACCTCCAACGGTAAGTCATATCGGACGATGAATGAAATGATGTTCAAATGAGTACAGGGTACATAGAGCTTAGAGCTACCAGACATTCATCTTTCAGGATAAGAGAAAACCTCCAACGGTAAGTCATATCGGACGATGAATGAAATGATGTTCAAATGAGTACAGGGTACATAGAGCTTAGAGCTACCAGACATTCATCTTTCAGGATAAGAGAAAACCTCCAACGTTAAGTCATATCGGACGATGAATGAGATGATGTTCAAATGAGTACAGGGTACATAGACCTTAGAGCTACCAGACATTTATCTTTCAGGATAAGAGAAAACCTCCAACGGTAAGTCATATCGGACGATGAATGAAATGATGTTCAAATGAGTACAGGGTACATAGAGCTTAGAGCTACCAGACATTCATCTTTCAGGATAAGAGAAAACCTCCAACGGTAAGTCATATCGGACGATGAATGAAATGATGTTCAAATGAGTACAGGGTACATAGAGCTTAGAGCTACCAGACATTCATCTTTCAGGATAAGAGAAAACCTCCAACGGTAAGTCATATCGGACGATGAATGAAATGATGTTCAAATGAGTACAGGGTACATAGAGCTTAGAGCTACCAGACATTCATCTTTCAGAATAAGAGAAAACCTCCAACGGTAAGTCATATCGGACGGTGAATGAAATGATGTTCAAATAAGTACAGGGTACATAGAGCTTAGAGTTACCAGACATTGATCTTTCAGGATAAGAGAAAACCTCCAACGTTAAGTCATATCGGACGATGAATGAAATGATGTTCAAATGAGTACAGGGTATATAGAGCTGAAAGTTACCTGACATTCATCTTTCAGGATAAGAGAAAACCTCCAACATTAAGTCATATCGGACGATGAATGAAATGATGTTCAAATGAGTACAGGGTACATAGAGCTTAGAGTTACCTGACATTCATCTTTCAGGATAAGAGAAAGCCTACAACGTTAAGTCATATCGGACGATGAATGAAATGATGTTCAAATAAGTACAGGGTACATAGAGCTTAGAGTTACCAGACATTCATCTTTCAGGATAAGAGAAAACCTCCAACGTCAAGTCATATCGGACGATGAATGAAATGATGTTCAAATAAGTACAGGGTACATAGAGCTTAGAGTTACCTGACATTCATCTTTCAGGATAAGAGAAAGCCTACAACGTTAAGTCATATCGGACGATGAATGAAATGATGTTCAAATAAGTACAGGGTACATAGAGCTTAGAGTTACCAGACATTCATCTTTCAGGATATTGGAAAGCCTCCAACGTCAAGTCATATCGGACAATGAATGAAATGGTGCTGAAATGAGTACAGGACACATAGAGCTTAAAATTACCAGACATTCATCTTTCAGGATAATGGAAAACACCACTTGGGACCTCTTGAATGAGATACGCTAGCTCCACGCCACAGGGACGGGCGTTATTGTTAGTCATATCATGTTTGGATCAGTGTTTTAATCGTCATCGAGCTGAGCGTGCATTTCTGGTTCCCGGCCACGAAATATGCTGGCATTGAAGTTACCCATGGGGTTGTGGAACTCCCAGGTATAGGACAGTTACCCACTCGGCATCGTAAGGAGCTGAGATAGGCAACGATCCTACTAAAGGAGGCTTCCTCTGGAGCTTATCTTTTGAATGACCGGCAATCTCTGTCGCGATACGTGGGCGTGATGTCGGTGTACGGTTTGATAGACCTAGGACAGCGCACAGGATTGTAGTATTTGTATTTTTATCAGTCCTCGCACTCTTCTGTTTGAGCGAGTAACAGCGCACAGTTAGACAGGAGAAGGACACATAGAGCGAGAATGAGGATATAAGTAAAATAAACGAAATGTGTAAATAAATTGGGCGTTTATGCAAATTTTATGTTATTCTTCTTTAGAAACATTACAATATTTACATTCCCTTTTCAGCTACCATAAAATGTCTACGTTATTATAAGGTGTGCAGTATTAGAAGGCACATGAGGTGGAGCTAGTGAGGGCTGGCTTACAGCGACTGTCCTATCATAGACGTGCAGCGTTGCCTAGTTTGGAACGCACAGCACAAGCGTGAGCAACAGGGATTTGTCTTTTCTATGAGCCCAAAATTACCACTGGAATATTACACAAATAATAATATTTGCCACTTAGGCTTCACTTATCCTAAATTGGTGTTGATACTTCTTTTGAAATGGAAAAGAAGTATCAACACCAATTTGTTAAGATAAGTGAAGACTAAGTGCAAATATTTATATTTGTGTAATATTTATTGCTTCACTGTAACTAGCTTACGTAATTACTACTGGAAATTCAACATTGCAATGTTCCTTTGAATAGGCGGCAATAATTTTTGAGGCAGCGTGTACAAAGGTAATTCTTCTGCGCCGTATGGTTCTCGAGTTATCACTTGTAGAATAAACACGTGTTACGGGGGGCACCAAAAAGAAACCAGACTCCGAGGGCGCTGCCACTCATAGACGTAGTGCAGGGTTCTCACGCTAGATGGTGTTAGTAGAGACCTTCATAAAACAGCTGTGCAGTCGGCGTCAGTTTATCGCTGAACGTGCAAGTGTGGTATTGTGTTTCTCTGACTGTTGGCGGGATACCTCTGCGAAGCCGTTATAGCAACTTTAAAATAACAAAGAGTGTGTGTGAAATTTTGTTTCCTGCTTAAAAAAACTGCAACAGAGACACATCAAATGCTTCACGGAGCTTTCCAGGAGGACGCTATGAGCCTCACACAGGTTTTCGAGTGGTTTGGGCGCTTTAAACTTGGCGAGAAGTTTAAAGCTCGTTCTGGACGCCCTTCAACATCGCGAAATGAGAAGAGCATTGAAAAGGTTCTCCAAAAGATCAACGAGGATCATCGCCAAACGATTGACCAAATTTCGGCAGCGACAGGAATCAGTTGGAGCTCGTGCCAGCGGATTTTGAGGGAGGATTTGCACATGAGACGTGTTGCTGCTAAATTTGTTCCGCGCCTTCTCACACAGGAGCACAAAACCATCCACATGAATGTGTGTCAGGACTTGACAACAGAGATTGCATGTGATCCAAACTTCTTGAACAAAGTCATTACAGGGAATGAGAGTTGGTGTTACGGGTATGACCTAGAAACCAAACAAGCGTCAAGCCAGTGGAGGACTCCCAACTCTCCCAGACCAAAAAAAAGCAAAGCAAGTGAGGTCAAATGTGAAGACGATGATCATTGTCTTATTTGATGTTCGTGGAATTGTGCATCGGGAATTCGTACCCCCTGGCCAGACTGTTAACCAGCACTTTTACTTAGATGTTTTAAAGCGCCTGGGAGAGGATGTGAGGAGGAAACGCCCGTAACTTTGGCGATCAGGTGACTGGTTTCTGCATCACGACAACGCTCCAGCACTCAAGGTCTTACGAGTGACCCACTATTTGACATCTCAGAGATGATCTGTCGTTCCCCACTTCCGTATTCGCCGGACCTAGCCCCGTGTGACTTTTTTCTATTTCCACGAATAAAAAAAACACTAAAAGGGGAGCGTTGACGATGTGGGGGCGGTAAAAAAAGCTTCGCAAAGGGCACTGGACAATATCAAACGTGAGGAGTTCCAAACATGCTTCCAACAGTGGGAAAAGAGACTTGACAGGTGCATCGCATGTAATGGACAGTATTTTGAAGGTGACTGAAGTAATTTTGTAAAAAGGTTCATCAATAAAGTTTTATGACAACAATCCGGTTTCTTTTGGATCCCCCCTCGTATGGGTTTATGCTTATAATAAATTTCAACTTCCAATCTTGCCCATGGTTATTTGTTTTCATTACGCAGTACTGAGTAAGACATTATGGAGTACTGCGCTCTCCCAGAACGGAAATATTATTTTTAAAGCGTACAGATTCTTTAAGAAACTGTCGTCTGAGAAACTGCGTGACACAAAGCCAGGAACTCACGACCAAAGTGTGCAATGAGAGGTGCATACTGTGTCACTTAATGTGAAACAGGGGAAAACTTCTAGCACAGAATTTGGTGAACATTTATTTCGTTTAAGCTAGCAACTCTTCTAACATAGGTAGTTTTCAGAAGTCAGGGTATGTTATTTTAAATAAATAAGCATGTTAATATTCAATGTTACAGTTTATAATGTAACATTTGCTGGTAAGTTTACGTTCTGACAACTTCACGTTCAGTTCGTCCGCTCTCTGGTTCATCAGATGGCAACTGGTCAGCAACCGTGTGCACGCATTGGTGCAGCTCATATGCCTTCTAAAACCGTACACAGTTTACCAGCAATTTTCCTCAAACAACTGACGGTCGACAGCAACCAATATTACCAATCTGTGACTGTTTTAGTTATTATTACCACCTTTCTTCTGTCTAGCTAAACGTTTTAATATCTTCATTACACTACTATTTATTAATCAAATTTATTCTCGAAATATTAAACAGTATAATTTCTAATCAATTGACTACATCTGTATAATTTTTGTGCAATTAAACCCAAAACTTTCACTTCTCACAATTAATACGGTAATTTACAACATCCAGTTTAGGTTTTGTATCCCTACAACTTGTAGGTAGTTGTTTTTCTTTCTTCTTGTCCACCATCTTTATTTTGTATCTCGTAATATTCCTAGCTGTTAACACACACACAAAAAGTCCTTGTACCTCTGTTCATGGAACCTTGACAAACATAACCTAGAACTTTCAAAAACAATTGGTTCGTAAGTATATGGCAGGAATTTATTGACAACAGTCGATTTGGAGGATCGTTCTGTACGGCCTTAACCATCCAAACAGGAAGTAGCCCAGCACTCTTCCCAGAACAGCAGACAGGAAGAAACCGGCGTGATAACCCATCACCACCAACATAATACCATAATTAAGGATATTATGTATAAAACGTAGCATTGTTTTTAAAGCAACCTTCTTGCATCGCAGGCGAACTCTGTCAACATAAGAAAAAAAACGAAGTTTCAATAACAATAATAAACAGGGCACAAAGTTTCATCACAAAAAATTTGTTTCAAAGATGACTATGAAGTCACTTTAAAATTAAAAGATTCTTTATCTATTCTTGCTCCTTTATCCATATCACGTTCATTGTAACTACAATGGCTGTAAGGCAGTGGCGTATATTATGGGCTATCAAAGCTATCACCGAAGACCATATCTACTAGAAATTAATAAGCAATGTTAATAATAATTGCAATACCAGCCAGTTTCCCCCATAAAGAATTAGTGCGTAGGGTGGAATATCTCTCTTTCCTTACCACTGAACAGAGGAGCAAAAATAACAAAAAAAAAAAAAAAAAAAAAAATCTGCATATCTAGTGGCCCGGTTTCTGGAATCTATACCAGGCCTTATTATGCAAACTTCATTTTTAAATTTATTAACTTCTGAATCAGATTTCACAAAACAGTTTACAAATTTTGCAGATATAATCTACTTTCTACCTTAATGAGCTAACCAAACCTAAAGATTACTGGATTCCATTAACCTTACAAATATAATCTATCTAAAACAGTCTTTTTTCTCCTTTACTTTTACTTCAACAATATAAATAAAATCTACATTTCTACTACAGCTTTAATTCTTATAACAAGCTACGAAAGACTGTTTCCTACAGTTTTAAAATTTCCTCTTCTGTAACTGGTATCCAAAGCTTCCTCCTACTCGAATCTGGACTGGCATCAGTAGACGGAGCTGGTTCGTCAGTTTCATACATACAGTTAGTCATCTCTCCGCTTCTGCATAATCAGTTGCATCTGTCCGTTCTGATACTCTCCATATATATATATATATATATATATATATATATATATATATATATATATATATATATATATTTCTCTCCTGGTATTCTATTTCTGTCTATGGTCCTTCTGTCTTTCTGTCTTTTTTCTGATGTCCATAATTGGCATCATAAATCAAGTCTTCAAGTCTGGTAATCTGTATCTTCAGTTTCTCTTGGTCCTATTTCCCTCCGACGATCTCTTAAGTTATATTCCTTTCTCATACATAGAAATGTTCTTACATTTCTTTCTTGAAATGTTTTGTCGCGGGTCATATATTCCTCCAACGCCTTCACGGATATTATTTGAGAGATATTGAACAGAGGGACAATGCAGGATTCACCATGCCAAGGCTTCGGAGCCTTGCATAGCTAGACTCATACGAGCTTCTGCGAAATGTGCCGTACGGACACGACTGGCTTTGGAATTCCGAATTGCACGTGGAGTTACGGACAAGAAAGGGCGTGTTTTTAATTATTGTGTGATTGTTACAGTCCGTATTAGTATTGTTTTTTTTCCATAGTTTACAGTGTACCAAGACAGTTGCTAGCACTAACTCTTCGAAATGGGCGAAGGATGTGTAATTAAACAATTAGTGCAAAGACCATTCCCGCAGTTTAAATACGAGGATAAGTTAGTGATGGGAAAACAGGGAGGACCTACTCCAGTTCTTGCGCACTTGCAGTGTGAACACAAGGAAACAATAAGAACCATTATAAAAGGTATTTTAACTGATTTTAATATTTCCTTCTACCACTGCAAGTGCAGAAAGTAGTTTTTCAGCCTTGAAACGAATATTTTTCAATTTATTCATCCCCTATATTTCATACAGAGAATACATAAACACAATACTCACAGACAAAGGTGCATGTATACTTTGTTACATTAACAGTGAATAAATCTATCTAACTAAACATCATCATCAGCATGTCCATTACTGGAAACTGGTTTTGATCTGCCCTAAATATCTAAGTCGTGCTTGTCATAGTAATCAGTTTTACATAGCTTAGACACTCCCATATGGCAATTACGGCCTTCAGGGTAACCTTTTTTTTCATCCATATGATCCAAATACATAGGATACGTCAACAGGTTTAACAAATACAATCTGTACATAACAGTATTAAAATAATAAAATATAATAAAATATGCAGAGGGTACCTTTACTATTTAAGCTTTAATTTAACCTTTTATACTCATCTATAGAGTAGACTGGGTTTTCTACAAGGTACTTTTTAATTGCTTTAAGTTTAAATTTTTCTTCTGTTATCTGTTTTATTTGATTCGGTAAATGATTGTACAATTCTTTAGATTTATTTTCTATATTTTTGTTACTTAATGTTCCTCTTAATCTGTTTAAGAAATAATTTTGTTTTGTTCTTGTGTTATGTGTATGTATGTACATGTTTTTATTTTGGTTGCTAGAATTTTTTGTTACGTAAATATAATCTTGTTTACGTGCAACACAAGGACAAATTTGTCTGGACAACTTGGCTCTTCTATCGGTGGAAAAAGACAATCTTCTTTCATTGAGAAAACATAACAAGGAACTGCTTCTTGATAGTGTCACAACGCTGTTTACCCTTAAAGAAAGACGGCAGGAATTCATGAATATATAAACAGATATGTGAAATTGTTTGTTTTCTTGTTTAATTGTTTTAATAGCTTGTTTCAAGAAAAATTGATTTAGATGCAATGTTTGTGAAGCTAATATTTAATCAACAATCTCTTATTGTCCGGATCTGGTAGGCCCAGTGATAGCCCCAGTCACAATCCCAGCATACGCCACTGCTATAAGGAGATGCACTACAACTGGAGAACACAGCTCCGTCAGTTCTAACCGCTAAATATACCCCCGAACGAAAACCAGGTTAGCGTGTGACGTCATTGCGCTGATTTTTGCTGCCCAAGAGGAAGGAATAGTATGATGTGCTAGAGTTCCGATAGCGTAGGAAAAACACGAAGCGTATCGGGTATTAATAATATGTACGAGGGCTGTTCAATAAAGAGTATCTTAATTTTGTACAGTCAATTTTTCGCACCAAAATTCAATTCTATTATATTCTGTTAATTTAATATGAAACAAACACGCCGTAGTAGTTTCATTGTTGGTACTCCTGGTTCCCGGTGTGAGAACCAGTCAAGTTCAGACATGTTCAGTATCATCTACCGTTGCAATGGAGGTAACATGCAGTTGATGTTAGAGGAAGATCCGGAGTTTCTTTCAAACGTAATCACTGTTGATGAAACTTGGCTACATCATTTTGATCCTGAGAAAAAATAGCAAAGCTCAGTGTGGAAATCTCCTTCATCACCAACCCCCCCAAAAGCAAAAGTGGTTGCTTCTGCTGGGAAAGTTATAGTCATCTCATTCTTTGATATTCATGGAATGGTTTATCAGCATGTTGTACCTGCACACACATCAGTAACTGGACAATACTACAGGGATGTCCTGAAAACATTGCAAGTCCCTATCAGGCGCAGAAGACCACATTTCCATGAAGAAAACTGGATGCTGCACCACGATAATGCGCGGCCGCATATTGCCAATGTTGTTGCTGCATATCGTGCAAAAATCAACGTTAAGTGCATCCCTCACCCTCCCTATAGTCCGGATTTAGCCCCATGTGACTTTTCACTATTCCCTAACTTAAAGAAACGCCTTCGTGGGAGACATTATCCATCATCAGAAGCAGTGGTGAAGGCTGCTGATGCGATTTTGAAGGATCTCTCAAAAATGGTTTCCAGCATGTCTTTGAAGACTGGAAGAAACGCTGGAACAACTGCATCGCATTTAGGGGAGACTATTTTGAGAAGGACCATCATAATTATTAGGATGAGTAAAGGAACGTTGTCAAAAAAGTTTGTGATTATTCTTTATTGAACAGCCCTCGTATTTGAAAACTTCTTTCACAGAGGTTAACATGGAGCGTTTCAATGTTAATTAATTTTATTTAATTGATGATTAATTTCTTAATAATGTTTAAAGCTACATTCATAAAATTTGTTTTTTAGCATGCACTGTAAAGTTTCCATGATGATTGCTTAACACATTTGTATTTTAGAATTTTACCATTTGGTTGCCTTAATCTTAAAAAACAAAAATCAAGTAATAAATTTTGAAATGCCGCCAATCGATTGTCTTTAAATTTATTTTATTTTCGGAGTTTGGTAATAAAATTTATCCGTCCCCTAGCGGCTGTAATGATAACACGAATAAACAGATTGCAAATAAAGATTTGAGAAACAGTCTCTTGAGTTCTGTGGATATTTCATCAATTTCCTTAAAAGGATAAAGTGGAGTTTGAGGTGGATAGTTCTACTTTATTGTAATAATACCGTTTTTTATTCAGAGGGTCTCAAAACATGTATTTGCAGTGAAATCTCGGTACCGAAGTTTAGGCAATAAGAACAGGCTAGGTGTTGTACTTACTCGATCACCTGGACAACTTCCATAAGCATTGACATCAGGGCTAACAGGATGTAGGCAGTGGCTAGTGAAGCTGGATTAGTGATGGTCCATTGGTCCAACATCAATGTTTCACAGAAGCCCCAGTGGAAGAACATCTGCAAAAAATGGTTTACTGGTAAATTATGCTTCCAAATTGTTTATGGGAACCATAAGTTTATATTTCAACTTATTTTGCTTCTAGAATAAAGGTTCGATTGGTAAGCACGATTGGGAGACTTAGAAACTAGTGCGTGATCTAAATAAACACCGACATTAAGGTATGACTGAAATATCATGAACATTTTTAAAACATCACCGTCTCCTCTAGTCTATAAAATAGTGTAAGCCTTCGCGAACCCAAAGAATGCTTAGATAGCAGCCGATGTCTGGCATGAAGGTTTACTTTCTCGCCTCATCCACCCCAACATTCCTTCATACTTGGTCCATCTTATACACTGCTATCTCCTCAACAGATCCTTCTCTGTCTCCGATGACGGCATATTATCCTCACCTGGTCCTACTCGAGCTGGTGTTCCTCAAGGTAGTGTCCTGGGACCAACTCTCTTCCTTCTCTATATCAACACCCTACCTTCTTTGCTCCGATGCTCACTGTACCTTTTTGCAGACGACACAGTTGTAACCTCCATGTCAACTAGACATTACATGGCTGCACGTAGAATCCAAACATACGCCGACCTCCTCACCACGTGGTTCAAACGATGGCGCTTGAGCATCCACCCCCAGAAGAGCCAAGCCATCACTTTCTCCAGAAGGTAGCTAGAGGACCTATCACCTGTTCGTCTAGCCGGAGAGGAAGTACACTGGCAATCACATGTACGATATCTAGGCGTTTTGCTTGATGTAAAACTGACGTGGAAAGACCACATAACCTACACAGCCAACAAGGTCAGCAAACGTATGGGTATGTTATACCTATTGTACAATCGACGCTCAGTGATGTCCATATCCAATAAATTGCTCCTCTATAAGCAAGTGATCCGACCAGCCATCACTTATGCCTGTGCCATTTGGGGTATAGCAGCTAAAAGTCACCTACACCGCCCTGAAGTCCTACAGACTCGATTCCTCCGTATTGCCACGAATTACCCATGGTACATCCCTAAACTTGTAATCCGTCGTGACCTACACATTCCTACCCTAACAGACTACATCCACACCCTCTCACTCCCATTCTATCAAAACCTCTCCCATAAATTCAACTCCGTTATACGCGGTCTAGGTGAGTACGACATCGACCCCGGCGAAAAATACAAAAGACCAACACTTGTTTTAGGCACATGAAAACACTGCACTATCAGTACACAACTTTATATATATTGTGACTTTGTGGGTTCGTGAAATTAAAAGTCCAATTGCACAAACTCAAAAATGTTCTTTATTTCCACCGAATTACAGTTGGAACGCTTGCCGATTACATAAAATTACGTAGCGCACACAATTTCAATCCTACAGTTCATGAAGGAGTACTCAGTTTCCCATTTAGGATTAAAATAATGTGTCGGCGTGGGTACCCTTTGCTTTAATAAGTGCCCTTCCATATCAAACTGACAGTGAAGTACGGACCGCCACTACTACGGAAGACAAACCGTGTGAAGCACGCACTGAGACGACACGGTGCTTGTAGCCCAACACATGCACCGCGGCCAGCGATTTGGCTGTGACTGCCATATAGCCTCTCTGGATGTTAACTTTAGTTCTAATAAATTAAGTTTTTCTACATAAATACTGATGTATTAATACTCTTTTCCATGACTGTATGTTACAGCTTAACGTCAGGAAGTTGCCGCTGAAGTCTGCGCGCGCATGCCCCAAACATCTTGACTATCATTTAACCCTACTGCATTCCCTAATTCACATTATATTTAACAAAAGCATTTCTACCAATAGTTAACTTGATTAACATGAAGTTAGGCTTTAAGAATATTTTTAGAAGGGCAACATATGTATGTGTTTCTTAAATTTGTTGCAAATCACTATCTTTCGTGCTGAGAGAATTTGATTACAAGTCTGATATTTGACATCTTCCTGCTTATAGGTTATATCCAGAGCTAGGAAGTTCGTACCGCCCGCCGTTCCCTGTGCACGTTGCGATCGACCTTCTCCCGTCATAGATAAGAAACGCACATCGGAGGGGCATTGAAGCCGGTTGCCCAGAGAACAAAAATGTCCTATGAAACATTCGTAAATGCAAACTTAGTTAGATCATTATGTACAGCATACTGTCGCGGCAACAGGCATAAAAGTTTCGGCACAAATAAAAAACAGGCGGCGGCTATTGTTTCACGGTAATAAAAAGCTTGCAAATCAGTTTACGATCGCGCGGCTAGTGTACACAAAGATAACAAGCAGATAAAGGTCTGCCGAAACAAACAAACTGAGATAAATGGAAATTTCTGATGACTTCCGGACTGATAGAGATAATTCAACTTCTGGTTTATTTTAGAATGATCTAGAAATGATTCAGCGAGATATATAAGAGATTGTGACACGCCATCAGACAGTTGTAATTGTGTAACAAGAGTGTTGTAAAGAGAGCTGATGTTATTTATTATTGTCATCGACCTTAGTGCTGTACTGGTGATGTAATGTTGTTACGTGAGAATTGAACAGTGTATTTCGACGGAAATAAAGAACATTTAGAACTTCGGCAAATTGGACTTTTAATTCTACGAGCCCACAAAGTCAAAATACAAATTCTTATATAGTACATATGGCCTTGTCTCTGGCTGATGATCAAATGTAAAATAATATTCAAATAATAAAATTAATTTCTTAAATATCTGAAGACTCTTACTAGACAAAATACAAAAGCAGGAATTTTATTACATATTTACTCATCTGTGGCCGTATTACTAAAAGCAATAATGTACCTCTGAAGTCTTTCAAATGAAAAACTCATTCTACATCCCATAAAACAATATGTATACTGCAAAAATGTTCCTTCGATCTCGCATGTGATCGGAGCATATTTGAAATATTTTATCAGTTCTGTATCTGTATCATAGCTTTTGTTGGGATCTAAAAGTTTATCTCGTGTGTGGTAAATCGCACCGAACCCTGCATTCTTTTGAATTACACTTTTTATTTTCATCTTTATTTCAGGTAGAATGCTCGAGGTTTGGTAAATCCGTTTTGACAGTTCTACATGCTGCTCAGATTCAGTCAGCTCCATACCTCTGGACTGTAACAGTATGATAGTTGTGGGTAACTCTTTGAACAAATGTGCAATCAATAATATATTTCTACGAACCTGTTCGTTACTAGACGTTTGGCAGTTTGTATGCTAGAACTGCCATCAGTTTCTAAATTGTCTAATTTGTCATAATGTTCGGCATAATAGATTACAGCCAAGTTCCTCATCTGGTGACAACTGACCATCGTGGTAGCGATTTCTGGTGCTAACTCTCTGAACTCTGCAATCCTGTAAGATGCCTTCAAAAATATGTTTCTCATGTGAGCTACAAAATTGTTTACACCTGAATAGCTACATTTGATAGATTCGGCCACTCGGTGTAAAGCATGTGCTAAACATGTAATATGTATTAGTTTAGGATACAAGTTACAGAAATGATTTACATTCTACGATGAACCTTGTCCTTGCTAGTAGCGCTGGGTGGTATAGCCATTCCTAGCCGCTCTTACACTGCTCAAGCAAATCGGTATAGTACAATTATTTTGAGGTCGCTGCTGAGTAAAGATGTACATTAAATGAATTAAGTCTAATACCACACCTGGAAGGAGAGTGAGAATGATTTCTACATGTGGAGCCATTGATGGTGCATGCATCAACTGCCCCACATGCACAAATCCTCCTCACTCAGCTTCCAGATGTGGTATTAGACTTAACTCATTTAGTATGCATCTTTACCCAATGCCAACCCAAGATTTTCCGACTGTACGAACTCCCTAGCCCTGTAAATCGGACGAATCTAATCGAACACATTCATAATTTGCCCTCACGTTCTTGTAAAAGCACCAAGATGATAATAATAAGTTTGTTATGATAACAATGTGTACTTACTTTCATGTTCATTCCACTACAGGCATCTGTAGCGTTAGTATGGTCCATTGCGTGCATCTTAATCAAGATCTGTAAACCAAACCACACATTTGTGAATTGCTAAAAGCTTTTATACATCATCTTATAAAACATACAAACATTTCCATCAGCTACAATAATGAAGTAATTGTAATAATAATGTTAACTGAAGTGACAAGGCAGCCAGAACTAGGAATTGTCTGCAGCTGCAGCATTACTTGGTTTTATACACAATATTCTTTCTCTAGAGTACCTGCTTATCGTGGCAATTGATAAGATGCTTCTTAAATTATCCAGTTGAATGAGATTAAAACTCCGTCTCGCCTGACAACCGTAGATGCATTTTTATCGCAACAGTTACACAATGTAAGTTTTACTCTAAATATTTATCTATCTTTTTATAATTTCCCAAGTTTGAGATAAAATAATCTTAACAGCGTTAAGTTACTATCAGCTTTTATCTACCTGGTCTAATGTTTCATGGCGTTTAGAGAAAATTTCTCAGATCCTCAATCCAGTTCTGTTCTTTAAAAGGTTCACAGTGCACTTCGGAATATCGGAAGAAATATGACGTCGATGATTCTTATCCGCTTAATGCGTACATCATACTCTATCTTTTAGACGGCCTGAATATTTCTAGATATCTTATAGATTCTATATGAATGTATGGTATTGTTTCACCTTACTCATGTTTGTGATATTCATTTGTCTTTTACCTTGACAACATGACTTTTAGAAAACCAGAACATTCTACATAAAGGAGGCAGTGGAAATAATAAAACGATAAAAATAACGTAACAAAAATACCTTTAACTAAACCAGCCTCTTTCATTAAGTACTTTTCGTCTGGTGCTATATTGAAGGTATCAATGTTTTCTTTGGTTAAAATTTTGGATTTCTTTCACAGGTAACCTTGAAACATGCATATCAAAATGCTATAAGTTTGCAATATTTCTTGATGTGATTCTTGTTTACATTAAAATAGAGCGTTATCATTGAGTAGTTGAGAAGATGCTAAAACTAACAAAGGTATTTCAGGTGCCGATTTTCTAAGAAAGCTTAATTTATTAATTGATCTGAATAAAAAGCAGTTAGTAGATGGTGAGACCAGACTTTGCATTCCAGGTGGTCATGTCAAACACGCCAGATAATGTTATTAGCACCATGTCAGAAACTCAGAAATTACTCTCTGAGTATCCTGAATTGAGACCCCTGTTGCAAGCAATCAAGATGAAAACCCAAACAAGTTCCCTATACAAATTTACGGAATTAAAAACAGATATGAGTATTTCTAATTCTAAAGGAAACATTTTAATCAAAGAAAACCCACTGACGTTAGAAATAGTTACAAAATCTGAAACTTCTAACCCTGTACTAAAAGCACTAGCATTAGAAACTGTGAACAATAGATACCCACCTGAAGAATGGTTACATATCTACACAGATGGATCTGACTTGGACAACAACTCAGGAGCAGGAATTAAGTGTGCACCGTTCTCATTCTATCAACCAGCAGGATACCACACAACAAATTTTGATGCAGAAGTAACGGCTATTCATATTTCACTTAAACGCATTCTATACTGAATAGATTAATTTAAAAATGCTGTCATACTTTCTGATTCTAAAACAGTATTATGTGCAATAAGTTCATATAAAATGAAGTCAATCCAAATTAAAGAATGTCACAAAATGATCCAATAACTTCAAAAACTACAGAAAAGAAACCTGCACATTGTGGCATTGCTGGAAATGAATCAGCTGATTTTCTTACCAAAAGAGGTACAAATTTAGTTCAGAACAAAAATAAAAACTTATCCTTTACATCCATAAAATAAAACCAATCAATATCTAACAAAACCAAAGATAAAATGGAAGATTTTAATTAAAAACCCAGAAATGATTCCAGAAATCCCACGTAACGCTGCAGTAGCAAAATTTAGATTACCTACGGAACATGATTATTTGGCCAAACACTTACACAGAATAGGAATTTATACAAGTCCAAATTCTCCTCTGTGCAACAAAGAAGAGGAAATGACTTAAGAACATCTTCTAACCTATGAAGTCCTACCTGCCGGATCCACTACACAGGTATATTGGAGAGCAAGAGAGCTAATGGCTTCATTGCCAAAGCCTAGCATTTGACAACAAAGAAGAGCAAATGAGTGAAGAACATCTTTTAACCTGTGAAGCCCTACCTGTTGAACCCACTACACATAAATATTGGAGAGCAAGAGAGCTAATGGCTTCATTGCCAAAGCCTAGCATTTGACAACAAAGAAGAGGAAATGACTGAAGAACATCTTCTAACCTGTGAAGTCCTACCTGCCGGACCCACTACACAGAAATATTGGAGAGCAAGAGAGCTAATGGCTTCATTGCCAAAGCCTAGCATTTGACAACAAAGAAGAGCAAATGACTGAAGAACATCTTTTAACCTGTGAAGCCCTACCTGCCGGAGCCACAACACAGAAATATTGGAGAGCAAGAGAGCTAATGGCTACATTGCCAAAGTCTAGCATTTGACAACAAAGAAGAGGAAATTACTGAAGAACATCTTCTAACCTGTGAAGTCCTACCTGCCGGACCCAGTACACAGAAATATTGGAGAGCAAGAGAGCTAATGGCTACATTGCCAAAGCCTAGCATTTGACAACAAAGAAGAGGAAATTACTGAAGAACATCTTCTAACCTGTGAAGTCCTACCTGCCGGACCCAGTACACAGAAATATTGGAGAGCAAGAGAGCTAATGGCTTCATTGCCAAAGCCTAGCATTTGACAACAAAGAAGAGGAAATGACTGAAGAACATCTTCTAACCTGTGAAGTCCTACCAGCTGGACCCACTACACAGAAATATTGGAGACCAAGGGAGCTAATGGCTTCATTGCCAAAGCCTAGCATTTGACAACAAAGAAGAGGAAATGACTGAAGAACATCTTCTAACCTGTGAAGTCCTACCTGCTGGACCCACTACATAGAAATATTGGAGAGAAGAGAGCTAATGGCTTCATTGCCAAAGCCTAGCACTTGACAAAAACAACAACACAATTGAGACCCGTGGAAGTGAAGCACAAAACTTCTAGAACTGTCTGCATCCACAAGAACTTAAATGATTGTGTCCATGTGTTTTTGAGAGTGGACAGAATCAAGAAACCGTTACATCCCCCTTATGAAGGTCTCTTCAAGGTAGTTTCCAAAACTGATAAATACTTTGCTATCTGCATAATATTTGTACTTCCATATCTTACAATCTCAATTACAAGTTTTACAATTCTAATCTAGGTATAAATTTCTCAGCTGCTGATATTACGGGCTGATCGTGGTGTTGGCACCCTGGCCGTTTACCTCTATCCTAGCCCTTATACGACCTTGACCTTGACCTAATGTTCTGATTGTGTCTTCCATTTCTCTACCTCTTACTTCCTTGCCCTTCACAACCATTTCTCTTTGATTTTGTCAGAAAATTTCCCCACCTCCCTTAATCTTTTCTCTCTTTTCAACGTAAGCATTTTTATTGTTACTACGTAAGCCCCTTTATTATCCCAGTTCTTATCCCATATTAATTTCCTTTAGTTTTTAATTTCTTTACACTCCACTACATAATGTTCTAAACTTATTTTCTTTCCAAGTAGAACGCACTCCTCTGGTGAACCCTCTATCAATATGGCTTCTATCCTTAACCAATCTAAAACCTCCCTCTCGTATCTATCACATATGTCTATATATGTTTCCCTTCCTCATTCTGTATTTATTTTAAGGTATACATTTAGTGATTTCTTACTTATCAGACTTCTCCACGTCACTTGTCCGTCAATGTCCTCTATCCCAGTGTTTCTCAAACTCTTCTACCTCAAGGACCCCCTTATCATCTAACATGTTCTCGGACCCCCATGGTTTGACAGGTCAATTTATATAAACGAGTCGACTTTTGGGAATGTTATAATTGGAATTTAAATAATTACTGTACGTATAATTTAATATATTTTCTTGCATATTTAGTTTTAAATTTAATTAATAATAAACTAAAAATTAAAGATAAACTAAATAAGATAAACTTGTGTATAAAATGTATTTTAAATAAAAAAGTATATTTTTAAATTGTCTTTATTAAAATTAATTTTATTTTCACTTTGAAGTAAGTTGTATACAGGTTTACCCAACTTTAGCTTTACATCAGTAAAAATTTGAAATACCATACTCTTTGGATTACCCAAGGATTAATAACATTACGCACATGTTATAAAAATTAATTTATTTTCCATGTAAAGTAACTATTTTTATACATATAAAAAGTTATTCATAACGTTCTGAATCCAACATTTCACCATTTCAACAAAGTTAGTATTGGGTTACTAAAAAATCAATTTACGTGGCAAAAGCTTGGAACTTTGTTCTTTGAAATGTATTAATGTGAACAATGCAACTGAGATAATAAGCTCAGTTAAGCTGGGCTTAATGTTGGTGATTTTTACTCTTAAGTCCGTTGGCAAGTTCATTGGTAAGTCTGTCTCTCTTCACTGGCTTGGTGTTGAACAAAATGTTTGCTCGCACATATAGGTGGTTGGGAAGGGCACAGTGTGCGTTCTTTGGTAGCAAGTTCAACAACTATTATAACGCTGTATTACAAGCTCCCAACTGTTACGTTGATTGCACCACTCAGCTGTGTGACATCGTTACGACATAGCTGTATAAGAAATGTTAACTAATTCGGCATCGAGCAGATAAGTGACTCAATAAATACAATTCTAGCCCCGGACCACACTTTGAGGAACACTGCTCTATCCTATTCTTAATAATTGTCCAAAAACCTTATACATTTCTTTTTCTCTCCTGCCAGATATCCCCTATCCCTATTTTGACCAGCGTTCTCTCTAGCTCTGCCCATCAGCTGTTCTTACATGTTGACAGATCTTACTTGTTCTAGACAGATCTTTAATGTATTATCATCATCCTTTGTATACAACTATAAGAAACAGGACAGTGAATGTTTCTATTGATCGCCTGAAACCAGCATTCATGTCAACAGTAGATGAGGGAACCCCAATAACTGGAGATAATCCAGCAGACCAACAGAAGATGCCTGCTGCCCCGCACTTAGCCGCTTAGTGCGGCTTTATCTGGGCAGTATAAAAGAATTGTCTTATGTCGCAGGCGGTTGTCTTGGGCAGTGGTATATCTAGCCATATGTGTGCGCAAGTGCCGTGTGCGCCCAGTGCTGACTGCGCTCTTCCGCCTGCCTGTGAGGCATCCGAGCACAGCCCACTTGAGAGGCTAGAGGGAAAGGAACAAATATTGAGGTATAGGTTATACCAAGCCCATTTCTGAGCTTGAGGGTACAGTGTCAGGGGAAAGTAGCCCTGCTCAGTTTAGTTGCCCAAAGCGTCTTTGGGTAGCCCGTAACTTGGTCTGCGGCGAGGAACCCTATGGTCGTAACGGCCAAGGGTATTCACCAGTTATTGGGGTGGGAGCCTAGCTTATTGTAGATGGTAGAGGATCTCTCCCGCACCACGTCTACAATATATGGTACTCCGGAGTAGGTGTGAAGGATATGGGACAGGAATAAACGTCCAGTATCGTAGATGATTCGCAGCGTCTTGTTCTGGACGTGGTCGGAGCCGCTGATCCCCAGACTTCGCAGCCATACAGAATCAGGGGCGGGATTATCGCCCGATACAGACGTAGTTTAAGGTGTGTTGGCATTGAGGATTTAAGGATAGGGTACAACTGTCTGAGTGCTGCATGACCTTAGTGTTATACGAGGGCCATGCCGGAAGTTTTTAGCAGTGCTAAGACGGAAAATCTGACAACCATGACATTATTGTAGTTTGAAAGAGCGATGTTGGTTGACCTTGGAGCATGCGTGTGGTGGTCCCCCCATCACAGGGCCATGCGTGGACAGCGAGTGAAGATGCAGTTAGTGGTGAGTCAGACACAGTGCAAGATAGATTTGTCGCGCCGTGATTTCCGAGCAATAATATATTATGACTACAAAAAGAAGTTAAATGCAGAAGAAAGCCACTCTTCACTACTAAGTGTTTTTGGTGAGTGTGCTCCATCTAGAGCCATTGTTGGAAATTGGTTCCGTGACTTTTCAAGGGGCAGGGAGTCTCTTGAAGATGAACCTCGTCCTGGTCGCCCCACAATGGCAGTGACGCAAGAAAATGTTGGTCCTGTGAGGAAAATGAACCAAGAGGATCCTCATCTTACATTTTGCGATAATGAAGGGACCCTAAATATTGGGTAGACTGCAGCACAGACCATTGCTCATGATTATTTAGAGATGTGCGCATTGGTTGCCACATTACCTGACAGAAGCCCAAAAGAACGCAAGAGTGGATTGGTGTAAATTTGTGCTTGAAATTTTTTACCAAAGACACTTACAATATCGTCACAGGTGATGAAACATGGGTGTACCATTATGACCCCAAAACCAAGAGGCAGTCATCAGTATGGTGCTTTCCAGGTCAGGAACCACCTACGAAAACTCTGAGAACTAGGAGCTCTGAAAAGAAGATGGCCACTTTCTTCACCAAGATGGGTCATCTTACCTCTGTGACCTTGGACGCACACCGTACAGTTACTGCAGAGTGGTATGTGACTGAATGTCCACCGAAAGTCTTTGCATCATGGAAGTCAAAGCATCCCAAGATAAAGAGTGGGCATCTTCTTCTGCATCACGACAATGCCTCAGCACACACGGCTGCCAGAACCATGGACTTCCCGGCAAAGGAGAAAGTGCGAGTCTTACCTCATCCACCCTATTCACCAGACCTGGCACCATGTTCCCAAAGACAAAGGAAAAACTACGTGGGCAGATGTTTTCATCCGATGAAGAGGCTATTGCAGCGTACAGCAGTGCTCTAAAGTGACATCTCTAAAGAAGCTTGGACTGAGACATTTTCTAAATGGTTTCAAAGGATGGAAAAGTATATCAGTCCTCGTGGATAGTATTTTGAAAAGTTATAATAGTTAGTTTGTGAATAAAATGTATTTCAGAATCTCTGCTAAAAACTTTCGGCATAACCCTCGTACAAACCCTGTTCTACTGGTGAAACAACAGACCTGCCGGACAGTACCAGAAAGGAGAACAAGTCTCGCAGTGGGAGAAGTCAAGTTTCCTACTAAATACTTAGAAATTACAATACCTAGTTGATTGAAATGTTAGTTTCTTTAATATTGTAGTGTGTTAGTGTTTTCTATCGTAACTGTGTTACTGAAGGGGGAGTGGTGTAGGCTTCCTTAGTGCACACAATATAAGTTACAAAGAGAAACACATTGAATAATACATTTCTCTTTTCCTTTTGTTTTATTCTATGACATATATCATCTTTGTATAAAAATTTGAATATAGATGGCTAAATAAGAAAGTGATAAGAAAATTTGTTGTATGTCATTATTGCTATTATATACCAAAACTTCACAAGTTTAAGTAACGAAATCATATGCGACAATGCCCATAACTTTGCTATTTCTTCAAAGGACATTAGCACATTTTCATGTTCTTTACCAGTCCAGGAGCTTGTAGTATGTAATGTCATGTTGCTTTGGGTAACAATTCTAATTTCACTCTATGTACTGCTTGTAAAATTTCAACAGGTTCAGTATAGTCTATATCCACATTCAAATAACTCGCCGTTTTATGCAAGTATTATTTTTTGCTGATAATATCGCAATAAGCTCTACATCACCAAATCATCTTACTGTAGTACAACGTAGTGTCATGCGGACATGGTTTACAACTTGACGCTTCAAGATCGATGCCAAAAAGTTCCAGGCAGTCACATTTACTCGTCGTCACTTAAGGGATGTATCTGAACTGCGTTTAGCTGGATCACAAGTACATACCATGGAGCACAGAATCACAATATCTTGGAGTGTTACTTGATATACGCCTTACCTGGAGCTTCCAGAGTATCCAAACGTATGGCGAGGCTCTATCCACTATACAACAAAAAATAACCTTTGGCTCTGAGAAATAAGCTCCTGCACGAAGTAGTAAGACCCACCGTCACCTACGTCTGGGGCGCAGCTGCAAAAACTCACCTCTACAAACTTCAAATTCTTCAGAACCAATATCTTCGAGTAGCAACGGCTGCCAAATAGTACATTCCAAATGATAACATTAATTCAGACCTATCATTTACCAAATTAAATGAATATATCCTCAACCTCTCTTACAAATTCTATTCCCGTCTTCCCTACAGCTTCAGTCAACTTATTCGAGGCCTCGGCGAATATGACTTTGATCCTGGGGAAACCTACAAGCGTCCCAGACTGACCTTAGGCCCATCATAACCTCAAGTCTCCTATAATTAACATATTCTCTCTTTCATCCTACAACTTTTGATACTTCATAAAAAATAAACCATCATTTACTCACCGTCTGTTATTACAAACCCATCATCACGCCAGAAAGGGACAGAGTCTTGGAATAGCAAAACAAGGAATTCTCCTTGTCCTCGGAGAATGATCACTCTTCAACGACACCTATATGCTGAGTAATATTATTTAACTCAGATTCATGGCCTTCTTGAATAAGGCGATTGTCACAAGAAACCAAAGTTGGCATTACCGGTGTATTAAAAGCTTTTTAATTGTTATATTTTTTGCCAGTTCGAGCATCTGTCCCTTTCTGGCATGATGATGCATTTATAATAATAGATGATGGATGTTTGGTGGTTTCGTTTTATAAAATGTCACAAGTTGTAGGTTGGAAATGAGGATATGTTGTTAATAAGAGACCATTGAAGGTTATGATGGGCCTAAGAGGTCGCTAGAACGTTTGTAGGTTTTCCCGGGGTCAATGTCAGACTCCCCGGGGCCTCGGATAAGTTGATTGAAGCTGTAGGGAAGACGGGAATAGAATTTATGAGAGGGATGGAGGCTATAGTACTTTAATTTGGGAAATATGTGTGCGAAAACTGTCGCACTTGACAAAAGCATGGATGAGACGCGTAGTTTGTGGATAATGTCAGGAGACAGTGATCAGAATCGATGCAGGTAATCGTATATTACGATGTAACCCAGTGTCAGGAACTACCTGTAGGTTGCCAGAATAGTAAATTGGTTCCGTGAGAGCCAGTATGTGAAGACCAGTGTCATTAATAGTGTCAAACAGACGGCGTCCACATGGGTTTTGTGATTCTACAGCCCCAAGAAGTATACTTTGAATTCAGATGACCTAGCAAAAGAGTGCAGTTCTCTGCTGGGAAGAGTAGAGAGAAATAGTGAATATTAAGCTTACTATTTGGGGGCTTGTAGGCACGCATTAGAACGAGATCATTGCTATCGCAAAGAGAGTTTATTCTCACTCCAATATCCGTGATGTCATTCACGAACTGCAAACTGTCCTGGACCGACTAGCTCATTGATTCTCTCCCTCAACACTAACAGGACAGAGGTTAAGATCTCTTTATGTCCTTATGCTTGGGGAACAGCTCTCATGGTTATAGTCACGCTGCTGGAACGGTTACCATGGATTTATCTTTAACAGAAACCTCTCAGATAACGCGCTGATGATTCTTGTAAGAGTGAGAGAGGTACTGACGCGCCCCTCCTTCGTGTGCTAAACACCAATGAACGCATCAGTTCAGCCAATGGAACTTGCAGGAATCACAAATGACAGATCGTCACCATTTTAAGTATCAAACACAGTCCTAACTCTCGTCATTGCCACTAGAGTTCTATGCACTGTACAGTGCTGCCATCTCTGTCACTCATTCACAAAGATTCCGCATCTATTTAAAAAAGTCTCTATCTGGTCCTAGTCCTGGAAAAATAGATTTTATAACTTGAAGGCACCTCGTATTAGTTCTATGTGTTTGCCTGTATTAGTTTAATATTTTGGTAAAACATTTTCATATTCTTACAAGATTAGCGATTTTAAACTAATGTTGTTAGCAATCTTTAGGGGTATATGTTAATTAGTATGAAGCAGAAACAATAACTTCCTTTTTAACTTTAAGGGTTATATATCGATTGAAATCTAAAAACTCCATCTTTTTTCAAGTTTAATCTGGTAGATTAAATTGGGCAACACATGTTTTATTTAGTATAGTATTTTATAAGATCATAAGAGAGCATTTACGCCCTAATACTTTTTATATGCCTTTAACGTCTTAGTTCATAATGGGTGCTCTGCCTTTCGAATAATTATATATTATTATATTGTAATTTACGTCATCCAACCTTGTCATATCGGACGATGAATGGAATGGGTGAAATGATGTTCAAATGTGTCTGGGGCCCATGGAACTTAGAGTTACCCAACATTCGTCTTTCAGGATAAGGGAAAACCCCGGGAAAACCTCATCCAAGTAACTCACCCTGACCGAGATTCGAACTCGGGACCTCTTGATCGTGAGGCATACACTCTACCACCACGCTACCGAGGCGGGCTCATAATTGCTCATAATAATAATTGCTCATAATAATTATAATTGCTCATTGGCAATGACGTGCACTCATTTTACTTTTTGCTTTTAATCATTGGATCACACTTTAGGTTGTGTTTATTCATACTCTCAGAAATTTTATGGAGGATTAGTCCTGGTTAGAGAAAAATTCACACCTCGGAATCGAATCTAAGACGTGTAATACTTTGGAAATTAAATTTCGCTCTTACTGCTTCCTCGACGTCCCATTCCATGTTGGGTGTGAAAGAAGCCTCTTTAATAGGCTAGAGGATGTGTTACATCCATAAATACACAGTAAGAGAACCACCTACTATACTTACCTTCCAAAAGAAGTCACGATGAGGAGTTTTACACTCAAAAGAAAGGGCGTGGACTTTCCATAGGATTTGGACCGGCGACCTCCAGAACAAGGGGCCAGCAACCACCAGACCACAAATATAGTCTCGTACTAACACTTATTTGAATTACGATAATGTTGATTGGCGTATACACTTCCATCCCGTCTTGAGTCCACAGGACCAGATGGGGGGGCTTGTTAGTCTCTAGGTCTTGACCTATGGCAAGCCCCACAGAGGCGCTGAGCTCCCTTTTGGGACAGCTCAGTAACTCCCTGGTCATTAGAAGGGAGGTCAGTCTTCACTTTGTGTGGATTGCCCTGGTAGATAACCCCGAGCTTATATATATTAAATATGGACAAACATCTACAAGACCTATTTATTTTTAACCTAGGAAGTGAACTTCCTAAATTAAATAAGTGCAATTAGCTTAAAGATATATGCGTGTGTGTGTGTGTGTGTATATATATATATATATATATATATATATATATATATATATATATATATATATATATATTCACTTCATTTTTCAAATTTTGGCAAAACAAATTTCCCATACCTAAAATTTGGTCAAAATTAAAAAAAAATACAAAATATTAAATATTTTTGAACTCTGGGTGCAATTCTACACTGTCACATCGGCGATCGCAAAGGTGCCATGAGAAAGTAACACGCACTCACCAGCTGGCGCCACGTAGCAGCAAGCCAGTTGACGTGAAAAATTCCAGGGGTGTCCAATGCTAGAAATATGACTGTTCTCGGCAGATGTATAGAAACCTATGTAAGGCCGACATTGTTTGTGTATGGCGAGTGAGTGATGGTGCGGCTGTGTCAATTGCATATACAGGATCCGGCTCTGTGAACTGCTTCACCCCCTGCAATGTAAGTGCTTCTTGATTTCCTGTTCTGCCAGTAAAGTCTGTTTAGTAAACGCGTATGCAGTTCGGCCGCATCTTTTGACAAACCCTTATACCTAATCATTTTACAACCCCGTCCCTCCTCCCAGTCCTTTCTGCAAGGTTGCCAGCTTTTTCGATACGTCATGGGTTCCCGTAGGGGACGAGATCCATCCCCTTCAGCTGCAGAGGTGCGGGCGCTGCAGGCCCTTAGCACTCGTGGTACCTCTGACGTTACTAGAGGAACCTCGGGCTGAACTGCCGAGCCCCTCCCGTAGGGGAGTTGTTCGGATTGGGTTGGACTCCAGGGGGCAGTGTGTTCCCGACACCCACGGGGAATTGGGTACCTCTGGCCAGGCTACGGCCGCCCGGAGGGGGTAGAGGGTTGCCTAATAAGTCGCGTGTACTAGCCTGCAGAGCTAGTAAAAGGTGTGCTAGATCACCAGGCGACCCTACCGAGGTTTTCGGTAGTCTTCCCTTCGGGGTTGACGCGCGTAGGTGGCGTATCAACTTCCACCCGTCTTCACGTTGTAGTCGATGGGGGGAGGGGCTTTTTAGACTCAAAGGTATTGCCCCATGGTAAGTCCCCAGGATTTTTCCATCGCTCCCGGGTCCTTGGTTCTACGGGTCCAGGACTAATGGGAGTAAAACCTCTGTCGTTAAACGAAAAAGAAAAAAGAAAAAAAAAACGTCATGGGTATGGTACGAGGTTTCGTCTAAATTATCTTATGTCCATTACTGCGAAGCTTCCTTAGTTTTATCGTCAAGCTACAATTCTACTGGATTCCATAATAACCCTTATCTTACTCAAAGTGCGGCATTTGAAACCCAGCTCCTTTAGGAGACCGCGAAAAGTGCAGTGTCCATTAGGAAAATCACAAATTCTTGCAAATGTGCAACCAATTCATCTTAGGTGGGCGCTCTCCCTTTTGCAGACAATCTATAAATTTCTCGGTGAATTAAACGTATGTGAGATTATAGAAACGTTAGAGAAACGTTTCCTTTTGTTTTCACACTTGATCGGCGTCTTTGATATTCCTTTCGTCACAATTTTCCTTACTGTATTTCTGTGAATACCCAGAATTTATAATCAGGTTCATTGCACGACCCCTTACCAAGATTATTTGTCAGCACATATTTGTATGTGTTCAAAACAAATACTTGAATTTTCTTAGAACAAGTTCCCGCTATAACTTTGTGTCTTGAGGCTTCTCCAGTAACACAACTCTGCCCAACACCGCTGCCCAATTCGTTCACACTATTGTCTTCACTTTATTTTCACTTGACTGAGTTATATACTACTTCAGTTGCATTTATCAATGCATTTCCCTCCTACGGTCTCCACATCGCGACACACAACGAATTTCTGCACGTAATGAAACCGATCAACTGGAAGTTGGTACTTTGGCAACTGAGACTCCACGTGGAGTAAACATGCGACTGTCATTTCCAGAAAATCAGGGTTATGGACAGTGTTCCATTTTTGAAGTGTGGAGATAGATTTATGACGGTCATTAGTGGGCTGTAGAGTCCGAACAAGTGCACTCGTGTTGACTAGACAGACTAACAGTGAAACCAGTCTGTGTGTGGTACTTCCAAGCTCCGTGGCAAGAAGTCGGCAGGCCGTGTAACGAACAGGAAACAGTCCACGGGTCAGTAAGTGCGACTGTGGATGAGGGATGGCCGAGTTGTAGAGGCAGTTTACGTGTGAATATCGAAGTGGCGTTGTGTAGCTCCGTGTTAGAGGTGAGCCTGTGTGTACAAAGAGGCTTAAAGGAACATTGTACAGACGTTGTGTATTTGTGTAAAAAAAGGTGATTGTGTGTTAGCATTGAGCTAACGATTAAGGTGAAAATAAAACACTTTGCAGTGAACTTCGTTACAATACTTTAAGTTTTTAACATTGAACTATTTGAATACACAAGGACGCAACTCCTAATGACACTGGGCAACAAAAAATAATTTTTGAATGTTTCGAGCACTTCATGAGGCAATTCCTGCTAATTTTGGGTTGAGAAAAACAAATGTGACAGTGAAAAACTTTTATTAGTTCTAGTTTCTATGATATACCCAAGGTGGAAGTATTACTTATTAACGGATTGAGAGAAAGGGGTAGTAATTACATACATGCTAATAACAATGAAAGTGCATTTGATTTTTTAAACTGGTAATTACATGCTAAGAGTTCTAAATTGCTGGAAAAATACTTCGCAGATAGTCGTGTCTGAAGAGAATCATGTGACGGCCTATTGACTTTGTCATATTTTAACTTGCCTCTTGTGCTGGGGTGTGTGTGTGTGTGTGTGTGTGTGTGTGTGTGTGTGTGTGTGTGTGTGTGCGCCCGCTTTTACTACATACGGTACCACAGGCGATGACACTGATGATACATGAGACGAAGATGAAGCACTGGTGGAATGAGATGGCGGGGGAAACCGGAGATCCCGGAGAAAACCCGCCCCAGCGCCGTGTTGTCCACCACAAATCTCACTTTGCGGTCGCCTGGGATCGAACCCGGGCCGCCTTGGTAAGAGCCAAGCGGTCTAACCACTGAGCCACGGCACGGCCTGCCTCTTGTGCTGGAATTCCGCAGAATCCCTATACAAAGACCAACAGTAATCCGTAAGCATTACTTCATTCCAACGGCCCTGATATCTTTGTTCCATAACAGAAATGTCCTGATGGAATCTCTCGCCATGTTCATCACTAACAGCTCCACAACTAGGAGGGAAAAAGTCTAGGTGGGAGTGGAGAAAATGGATCTTAAGGTACATGTTTCATCCAAGGTTACGGTATTTTTACAGGAGCACTGTCATCAAATGCTTGTAGTTGTCATCTCTTTTGTTGCCTAAAAATCCATGAACAACACCCTTGAAGGCTTCCCAAGCTTCCTTTTCTTACCCCTCCAAAATTTGGTCAAATGCAGGATCCTTTACAAGTTCTCTTATTTGTGGTCCGAAAAAAAAGCCTTCCTTAACTTTTGCATCACTTAATTTCCTACATTTCTCTCTCATTGTGTTTTCTTATTTGACAGATGTGCCAACTCCCCCAAAAAATCCATCCAAATTTACAATCTTCACTCTAAAAAATGAAGTGTCACTTTACCTTCAAAACAAGAGCTGTGGTGATTTTTTAATTCAGCTGAAGGAAATACATGCAAACTCACTATTTTTAAGCCCAAAACATTTTCATTGTTGCCCAGTGTAATCTGTACTTACTCTGCTTTGACTTTTTTCACTTTTGGGTTCTAAATTTTCTCCATACGATGTATTTAGTAACCAAACTTGTTCAAATTGTCAGCACACACTCACAAGGAAACTATCACTATGCTGACATATGTACGCGATTGAGAGTTTGATTGCATTATCTCTGCTCTGTATGGGACGTGTGTGTCAAAAATCGGGTGTGGAGTATAGCTGGAAGTGCACGAAAATGAATCCAGGATGTCCAGGAACATATAGGCATAATAATACAGCATTGAACGCGAGGGATTGTTTCCCTCTACACTTGAATGCGTAAGGAGCGCCGTCCCTCACACTCAGCACAGAGCTAAAGATGGATGTCCAGCAGCCACTTGCAAGTGGTTTCATGCGGCACTCTTCAGGCTTCAGCTTCGGGCGTTGCGGTTCTACTCCGCAGATTTTTTGTGCATATAGCTTACGAGACCTTAACATGAAGATGGCAGCACTCGTAAATAAAAGCTACTGAATTACGTTGTTCATCAGTTGACAGTTACTCACCAAAATTTCAGCCATTTTGGACGTCCAGTTGTTATGTAACTGTCGTTTGAGTGAGTTGATGTGAATGTTTTTATGAAACTGAACAAAATCGAGTATCGAGCTGTCATTAAATATTTGTTTTTGAAACGCAATACGCCTACGCAAATCAAAGATGAGTTGGATTCTGCGTATGAACACTCTGCACCATCATTTACCACAGTGAAATTTTGGACAGCGGAATTTAAACATGGCTGTAAGAGCTTGGGGGGCAATAAATGTTTGGGACGTCCAAAAACTGCAACTACCAACAAAAACATCGCCAAATTCATCAAATGGTGTTATATGACTGCCGAGAATAAGCGAGAAAGATAGCAGAGGCTATGATCATGTCAAAAATCAATATTTAGACATGGGAAAGTTTTCCGAGCGTTGGGTGCCGCGTTTGCTCACGTTAGACCAAAAACGTGTTCGAATGAACATTTCCAACGCTCTGTTGGGCCCGCCTCGGTAGCGTAGATGATAGCGTGCCTGCCTCACGTTCAGGAGGTCCCGAGTTCGAATCTCGGTCAGGGTGAGTTGCCAGGATAAGGATTTTTCGGGGATTTTCCTTATCCTTAAAGACGAATGTGAAGAAGCTCTAAGCTCCATGGCCCCTGGACGCATTTGAGCATTATTTCGTCCATTTCATTCACCGTCCGATGTGACTTAAGGTTGGAGGAAGTAAAAATAAAAAAACGCTCTTTTGGCGCAGTTTAGGCGCAATTTATCCGAGTTTTGGTGCCGATTAATTACTGTAGATGAAATTTGGCTACACCATTATACGCCCGAAACAAAAATACAGTCCAAACAGTGGACTACAAAGGGGGAACCCGCTGAAAAAAGGCAAAAACTGTTTTCTTTTTTTGGGCTGGGAAACTAATAGCGACTGTTCTTTTTTTTTTGGGGGGGGGAATACTCATGGAGTTATTTTTATCGATTATCTTCAAAAAGGAAAAGAGCCATTACAGAAGCATACTACGTATTATTACTTGACAAGCTGAAGACAGATCTTGCGGAAAAACGACCACATTTGCAGAAAAAGAAAATTCTGTTTCATCAGTACAACGCACCGTCTCACACCTCAGCAGTTGCAATGGCGAAAGTCCACTAATTACGGTTTGAAATGCTTGACTGACCATATCTAGCCCCAACCGAATTCTTCTTGTTCCCTTATCTGAAAATTGCGCTCGGAGGAC